>JAXGGA010000759.1:0-191229 GCA_038373865.1 Uloborus plumipes
ATACAAAAAAAATAAATAATTTGAACCGAATAAGTAGAGAAACAGCTCTAAAAGATTGTATTTAAGGATACAGATGATATGTTCATATAAATGATTTATCAATCCTTAATATTTTAATTTCCAAGTGTTTACTTAGATGGATTTCGAAACAAAAATATATAGGAATTCATTTTAAAAAAAGCATTCAATTTTTCAAATGAAGAAAATTACATAAAATCATGTAGGGTCAGTTGGAACCAATGAAAATTGTACTACCATGTAGTGGTTTTTGAAACTAGATTGATGACGAGTGCAGACTAGGAAGCTTACGGAAGACATTCTGAATTTTCCCCACATTTACAAACATCTGTGTAATAGTCATCATTGCTTGATGATGACATTGAAAAAAGTTGTTTACCTAAGTTTAGTAATCTAGCATTTTCTTCCCCAACAGATCTCCTAATGCAAAAGCAAGTGAAAATTAAATACTTTTGTGTAAAAGAAACTGAAATAACATTAATAGGTGCAAATTTGATTATTAATTGCAGACAGGTGTTTCAGGGCTACAAGAAACCATCTTTTCAATGCTAAATCGTGGTGAATAGATATGGAATTATGGAAGCTTTTGAAAAAATTCATGATTGAAGACAGGAAATCCATCTATCAATTTGTTTGAAAGATGGAATTCCGCTTTGGGATAGAAAAGTGGCATCCATGCATGTGCACAGATAGGACAGGCTTTCTACCAAGAGTTCTCCTCTGTATGAAAATAGTTTTGATAGGCAACTTTCACCCATTGTCGATTCAAGGCATTTAAAGTAAACATGCAGAAATCTGCTTCTAAGACCTGAAAGTGTAAAATTATACTTAGTGTGTAAAACTGTCGAAATTGTTTTTTAAAACTAAGTTTTATTCATACATGATGGGTAAAAGATGTGAATATATATAGTGTGAACCAGCAGTATCCAACCAACGGGGTACAGATGAATAGGTGAATCATGAAACTGATCCATACGGCCCATCAATGTTATGAATCAAAAAATATATTCTGGAAGCTTCTGAACAATCTTTCATTTTCATTCTATATTACAAATGTTTTTTGCAGATTTGAATTCAATCATATTACGAAAATAGTTTTGAAAAAGAAAAACAGAGAGGAAAACTTCTCATCAATAAAATAACCATGTAATAATGATGATAACAATCCTTTTTTTTACGCATTCTGTTATCTAAAAATGCTTCGATGTTATTTGTTCTGGCCTGAGAGATTCATTGTGGTACGAGATTTGCCCCTCAGATTTTAAAAAAAAGGTTGGTCATCATGGGTGTCAATCATGGGTGCAAGTTAGGTCATGCTTTCAAGACAGACAGAGTTATTTGAGTATCAAAAAATAACAGAATTGAGAGTATCAGAAACGGCACCTTTTTCTTTGGTATTTCTGCTATTAGACTTTTAATTCCCCTGTTCACAATCAGAAAGGTAAGAGTTTAAAATAAGTACAACTCTTATTAGTAGAGAAAACATAATATAAGTTATTGATTACTTAAAATTTTAACAGTCGAAAATGAAAAGAGTATAATACGCTGATCCTTATTTGAGCAATTTTCTCTATCAAATTGTACTTTCCCAAATGACTTGTTATGAACTATCTTCATTTGGCATTTACTTGATTTGTACATTGAGCAAATACAGTTCTTGAACAAATGAAAATATTTCTCTTGACTCAAAATAGTATCCATCTGCCACTTTTCTACACCCATTACCGTATTCTCCACTTAAACCAAAGGCGAAAATTGAAAATTTTTTCAAAATAGTAAGGATGTGAGTCCCAAATTTTTAAATAAGTAAAATAATCATCAGTTTGCAGCTGAGAAGGTCAAGAATGGACAAGTGAGCTATATACACTGCTGTTTGTAAAAAACACAACTTCAGTAAGAGCATGTTATGCAAAAACTTAAAGTTACGGAGCTACCACGCATGCGTGGTATGAGCAACTCCCTCTGAACTGATGCTGAAAGCGAATAATAGCAGGAAGAGGAAAATAGTGCATGGTTATTTAATGCCTGCTTGAGGGAGAGAATTTAATATTATTCACAGCTAAAGCTCATCTTTTGAAAATGCAGTAAGTGGATAACAAGCGAGATGTCAACCAACTAAATCTAACAAGCATTCAATAAATAAAATTTTCAGAAAATGAGCAAGACAAGAAGTTGCATGTGTCAGGCTAAAAATGAACCTCAAACATGCCTTAAATGAAGGGAACTTTTTTTGGCTCTAGCACTTGATGAATGTCCTTGTTGCTACTGAGCTTACCCTCTATTCGATGCAGCTGTATTAGTCCATGATACGAAATTGCATCTCAGACCATAACTTTGGGTGTTCAACTCCTATGACCTTCAATAGCGCACTCTGGTATGTAGCATTCACCAGCTTAGCATCTAACATGAATGCAGCCATTATGGATCAACAAAGTAAAGTGACATTGGTTAGAAAAGACTACTTTTTGCCAATTAGCCCTCCAGGCTCTATGCTCATGAGCCAAATGCAGAGGCAATCTTCAATGGTTTGCTGGGAGATGGATCCTGTATGGAAGAATGCTTGTATGCAGTCTTAAGTGCAGAAGTCATCAACAAATTGACAAAACGACAAAAGGTGCTGCCAACTGCCTGGAAGAAGCAGGCCATGGTGGACCTATCGGTTAGGCGTCGCCCCCAAAGCAGAATACTTAGTGCTGTTCTGCAACGTAAAATCATCCTACAAAAATTGCTCTGCAAGTACTTCAAGCACTGTACACCTAGAAACAAAACCTTTTTCAAAAACTACGATCTTAAAATCAAAACTGTTTCATACAGGACTACACAAGGAATATTTGTTTATTTGTTCATTACTCAGTTTTACTGCCAGAAAAAGCATGAAATTAAAATTTCAAGCACACATTCTTGACAGAAAATGCAAAACCCTGTACTATACCTCCATTCTCAGCAGCTAACTGTGTTTCCTCCAAACATCAAAGAGCTCTGAGTGATGCTCCATTACACACAATGCTTTTACTCAGAATAACAGCACATGGCCAATATTGAGACCAAGTGTACACAAAGATGTTGAACGGAAAATTTTTGCTTGTATAACTAATCATTTACAGATCAGTCTTTGAGGGAAGGTGATGCAGGAGCATAAAACAGGTGCAGCCAAAGACAATTTTCTGCAGAAACCTGTAGAAATTCTGAATATATTTTACTTAAACATGTAATTTTGTGCAAATTCTGCAAATTTTGTCAGGTCTGGAGTAAATCTAAAGTTACAGCAAATGTCGCAAAAAATTCAACCTTTTGATTTTCCGCCTAGTAACAGTAATTTGCAGGAATAAAAAGTTTTTTCCCCTATTTCTGTAGACATTGTGCTGAATTTCTGCAAAATTATTAGTTTGAAAGACTAATTGCAGAAATCTGTCTTTTCTGCAGAAAATTGTTCTGAACTTTCCCTCATATTTGAACAGAATTGTTCTGCAGTTCAGGTATCTGTTCTGTGATGTATGTTCCAAATTTAGCAGTATTCTGCTTTGGGGGCGTCGGACTCGTAACTGGAGGGCCCCAGCTTTAATACTAGTCGGATCAAATAGAAACTGTGTTCACTAATGGTGGCTGGGCCCTGGCAGAAGCTATATGGTCATTTACTACCATACGGACCAGGTGTTTATCATTGCGCTCTGACATCCCCTTCCGCCATCTACTCCTAGTTTAAAAGTTATCTTATCTGGTTCCTCATAAGTCCACTGCTTCTAAATTTGTATCACTGTGGAACTGTTCGGTGGCTGTTGAAGGAAAAGGAAAAACCTTTTTCTCGAATACCAATGATTTTCTCCATTCCAAACTCCCTAAGTTGTTGAAACATTAATCTAATTCAGAATGAAGGCAGACTTAGGCCTCACTAAACACTTGCCACTAACTAATAAAAATTGCCTATTTTCAACATATAGCTACAGCCCTCTACTAATATGCTTTCAGCAGTATTTCAGAGGGCGCTGCCTACAATATGCATGCGTGGTGATTCTGAAAATTTACTACTTTGCATAATATCCTATAATTGACATTTTCAGGAAGTTCCATTTCATTCAGTTGATTCCTTTATGGTGTTGCATTTTCTACAAACATCAGTATAAGATATTCCCTTTTAAATAAAACAATGTTTCTGTGGGATGGTACAGGCTCTCTCGAGTAAAGTTTGTGAGCATGTGACTGCGAAAAGTAGCATTGTAACTGATTCACAATGTAATTTTTTTGCTTTAGAAATTTATTGCTTGTATTATTTTGAAGAAAATTATTGCTTAACATTGACTCTTGACACATATATTTCTGGGAACAGAATTATTCCTTTGGAAAATTTTCAATCAACTAAAATGGTTGAGGAATATTCTAAGTACTGTAAACCAGAGTGCATTTTAACAATTTTCCCAATAAAACAAAGAAATTCCGCATTAATATATGGTTGAGTACTTTTTGCTGTTTTTTTTTTTTTTTTGAAAAAGGTAATTAACAAGAGCAGTAAGAAAAAATTTGTTTTAATACTCTCGAGGGGCCACACCTCCAATGTTAAAAAACATTAAGTTTTCATCATCTGCAAAACTTAGTATGAAAATCCAAAACTGCTTATATTTGAAACCTAAGAGTAGTACTTTTTTATTATGTATATATCTGAGCAACAGAGTATCACATTAGAATTGAGATTTTTAATTGTATCATAAAAGGGAAGGATTCTTTACAATATCATAGCATAAGGATTTGTGAAGTGAAAAATACTTTGCGCTTGCTCCTGTTTAAACTTATTAAAATGGTAAAAGAAACCAAGGAAACAGAAAAATCAAAAGATTTCAACTCTATTCAAGACAGGGACACAGTTTTATACCCCTAATACTAAACAAAATATATATATATTTATTTTGTTAACAGTCTTATTTAAAATGCATTGTTGAATTCAAGCAATGAATATATTGATTCAAATAACTTACTGAAGTATTATATAGCAAATAGCAGAATTAAAGTTGTTAGCAGTTGTTGAAAGTTAGAGCTTCTGACACTACTCAAGGGCAAAAAAAAAAAAAAAAAGCTAAAAGTTTCATGCAAAATTTTGCAGTTTTACACACATTTGAAAATTGCAACATTCCACTAATAAGCAGAAAATGTTTTCATTTCATCAATTTTAAACTAAAGGAAACTATTTTAAAAGAATCACTCTATCATCAGATTACTTATTGAGAACTGCTTCCTCAAGGTTTATTTTTAATTACTCATTGTTAAACTGATTAACTAGCTCTTCATGGGACCTATACTTTTAATTAAAATGTTATTGAAAATGTTACTCCCTTATGAAACTTCAAAAATGTTGAAATGAAAAATATCAGATTTTCGTGTAGGATGCAAAGATTGTTCACTGAAAACAAAGTATGCAGTTTTTGTTTGTTAGATTATGTTATTTCATAGCATTTCTGAAATTGAGTAGTAATCTTTTAACATCTGCTATTATAGCATTTTATATTACTCAATATTTTCGAAACAGTTGACAATAACACATGCTGAGTGAAAATAAAAAATTATTTGTTGCCTGCACGTGCGTTTTGGTAACCTCTAGCATTTTTCTTCTTAAAACAAAATCAAACCAAAAAATAAAATTAAATAAATAAAAGGACTTGACTATAAAAGTGGAACTCCACAATTTAGAACATTGAAATCTGCAAATTTTCTCCTATTAGCAGAAAAACGTATGTACTAATATCATTCAAGGTTCCCAACACACATAATAGGAGTCTGTATCAAATATTAAAGGTTAAAATCAGAACTGCAATTTGAGGATTATAAATCCTCGAATTAGCCATGAATTCATAATTAGCAAATTTTTTAGATTAATCAACTGAAAAATTTTTTTTTAAACTAAAATTACTTTTGCTTGAAAAAGGAAATCAGGCTGAACAAATTTAAACACACTTCACCAATAATTTAGAGCTCCAGGGGGCCATGTCCCTATATGATTCAAAAAAATTAAATTATTCTGATAATCTGAAGAACACATTTACTTCTTTTAAGGCAAAAAAATACAAAGGATAAAAGAGCAAACAGGGAAAATTTAAACAAAAGTGAAACCTTAAAGATAAAAGGGAAATTATAGAGGAAGGGTGGATTTAAAAAAAAAATAAAAACTTTAAGGAACTTAGAAATATGACGGACATTTAGAGTAAAAAAAAGAGACTAGTTGGGAGCCTTGATCATATCGATAAAATAGTGAATCAGTCTAGTGTTATGTTGACAGTTACAAAAATTAGCTCATTTGTAATCTTGGAAATAATTAAACATAAATTTCATTATAAGAATGACAAATTTATGTTCCAATTTTTCAGCAAGCAAATGTAATGCTTCACATTATCACTCAACTTACAATTCCTACATTATCTGTAAACAGGTAGGTTTAAAACTCTTCATAAGAAATATAAGTTTTGAACCATACTATAAAAGTTTATAGGCCTTTTTTGCATGACATTTAAACAAGGTTTCGTTGCATGAGATACACACCTAAATATATGCATGTTTTCAATAAAGTTACAAATTTAAAAGTATAAAAAATATATAATATTCTGTGTGCAAACTTATAGCAAAATTTTTGCATCAAGTTTTTGAAAATCAACAACAAAGCACTTTTGAAAAATAAATTAAAATTCATGCCACATGCTCTTAAGTCTGAAAAATCAGTTCTATCTTGAATATAGCACTCAAGATATACAAAATAGTGCAATACCAGCATCATACAAATATATGTGCAAATATGTTACAACACACAATGCACCGGGTCAGTATCATACTTTTTTTTTTATCAAAGTATAAAACTTTAAAATATAGTCCAACAATCATTACCCTTGGGTCTGATGAACTGTGAATCTTTGATGAGATGGAAATTACTATTTTCTTCAAAATTTAAAACCATCTGTTGGTATAGCTGCATTTGGATCAAACTGGTAACCTTGTTCAGATGTTTGAGGCATCAAAGTTGGATCTTCATCAACTTGCTGAAAGAAATATTAATATCAGTTGAAAGCAATAAAGCAACAAGAATGTCAATAATTTGCATACATTTTTGCTAAAGATGAGGAGCTAAAATTTGAATATTTAAGCAGAAAGGCAATCCTCCATTAGCTCTCAACACACAGGGATCAATTACACAGGCCTACGATGAAAAAACACAACAGAATTCATAGCTGATGAACTTAATGCATTTTCTGGCGATGATTTCCGGAAAAATAATGAAAAGATTTGAAAAGCAAAACATAGCTTTCTTGAAAAATTCAATTTAGTAGATTTTTATGTACATTTCAGGATGGCCACTAACTGAGCAAATTAACTTCAAGTTTTCAACAAACTTCCAGCCGATTTGCCCGAATCTTTACACACATAAAATTAACACCATTTTCTAGAATTAATGCTTTACACTTGGTAATAGTTTCCACATTTACCTCGTTTAATTGTTATGATTTAATAAGGAACAATGGTTTTAAAAAGTATTGTTAGTTACGAAATTATTTTTTAAGAACATTCATGTGACATGATTTAAATTTAACAGAACGTTATAAAAAGACTTGTTAAATTAAAATGATGTCATGCAAAGCTCAAGGGCTGATTTACTATGTCGCAATGAGGAATCTGCATGGGTCGGGTAATCGCGAACTGTTGATTAATTTCAAGTCAATTACTTCAAACCCCCAAATATCAACTCTGTTTTTCAAAATCTGCTCAGGATTTTGCAAAATTACAGCTTAAAATCAGCTAAAAACAAAACTAAGTTCACGTGACACAAAAAGGGAGGAGCTTGCTTCGACGTCAAGGTTCACTTTGAGTTGCACTACGGCCAAACCGGTTACGGTAGAAAGTTGTCGAAACGAGGGGGATAGCCGAAAACAATAGGGGAGACCTTGTTGGTTACTGTTGTTTATTAAAAACAAAGGGATTCTTATTATGATCTTTAGGAGAATATTCAGGGGGGGAAAAAAGATTTATATCCTCCTGACCAACTCCAAGATCAGACATGAAATTGTACATCACTTCATTCACAAGTAATTTACTTTGAAGTAAAATTGTTTATTGAATTAAATACCGAGCGCTTATCGGGCACCTAAAGATGTCATGGGCATGAGGGAATATTGTGATAACTAAGCGAAATTACAGAAAGAGTCTTGAATTCAGATTGCAATAAATGTTTTGAATGCAGAAGTTAAAGCAGAACAAAATGGAATAAATTAATACATGAAAAGAAAATATTAATAAAAAAGCAATGATAACAATAACCAGTACGCAATTATCCTTCGAAAAAATAAAATCAGTTCAGTTCGGAGGGTTTTTTTTTTTATTTTTTTAAGGATTGATCTAGAGTACCCTCCTTAAATATTTTATAATTTTTAGTTCAATGTAATGAAAGATTCATCCAAATAAAACACTTTTTATAAAATTAAAACCGGTCTTAGAAAAGTAATATACTATTAAATAAATAACTAAAATATTTTTCCCACTAGAACAGTGAAGAACAGAGTTTTCAGTTTTTTGTTTTTTTTTCTTTTTATTGCGCTTGCACCATTCTTGTCTTCTCGTTTTGTGCACTAAAAAATATTCATGATTCAAATGTTTCATTTCTTGCTATTTATTTCATTCCACATTTAGTATTTTGGAAGTTATTTGTTGTTGCTTGCTTTTATCTATACTGCATTCTATTAATATGTTTAGCAGGAGAAAAAAATACTACACTACCTCTATTTTTCTTAGTTTTCTTTACTCTTGTGATTGAAAAATAAATTTGTTGTGAGAAATCTTTAGTAACATCTATTTCTTAACTTAAAACGGACATTTCTTATAAAATTCATACAATCTAAAAAACTAAGCAATTTGCAAATAAAGTGCCTTAAATATATTGTTTTAGAGGTCTTGAAAACATTTAAATGTGTCTTTGAAACTTATTGAAAAGTTCTGCTAACTTTATTTCTTATTAAGTGCATAGATCATTAATTGTTGGCTGGGATGTTACTCTCCTGTGTTCTAAATCTTTACACCATTTTTTAAAATCTTTTCATACATTTTTTTCTATTGATCATTTTACATTTAATTCAGTGTCGTGTTAGTCCGTGGATTAGAGAGACGATCAAGCACTAACTTTATACCGAAAGCTGATGTCAGTTTTCTTTTCTCCTCCCAAGCTCTTTTTTTATGATCGATTACAGTCACTGATTTATTGAAATACTAGGACAAGTATTTTTATTTTGATTGATTTTATTTGCAAAATAAGGTATAACTTTTTGAAGGTATTATTTCTCTATTTTCCTCTTACTTTTGTAATCTAAATTACCCCTTATAAGGAATCAGAATGCAGAATTTTAGATCTATTTTTCAAATTTTTTCCAGGAGGAGAAACTCCCAAACCCTCTAAACTTGCATTTATTCCATACTCCATTAGAAATAGACACGGCATCATTCTCCACATCATTATATCAAGCCCCTTTTAAGATCAATCAAAAGAAAAAAGAAAGATAAAAAAAATGAGGTTCTGTATCAGCGAAAAAAAGGGGGGAGGGAGGGGTGGTGGAACTGGCCGCGAGCCTTGGATAATTTTCAAAAGTGGCCCGTGGGCCAAAGCGTATGAAGACTCCTATTCTATTGGGAATGTACGAGCGAGCACCCAGAGTGAGAAGGAGTAAAGTGAAGTATGACTTCATCAGCAGAGATGGGGAAAATAGGGGGCGGGGCTTATCGGGCACCTTTAAGAATTAATTACAAAATAACTAATCATCTGATTGAACTGAAATTGGTGTCTATAGTCATAAAATGAGGTCATTTTAATTTTGAACTTTTCATTTAAAAAAATTTAAAAAATGCATGCAGATTCCTCATTGCAAGGGGCCCAGAAGAAGATCATAACGCCTGTTTCTCAAACTCTTGTTTAAAAGTATTTACAGTGCGACGTCCCAAAATTTGTAAATCCGCTTATGGTCAGAGCAACTTCTAGTAAAGCTCCTGATTAATCTAATTTTCACTTAATATTGTAAATCCAAGAAGCATACGTTACTAATAAGGCTTAATTATAACCTAGAAGCAGAGATCAGACAAATATTAAGCCACTAAAACGTAAGTTACTTACAAAACTTACAAATCCAAAAGTAATAATTACTCTTGACATAACCACCACCATGAAAAAACAAGAACCAATAAACGGCGCATTTTTGAAAAAACTTGGTATTTATATTTTATAGTTAAGGCATTTTTCTAAACTTTAAAGCATCCAAAATCATTCACATTTGGCTAACATGCAGAATTCTTTATAATTTCTGCTCATTTTAGTGTTTTTTTGATGCCACATGTTATGTGTAATAGTGGCGTTTTGCTGTAACACTGCAAAAATCTTTCAGCATCTGGTTTTGGATTACGATGTTTCTTATTTCTTCAGTAGTACACAATATAAAGCATATTGAGCCAAAATTTAAACATTTTGAAAACAAATATTTTTTTATTTGATTGTATATGTCAGCATACTTGAAGTGCAAAATAAGGCAAAACAATTTTTCAGCAAATTAAGTATTAAAAACAATTGTTAGAGAAAATAATTGCGATTCTTACTATAAACTGGGAAGGGGGGCACCTAAAAAAAATCAACATGGGTTTTGGACGTTAGCTGATTAGTGGCATTCTACTGTAATGCTCAACTTTCAGTAAATGGCAACACTTATTACTATCTGCAAAATTTCAATATGAAAATTCATCAATTTCCATATTTTATCATAACCCTAAAAGTATTTAATCATTTTTATCCAAACAATTCTATTATGTAAAATCTTTATAATACTGGGGAAAAGTAATGATTATTTAAAAGAGTAATACTGGCTTAAATATATTCGAATGTGACTGGATCAAAATTTTCGAGTCAATGTGACAAAATGACAAGCATGCACAAGTTCTTTTTTACAGAATATAAAATATAAAAAGGGTTAAAAAT
Organism: Uloborus plumipes; assembly: GCA_038373865.1. Taxonomy (NCBI): domain Eukaryota; kingdom Metazoa; phylum Arthropoda; class Arachnida; order Araneae; family Uloboridae; genus Uloborus; species Uloborus plumipes. The sequence continues at coordinate 10,994 of JAXGGA010000759.1, forward strand.
AATAGAATATAATATTAAAAACATTCAAGAGTGAGAATCAAAAAGTAAACAAAAACGGACGAGTTTAATAGAAGCAAAAGGTAATGGGCTTTCTAAATGCATAAACAATGCAAATTTCCAAATACATTGTGGCTGAACCATAAACACGTAAAAAAACAGATAAAATGCATGCATTATAAGCTTAATCCATAATTGCTGGTGGGTATGTAGTAGCTATAAAATCTTTCTTAACCCTCTCGGCACCCTGGACCTCATATGAGGCTCCTACTTTTGAACTCAATTTTGGAAGAAGTAAACACTTAAAATGATTTTTTTTCACTTAGGAGCCTCATATGTGATCTACATGAATAGGTGGAGTCACTGACGGAAAAAAAAAAATCATTTTAAGTGTTTACTTCTTCCAAAATTGAGTTCAAAAGTAGGAGCCTCATATGAGGTCCAGGGTGCCGAGAGGGTTAAGCAAAAACTAAAACATTTAACAATTCAAGAAAAAATATTTTATGATAAGAAAAGCAAAAGGAGTGCATGAAAAATCAGCTATGTGGGAAAATTGCCGCAAATGTGGGACTCTGAGCAGAAAATAAGTACTATATTTAGGATTTCTTTATGTTGGGATATTTGATTCATTATAAATGGCTCCTAAAAACTTATATTAGTCATATAACATGATTATAACATAATAGATTTAAATTCTTATTTTGCACAACTTTGTAATTCTAAATTCTACAGAATTCTAACTATTGCATTAATCTTCTTGGTGCATTGATTCAAAACAGAAGACTCGTGACATGCTTCAAAACCAGTTACCTACTTCATGGATTACCTCAACATGCAAATTTAGACAAAAGGCAAGTCATGAACCAAATTTATACACTTTATGACATCTAGCTAACTAAGTTTTCTAACTTAAAAAATAAATCCATTTATAATCAGACACAGTAATGTTTGAAAACCATTATTCAAAATTTAAGAGAGTGTTATTGCACATTTATCACAGTAGTTATATGAAGTAGTAGCAGATTATGTTTCTCAGAAATGTAGGTAAATTTTGAGCCTAATTCAAACTCTTACTTATAGAAATCAATTCATATTATTCATACTTCAGATTTAAGTACTTTTTACAAACAGACAGTAGCGTAGCTAGTGGGCCCAGCGCCTGTGGCGAACTTGAAAAATTGCCCCCTCCCCTTGATTTATTCATTCGAAAAATTTGCAGATTGCAACCTTGTTTTCTTTTTTTTCTTTCTTTCAGGCATTTTTATTGTTTTTCAGTGTTCCCAATGTTATACATATTATGAATTATATGTCTACTTGTTCATTATTGAGTAAAATTTAAGTTTTATTTTTACAAGTTTTTTGCTCAATTTGAGAATTTTTGTCTTTCTAACAATCTTAGTTTGGGGCGTTCCTTCTTTTCCCCATCATCTATATACATAAAAGACTACTTTTGTATGCGTATGTCTGGGGTAAACTTCAAAACTACTGGACCGATTTTAACCATTTTTTCACCGCAGATAGCTGCAGTAACAGGGAGCAGGATAAGCTATAATTTATTTCTAAAAAGCTTAGTTTAAAAAAGTAATTATGGAAAATAGTAAATTTCATATAGTTTCCCCATTAAATGATTAAATTTTCAGTCCATTGTTGCAATAATTTGTTGCCTGGTAACAATATTAATGGTGATCATAATGAAAATGTGAACCAAGGCTTCTCTGGAGTAAGTATGAAATTTATTGCTTTCTTAGGATTTTTAGATTCATCTGTGCCAATAATCGCTAACGAGACTAAATAAAAAGATAATTGATTTTGGCAACAGTTAGAGAACAGAAAATGTTTATAGTCAAAAAATTTCTGAAGTTAGGTTAAGGCTTCACTAGATAGCGTTTTATACAGGCTGTATCATTACTCAGAACATCAATGGTAAAGATTTGCCCGCTAGAGAGCGCTGAACAAGGACCACCCAAATGTTTGTTTACATTTATTAGCATATTGTTTCTGCTGTAGAAAGTGATATTTATCCTATCTTTTAGGGTTAAAAAATATTGATATAGTTAACTGAAGTGGAGTACAGAGTGAATTGATGCTGAAGGCCTTATTAGTACTGCTTTTTAGGGGAAATAAATTCCCCTTTCGGGTAAAGTCGGTCACAACTTATGATTCAGTCATACGACATTCATTGTTTGCTTTCTTCGATTTAACATATAGCAATGGCATTCAATTTTGACATCTCTGCATTAATAAAAACAAGTTGAGCATACTTAAGGTTTTTTATACCAATGCTCGCAGTATTAGGAACAAGATGGAAGAATTAAAAAGCATAATCACAAATGAGAATTTGGATGTAATTGGAGTTACAGAGACATGGACTACCAAAAATGATGATGATTTATTGTGTATTCCTGGGTATAATTTGTTTAGACAAGATAGAGTAGGTAAAAGAGGTGGTGGGGTTTTATTTTATGTTAGAGATACTTTAACTTGCAATGAATTGACAATAAATGACAAACCTAATGATATTGACATGGTTTGGCTAGAATTGATGAGCGGTAAGGGTAAAAAATTACGTTTGGGTAACATTTATAGGCCACCTAATCTAAGCCAGGGTCAAGATGAACAGATGTATCGTATTATTAGAGACATGTCGAGTAAGGGACCGGTAATTATAATGGGGGATTTCAATTTTCCGGGCATTGATTGGAATAATTCTTACCCCAATAATAGTAGAGAAGAGGAATTTCTAAAAGTAATTGGTGACTGTTTTTTAGATCAAGTTGTTTCTGAGGGAACACGGCAGGATACTGTTTTGGATCTTGTTTTCTGCAATGTTGAAGGTTCTGTACAGGCATTATGTGTAGGGGAGCATATTGGGGATAGTGACCACAACAGCATTAGGTTTGGGATTAAGTTTGATATGCACAAAGACAAAAATTTTAGGTTTGTACCTAATTTCAGAAATACTGATTTTGTCGCACTCAGGCAGAGTTTGAAAGCGGTTTTTTCATCAGGTTTGGACAATAGCGATGTAAATTTGCAGTGGACAGAGTTTAAGGAAAAACTAGCAAAAACAGTTGGAGATTTTGTTCCTTTTAGGAGAAAAGGGGTAAACACAAAAATTTGGCCCATGTGGTTCACTAGGGAAACTAAGGACGCTCTAAACCGTAAGCAAGCTGCTTTTCGTCGATTAAAAGAAACTGGTCACAGCGCAGACAGGCTACAGTATTGTGAGGCTAGGCGTAGTTTTAAGTATTTGGTACGGTTTCAGAAAAGAGAATTGGAACAAAAGCTGGCAGATAATATTGACAGGAATCCAAAGGAGTTTTTTGCATACGCAAATTCTGGGAAAGTTCGAAATAGTCAAATTGGGCCACTAGTAGATGAGCATGGAAATTTAATTCAGAATGATGGTGATATAGCAAATGTTCTAAATGACTTTTTTTCCAGTGTTTTTAACGATAACTGTATCTCAACAGTTGACACAAGCAAGACACAAGCTACTACACAGCTTGAGGACTTTGTATTTTCCAGGGAGGATGTATTACTTTATTTGAAAAAAATTAAAACCACAAAAGCTCCGGGACCAGATAATATTTATCCAAAAATTCTAGTAGAATGTGCAGAGGAATTAGTTGACGTTATAGTTAATATATTCAATGCTTCGTATAACTCAGGGATAGTGCCAGAGGACTGGAAACTAGCTAACATTACACCACTCTTCAAGAAAGGGTCTAGAGGTAATGCAGGAAATTATAGGCCTGTGAGTCTGACTTCAGTGGTATGTAAAATTTTTGAAACATTGATCAAAATTAAGATTATGAATTTCTTAGAAAATAATGGGCTGTTGAGTAGTTTGCAGTATGGTTTCAGAAAAGGTAAATCGTGTGCTACTAATTTATTACATTTCTACGACAAGGTTACCTTGGCTTTAGATAGCAAAAAATGCGTAGATGTTGTTTACATAGATTTTCAAAAAGCTTTCGATAAGGTGCCGCATGTAGCACTACTCAGTAAATTAGCTGATATAGGGGTAGGAGGTAAAATTCTAGTTTGGGTTAGGAATTGGCTGACAGGAAGGAAACAAAGAGTAGTTGTTAGGGGTAACTATTCTAAATGGAGTGAGGTTTTAAGTGGGGTTCCCCAAGGATCAGTTTTAGGTCCCCTTTTGTTTATTATTTTTATGAATGACATTCATGAAAATGTTTCTGGAAACATGAATTGTTTTGCCGATGATGTCAAAATTATGGGGGTTGTAGAAAATGACGAACAAATAAATCAGCTGCAACAGGATTTGGATCATATTACTAAATGGGCAGACAAGTGGGGTATGGCAGTTAATGTTGGGAAATGTCAAGTGCTGCATTTCGGTCATGGAAATAAGCATACAAGCTATTATTTACAGGGTTCAGTCATTAGTAGGGCAGATAATGTTATGGATCTAGGTGTCTTAATAAATCAGGATTTCAAGTCTAGTCAACAGTGCAGCATAGCTAGTAACAAAGCCAATAGGATGCTTGGGTTTATTAATAGATCTATTTCAAACAAATCTAAGAAGGTTCTTCTACCTCTATATAGAAGTTTGGTAAGACCTCATTTGGAGTATGCTGTTCAGTTTTGGTCTCCTTATCTGAAGAAAGACATTAATTTATTGGAAAGGGTACAAAGAAGGGCTACAAGGTTAGTAAATGGGTTTTCTAATTTAGACTACGATTCCAGACTTAGAATGCTTAATATGTATAGTCTTGAGCGAAGGAGAGCCAGAGGGGACATGATTCAGTTGTTTAAATTTATTAAAATGAATGATGTTACAGGGTTAGATTTTCGCACGGAAAGCAGGACAAGGGGTCATTGTTTTAAGCTGTTTAAATCTCAGGCTAATCTTGAAATTCGAAAAAATTACTATTTTAGCAGGGTAGTGGGAACTTGGAACAGCTTACCGGAAGAGGCGGTAAAGAGCAATGGAGTAGATGGCTTTAAGAGGGCCATTGATCTTCATTGGGGTCTTTAATTTGACTAGGACCAGCCAAGTTGGGCCCAGAGCCTGCTGCTGGTCGCCACATTTGTATTTGTATTTGTATTTGTATAAAATATACGCTTAAATTCAACGACGATAAATAAAAAATGTAGCAATGAAATAATATTGTTCTAATTTACTATTTTGTTTCATTATTGTTGCTCACACGATCTTAATTGCTACCCAAAAATTCAGATGTTCATTTTAATGGCGTTGACGCATCAGAGCGATAAATGGCGAATCTATTCATCGAGACATTTCATTTTTTCATTTTGATGCCCCAGAATGCAATGTTCCGTAATGAAGCGATGGTGTACAACGGAAAGACTATTGACAACAATTTTTTTAGTAACAACGAAATGAGCATATATAATAGCTTGGTACTAAAGAGCAATACAAGTACGAAAAGAATAAACAAAACTACAATATTGCGACGACCAACTATCATGGCGAACTGTGGACTGAATTTTAAAAAGTTCTATGGCAACCCGTTGGTAGTATTGGCTCGCTTAGCGAATATATTTCGCCATTTATCGCTCTGCGGTGCCAGTGTCGTTTCATAGTTAATTAATAATTAGAATCAATTAAAATGAAAAATAATAATACGCTAACTAATTAAAATAAGCCGTTAAAATGCAGAATAAACCAACAAATAAAACAAGCTATTAAATAACGTTTAAATATACTAAAATAGAATTGAATGCCAAATTATAAAATTGTCGCCAACAAATTAACTTTTAATTTTGTCTTTTATTATCTGATTTGTATATAATGATGGTTACCATAAAATTCGATAGATGTCACTGGACAAAGACCACCATTTTTATCCCAAGGATTTTGATCAAATGAAATAGCCTGTATAAAACGCTATCTAGCCTGTATAAAACGCAAATATTCTTGCAATTCGTTATTGAACATAGTGAGTTTTTTTTTTTTCCCACACAACAGCTTTTATTTCAAAGACTAGCTGCCAGGGCAGCTAGATTAGCTTCCTGAGGCATGTTGATGATTAACGTCCCCCCTCTCTAACTTTTACCTCATTCCGAAGTTATATTATTTGATATAATTTAATGTTCTTTCGATTTCAAGACATACAACGCACTTGGCCCTAGCATTGCACAAGCACTTCGTTCCTTGAAAGTAGTGAAGAAAATTTCAAGAAACTACTCCCCGCCAAGGCGGCTCGCTAACAGGCGCTTCACGCCTTTACTTATTCCTATATAAAAAAATCATTTGAATTATTGAGATGCTTCGCGCTTTCAAGATGGTGAGGAAAGTTTCAGTAAGTTCAGTTCGCTTAAAGGAAAAAAGCAGACATAGATACTCAGTTTTTAATTAAGTAGATGGTTTTTCACAAATGAATGTTTCAAAATATTACAAGTAGCTAGCGATAAAAATATTACGTAAGTGGCCCGCTTATGAGTTTCGTGTTTGATTTAGTTAAGCCTTCATTCAAAATTCTCATTATCACTGTTATTACTGTTTCACAGCAAGCACGTTTTGCAACAATGGATTTCATATTTAATCATTTATTAGGCTTAATCGCTTTAAATTTGACTACTTATTAATTGATATCTTCGCTAATTAAAATCGTATAATTATGTAAATTGAAACTAATGAAGCCTGAAAAATTACCTATCTATCGGTACCTGGTTCGACTTTCAGTTCATTGGCGTTCAGGAGAAAGAAGCGTGACATAGATAGAAAGAAAGATAGAAAGATAGTTAGAAAGAAAGATAGAAAGATACTCAGTTTTTAATATAAGTAGATTATTTGTTTTAAAACACTAGAAGAATGTATAAAATAAACATAATTTGTGCTTTTTAAATAAAAATCAAAGTATTGATTCCATTGTAATTAGGTAATAAAAAAAATATATACATATATAAAGCATAATTAATCGGAAATTAGCTTAATAAATACGACTCCTTGCATACAGGTAAAATAAGATTATTTTTATTAATAAATAATTTTCATTCTAAGTATTTAAAATGTTCCAGAGACCAGCCGTTATTTAATACTAATATTATCTATGAGGGAAGTTAAGAGAGGGGCAATTGTTGCCTCCCTGACTTTAAGAAAGTATTAGATGTATTTTGTTGATTTTTTTTTTTTTTTTTTAAATTTTAAATACAGCCTATACAAAAATGGGCCAACAACAGGGGAAAATTGGCGGGTACCACAACGACGGTGCTCGAACTGAGAATGATAAAAAAGAAAACTAATTAGCACGTATATTTGTGTACTGTTTTAAAAAAGTGGCTCGCCCCCTTGAAGTAGCCAAGAATACTCGCATCTTCCCTCAACATTCACTTGACGTTTCCTTGTTCAGTACTACATGAGAAACAATAGCTATATTTTATTTATTGGGACAATAAAGAGCACAAAACATTTTGCACTGGCGTGATTACAAATTGAGCTCAATCCCTCCCAATAATACTAAAACGGTAATGAGTATAAATATCGAAGTAGTGCTATATATCGTTTAGAAGTCAGAGCACTTCATTAAAGTACACATAAAATAGAAATATTTCCAACATACGAGATCGAAACACACTAAAAAAAATTTATCTTTTTTTTTTTTTGAACCTTCTAACATTTCTATACTGAACCATCGAAGCAGAAACAGCGTTTGAAAACGTTACTCGTTCAAAATCGCGTCGTTGTACTTGTGTTACTCCTTTTTTCCAATCTTCATTTAATGTAGGCTCTTGATGGTACAAACTTTTAAAATCGCGAAATTTGCAATGGTCGTTTTTTTAGAAAACTCCCCCTCCCGTTTTTGAGAAATACATATTATTCTCTCACTAGTTTTTGCCACAGAAAAATTGTTACCAACAGAGAAGTTATTTTCTGTCACCCTAAAGTTGCATTCCAAAAATCTGTATTCAAAATGTTTTCAACAAAAGCTCGCCGATTTTTTAAACCGTAGAACGTTATTTCCGAAGTATAGTATGTAATCGATAAGTTGAAGTAATATCGTGAAAAAAAACGGCTGGAAAGAAGCGGAGTGAAAAGGTTTGTTTCTATCTTTTTTAAGTGGATGAGACCCGCAAATTTCAGATTACCGTAAAAACCAGCGTATTGGCCGCACCCGCGTAAGAGCCGCATCTGAAATAATGCCCGAGTTGAAAAAAAAATATCGCGGACGGGCCGCACCTCTCGTATGGGCCGCATAGTTATTCTTCAATTTAGATACTTGCAACGTAAATGACATTTATTCTACTAAGAAAGTGGAAATCCCCCACTCCCCTCACCTTTCCCATGCCCATCAACCCTTTTCATGTTGCTTCTTTGGATCGCACTACTTTTTGTTCCTCATAAAAGAAACACAAACGCCCCCAAGTAGCTTTTAAGAGCCACTTCCTGGAATTTGGTTAAGTAGCTGATTCAAGGATCCTCCCTTTATTTGTTTATTGTTCAGATGTCCGAACAGGTGTTTCCCCTTTTTCTTGCGCAGGGTCAGCAGAGATAGCTGACAGCTACCTATCCAGCGGCGCCCGTCAGGAATGTCGGCGTCAACACGCTTTTGTTAAAGCCCTGGTTTCCTAGAAGTGAAATCATCGATCTCTGGCGAGGCAAAGTTCGCCGCCTTCTTCTGCGCATGCGCCTGAACCGCAGATTGACGTCGCGTCACGCCACGCTCCAATCAAACTGGTTCTGATTCCAGCGTGCACTCGCGCCCGGAATCGGCGACGACTGTCGCGTTCTAGGAAGCCAAGGCTTAATCCCTGTCTGCTTTTTTCCAGAAATGTTTAAAAACTTGTTGTGGAGAATAAATTTTTACTCTTCATTGAATCTTGGGGGAGGGGGGAGGAGTCTGACAAATCCAGAGATGTAAGATGAAATCTTTCAAGATGACAAGAACATGCCAACTAGCTCTGTAAAAGTTACTTTTCCAACATGCTCTCTTAGTGACGCTTACTTCTATAGATAAGTTTAAAATTTCCTAAATTGTTAGCAAAATTGCAGACTTGGCAAAGTAGAGGTGTGAAATTAATTCTAGGAAGATAGCATATAAATTCTTTCAATAATTCAACCATTAATTGTCATCTCCAATATTCCAAGACATAATTCAATACGCCTGATTTGCCTCAAAATTGTCACTTACTTTAAATATTTTCATAAACGCTGATGAGTCATGTTTTTTTTGTTGGAAAGAAAATTGTTATTAATTGTTGGGCAAACAAAAAAGACAAAAAAAAAAATCTATGAAGGAGGGTTCAAATGCGAGACTTTTGGCTCAAAAAAAGTCTTAACCATCTAGACCAGACTCAGCTCCACAAGAACTCGACCTTTAAAATTTATAAGGCACCCTAAAAGACTACATTGATTTTTCTCTTAATTCTCACAAGTAGGGCGTTGTACTACTTTAGGGGTGCACAACCTGCGGCCCGTTGCGTAGCGATGTGCGGCCCGCGAGTGCATTTTATTTTTTTGTGTTGAAAAATGAAAAAGTTTTTTTTAGCTCAGAGGGGTAAAGAAAAAGTAAAAGAAAGTTCTCCTGACAAGATTTACACTAAAAAAAACGTTCCAAAATTCGTTTGAAGAAGGCTTTTAAGACTTTGTAGGGAAAAGGGGGGGGGGGGACTTTATAGAGAAATTTTAATTTTCAATTACTAATCAGTGGACAGCAGACTTTTATAGCTTACTAAGCACTGATTCAGAAAACCTAATGATTGTTATAGTAACAGCCACGACATGAAAAAAAAAACGCCATTTTGAAAAATGCTACATATTTTTTAATATGTTATTGCTCAAAGCCTATGTTTCCTACTTGAATGTAAAAATCCTACTTCTTTAACTTTTATTTGTTAAATGCTTTGCAATTTTGGCATATTTTTGTGTGTTTTTTTCGATTCCACGTGTAAAGCGTAGTTTTAGGGTTTTTCCTGTAATTTTTCGCAATCTTTTTGCATCGACTTTCTGGTTATGATATTTTTTTTATTTTTGGAGTAGTGCACTCTACAAATCATTTTGAACAAAAATACAAACGTATTTTTCAAAATAAATACAATTGTTTTTTTTTTTTTTAACCACCATTTCTTAATTTTTGCACTCACCACGTTGCCAATGGATATTTTTCAATCTTAAAAACGGAAAAATTAAATTATTTGGAGCTCTTGGCAGTGAAATTCTTGAAAGAGAGAAAGAGTTGATTGCCTTGCTGACCTCTCACATATGGGAATCAAGTTTGTAATGGTTCTAGTAGCTGGACTTTTCAAGTTCTAAAAATCTGTATCTCCTGATTGTTTATATTGAAGAAAATGCAAGAATGTTGAGAATTTCAACTATTAATCATGAATCCATAAATCAAAATTGGTAGATAAATTTCAGTCTGAACCATCCGATTGCTGATTTTTATTTCATAGCATTTCCCTGAATTTTTAGTTGTATAACCTTTGTAAATTTTGGTATCATAATTACTTTTTTGTTAACTCATAGTTTTGTTTGATATTCATAAAACATCTAGCTAATGGTGGAATTTTGTCTTTTCACTGTGGCTTTGTTGCTCTTAGACTGTTGGCAGTTTTGCAAAGAGTACTTTTTGGATCTTATTTTGCTAGAATTACATATTGATTTGTATTTCTGAATAAAATGTTTAATTTGTTTAGTTTTAACAGGTGATAAAGTTCAACATTGTTCACAAAATTGCAAAAAATATTGCATGCATGTAACTACTTTTTCAAACCATGCAAAGATTTCTGCCTCTGATGGTTAAGCAGGTGTCATAAAAAAGGCTGCTTAGCATCAAAAGCTCAAAAAAAATTCTTCACTGAAAAAGGTTTACTTTTTTACTCTGAATCATCTATATGCAAAATTTCGCAGTTGTATGCTTTAATAAAGTTATTATTTTTTCCCAATAAGTCATTTAGTGAAATAGTTTAATGTTTCAATTATATAGGTAAATTTTTCTTACATTTGTTAGCATCAGCAAAATACTGGTGCATGTTGCCATGCCCATCATGTTTTAAATTTTCCAAGGGGCAAATGATATATACTCAAAGTAAATTTTTTTTACAATTTTAAGCGACAATTTCTCAAAGCCTGGGGGGGGGGGGGGCGAATACGTTTTATGAGCCTTCGAAATGATGGGCTGACACGTGGCCCTCCAATAGAACTGTTACGTGTGCGGCCCTTCACTGAAAAAGGTTGTGCACCCCAATACTACTTTAACAATGTGAGGTGCTAGGGGTCCTCTTTCCCCACAAAATAAGTCACCCAAATCCCATACCCCACAGTCGTGTCGTCTCTTTGTTAGTAAAATAATACAGGCACAAATACTCACATCGTCAGAGAAATACTGATCTATAATTTCATACGCTAACTTGTAAATTTCTTCATTTTCATGACTCTGGAGCCCTTCAATTTTATCTAGTCCTAAAACATACAAATAAGCATAAGGCAACTTCACAAAAAAAAAAAAAAAAAAAAACATGTACAGCCGAATTTCAGAGCCTTTAAAACTTTAAAAAATTCATAGATATTAGATTGTTCTAAAAAAATATTTCAAAAAATTAATATGCATACCCACTAAAGTAGTATCAAACGACATTTTAAAGGTGTGGTAAAAATTTTAACCAAATATTTTAAGATTAACCGATCTCTCATGAACACTTAAAATCATTTTCATGCTCTTTTTTTACACAAAATATGCATGACGCAATAAATATTTGAAGTACCTATATATATTGGTTTTTTAATTTGCTTGTACATCTTAAGCACAAAGTTTAAAACATGTTTGCAACATAAAATGTTATCTGTTGTAGTCCCAGAAGCAGAAACTTTCTGATTAGTCTGAGACACTGATTTGGGCAGTTGAAAATAATCTGCAGCATTTTTATTAGCTTTATTTAAAGTTTTCATAAAATACACAAACCTTTTACAGTAGGGTGCGTACTCCTTTTCTTAAATTCAGGAGTATTAAAGGACTTTTTAACACATTTACTGCCGATAAGTTTTCCTTTTGCTAAATCTCTCAGAACACTTTTTAAACTATACTAATTGAAGGCGAGAAACTTCATCTCCTTAACACCAAGTGCTTTTGAGGAGACTGAAAATTTTTTAAAGACAAAACCATAAACATTTAAATAATTAATTTTAGAAACTTCTATTGATTTATTACATACAACACCAAATTGTGTTTATTGAATTGCAAATGCAAACAATAAGAATTCAATACACTAAACTTAGTGAGAATGTATTTCAGTCCTCCTACGGTGTGAGCTATTGTTTTCAATTGTCAGATTCATTCATGTATAAACTTGATTAAACATGAAATGAAATTCAAGTGTCTAAAAAAATATTTGCTTTGAAAATAAATGAAAATATTATGCAGATAGTTTTTTGAATTTCAGTACTTTCCTAAAAAAATGTAACTGCAAATATAAATTTAAAAAGTAAATTATTGAAATAAAAATTAAAACAAATAATTTCAAAATAGTATAAGTTGAAGCAACTTCCACCTTTCAAAATAAGTCAAAGAATTACAAGATGCATTAGGATTGAAGTCTTAACAAGGCTTGCGATTTTCTGCGAAGCACGTGCTCGATGTTTCAAAACAAATACGGTTTTAGATTTATGTGGTAAAAATTACGAAAATTTAAAGCACTCGAGATTTATACAAAAATCGCAATGAACCTTCGGGTGATTTTAATATCACAAGATCGTACTATTGTTGTCATGAATTTGCTTTAATTTTCCGACAGTTTTAGGGGTTTCTACAATAATGCAGTGCTAATGCATTTCCATTGCACTTCAGACATTTTGGTGAAGAAACAAAACAAAAAAAAAAACAAATTCTCCTCAAAGCGCAAAATGAGACATCTAAATATTATTAAACAGTGTCAGGAAAAACCGTATAACAAATCCGAGAAGAGTTTCTTTTTTTTTTTTTTTGTTTTTAGTTGACTAAGAAAATGTTTAGTGACAGGGAGGGGGGAACGGCAAACGAGCAATTGATTCTTTACATTTGCTATAATGCAAAGTGCCAGACCCCCCCCCCCCCACACACACACCATCATATGAATGTTTTCTGCAGGAATGGAAGAATTGCAAATAAAAATATCTTTATTATGCAATCAAAAATATCTTTACATTATTATACGATTTTCAGCGCCGCTCAGCGAATCGGTCTATCTATTAGGAAAGGATTTAAAAAATTTTAAAAATATAATGAAGGTAAAAATTATCAGATAATTTGTAATAACAGGGGGGGTCAGAATACCCCCCCCCTCCCCGAAGATGAAGAGCATCACTCTCTGGCTCACCAAAGACATTTATTTTCTCTCAATTTTTGTTGAGCTATATTTGATTTTCCCCTCCTTTTCTTTTGAAAATGATCTGCAGACCTCTGAAAAATCTGCGACGTACGTCTCACGTCTTGCAATTTCTGCTACTGGGGTTGTAGTTAACTTCAGTGTTTTCAGAACTCTTATTGTTGCTCTATAGTTCAAATTGCATGTTTAGCATTTTTTTTTTTAAATTAAGCTTACATTGTTTAAATTTTTGATTTAGTTTTAATTATTTATAAATTCTTTAGAAGTAAGTTTCATTTTAAGGAAAGTTTTTTATAGTTAAATATCAATGCTTTGATTTCATATTAATTTTACAATTAAGTGGTGTGTAGAATTCAAAAGTAGTTTCTACAACATTGTCACACTGAAGTATGGCTTATAGGTCCTCTGGCGGATATATGGCTTTGTTTCAGTTATTGACATACATAATAACAACTAATTACCAACAAGTGGTGAAGTACTGCACCAGCTATTTCACGCTTTAAAGATTAGAAAATTAAGAGACAGTATTTATAAGAACCAGGCAGAACTGGGGTGTCCAGATATACACCATTTTTGATTTTGCTAAAATTTTTATGGTGTGTTCTTCTAAAGATTTCAGAAGACATGCATTTTTTCTTTTTCTCCCAAAAAAAGTTTGGGGACCTGTAAAAATTCGTAAAGTTTAGCTCGACTTAGTGTTTATTCTAAAATCTACTTTTTCTAAAATTTTAGTACTTGAGTGCGTTGAGCTTCAACCAAAGTATTTTTTCATTACATATCACATTTAGTGTCTAAATCAAAATATACGCTAAATTTTTTAGCTGAACATCAGGCGATCCTGTCAGGGGCGGCCAAACTTCGCCAAATGTAGTGAAAAAGTGTCATGTTTAAGGCCCCTTAGCTCTATGCACAGAGGATCAGTAACAGTTTTTGCATAAAACCTAGTTAGTACTATATATATTACTTAAATCAATCATTAGTTGCAAAGGCTAATCTTCAGAGGTGACGAAAAATTGCCTTTCTTTTTACGTACAGAAACGAAAAAGTGTGTACATCGTGATTTTATATCTGTGCACTGAGGGTCAACAGGGAACTTGATGTGTGTGTGAGTATTTTAAACTAGAGTATGTGAATTTTCACAAACAAGTGACAAACCTATGGAAAATGTCCTGAAGGCTCATAAAGTGAACCTGAAGATGAGCAAATTGCATGTGTTGGCGACAAATCTAGTTAGTTGTGCCACTTCGTAATCTTATATCTCCGTGCGCTGAGGGTCAACAGGGAACTTGATGTATGTATTTTAAATTAGAATGTGTCACACAATACTTATTTCAAAATATTAAAATGAACTATTATTCCATTTTCAATTCAACTAACACGTTTGGGTTTAGACCTTCCTTCAAGTTTGGCACAACGGCGATACTTGAGATTTAATTGGAGGGGCAGAGCACACAAATGCAAATTTGTCTACTTTGTATACTTTGTCACACACAAATGCAAATTTATGTGTGACAAAGTATATAACTCGAGTACAACTAACTGGATGTGTCTTTAACATATGCAATTTTCTCATTTTGAAGTGCACTTTATGAGCCTCCAGGACATTTGCCCGTAGTTCTGTCACTTATTTGTAAAAATACACAAATTTTAGTTTAAAATACCTATCAAATCCCCTGTTGACTCTCAGTTCACGGAGATATAAGATCACAAAGTGTACACAACTAGATTCTTTGTCAACACATGCAATATTCTCATCTTGATGTGAACTTTATGAGCCTCCAGGACATTTGTCCATTGGTTTGTCCCTTTTTTGTGAAAATACACTCAAATTCCCTGGTGATCCTTAGTGCACAAAGATATAAGATCACAAAGTGTTAACTTTTTCGTTTCTGTACGTACAAAAAGGGCCATTTTTCGTCACCACTGAGGATTAACCTTGCAACTAATGATCGATTTATAGTACTAACTAGGTTTAATGCAAAAACTGTTACTGAGCTTCAAAGCATGGAGCTAGGGGGCCTAAAATATGACACTTTTTTACTATCTTCGACTAAGTTTAGCCGCCCTTGACAGGATCCCCCTATGGTCAGACATAAAATTTCAAATATATCTCAATTTGTACACTAATTGAAAAAAATACTTCGGTTAAAGCTCAACGCGCTGAGATAGTCAAATTTAAAAAAAAGGTTGATTTTAGAAAAACACTAAGTCGGTCTAAACTTTATAAATTTTTACAGGTCCCCGGAAATTTTTATAGGGGAAAAAGAAAATATACGTGTTTTTAAAAATTATTCGAAGAAACTATTGCAAAATTTTGAGTAAAATGAAGAATGGTATGTATCTGACCTGCCGGACTCTTAAACTTTCACGCCACACTGTAATACTACTTTAGATATCAATAAGTGCTGGAAAAAAGAAAAAACCATGTACAAGATTTTTTTTTATTCAAAAGATATGTCAAATAATGAAATTAAGAGAAGGATTATTTAGTAGAGGTATATATGAACCAGTAAGAAAAAATTTAAGTCCTGACCATCCTGAAATACTTATGTGTTAGCATGACAATTTAAAAGTATCCTGATTTAATTCTTAATAAAAGTGCTGTGTAGAAATTAGTAATTATGATTAAATTTCAATATTTTGCTTAGTTTAACACAAATTAAATATTGTTTGTTTTTCTTTAGGCAGTATACTGCAACATCTTTTTTCCTTTTATTACAGAAAATTACATTCATTTATTCTTAAGAAATTAATTTGTTACTTTTTGTCCAAAAAATACTTAAAAGATTCAAATATTTGAGCAAATACGTACCACCACATTCCTCAATTTGACTTGCTATAGTAAAGAATTGAGAGCCAGCTAGTTTTAAAATATTATTAATTCCATCTAAAACAACTTGCACAACTTGAGGATCTCTTACAGTCAGCAAGTTACAAAGAGGTGGTATGACTTTTTGAGTGACTAAATAAGCTACTTGTGCCTTAGTACCACTAATAGTAAGATTGCTAATGGCCCATGCTGCTTCTTTTTGAGTTTGAAATTCGCCCTGCAAAACAAAGTATACAAATTGAGCATGATTATTTCTTTGCTATAGCCAGAATAAGTTAAAAACTAAATGGCATGATTATTTCTTTGCTAAAACCAGAATAAATTAGAAACTAAATGGTACATAGCATCACACATTTAATGTAAACCAAATTTTGCCATTACACATCAGCACATATTTCATGCATCAAACTTCAGTTTTATTCCTCAAAAATTCTGCTGGGCATAAAAATACACATTAATTTTTAAATTAAAAGCCTTGAATATTCTGAAAACAATCAAAAACCAACAGATGCGCTGGTGTCGACCAATACAGCCCAACTTAATTGTTTTTTGGTACCCTTCACGTCTTGTGATATTAAAGCAAAAGCTCATGTATCCGGCATTCAAGTATTCGGAAATTTGTAAGAGACTCGATTTTTAATTCAACAAAAAAAGTCAATTTTCCGACTTTAAAACCTTGCTTTTTTGCTAAATTGCTTGAGTTATCAACAAGTATTGTATATACTCGCGTATAAGTCAATCATGCATATGAATCAACAACCCCCCCCCCTTTTAGGAAAAAAAAAATCAGGAGCACTAGGTCAGAGCTGCCTTAATGCTGAGATAAAATACGAAAAATTATTTTCAGATTAGCAAGTTGATGTAGCAGCTTTAGACTCACACTTCTCTACATCTACTGATTAAGGTAGAAATAATTTCTATGTTTCATTTTGCATAAATTCAGGGCTGTCTCATTCCTATCAACCCTGAATACTCTATTTACAACTTTCATAAATAAATCATATTCTTGATATTTCACTATAGATGGGTTTTCTAAAGTTCTACCATTACCTTTATGTGAATACTGTGTTACACACACACATAATACAAATGACACAAATTGGATGAAAATACCAAAATTGCATGGCTGTGTGAACAAATACAGCTTTATTAGTATATTGTACTGCACCTTTAAGTTCATTCATGAGTTTTTCCCTTTATACCACTATTAATTTTAATTTGATGCACGAATTTAACTGGTAGATGCTAAATTTAGCCTGCAATGACCCTCTTTTTCCGCATTCAGTTTTTTGCTACCTCCAAAAATTCTGAATACAGTATAAACAATGAAAAATGATATTTCTGCACAAGTTCTACACTTGAACCGGGGTTGAATGTTGTAAAGGAGTTTAGGTCCGTATCCATGGGTCTAGACAGGACTGATCTGCATATCTACATTATTCAGGACCTGGCACATCACCAACAGAAAGTCAAATATGTGCAGATTTTAATTATTTACAAATAAGGATAGTACATTAAGAACTGTCACTAAATAATAATAAATAGTTAAATATTTAAAATTTCTCAGAGACATTATTTAAGTAAAGATCTCTTAAAGTTTACATGATTAAAATATTACTTTGTTTAGATGATGAATTATCATAGGAATTAGACCAGCATCTATGACTGCTTGCACTTGCTGCTGATTTCCTGCTGTAATATTTGATAAAAACCAAACAGCTTCCTGTACAAGGAAAAAATATGAAAATATAAGACAGAAAATTATTACTCCTGGTTTAAAGAATTCATTACACATTAAAGTTACTAAAGAACTCGAATAATCAGAATTTTCCACAGTATTTAATTGTCGGCTTCTTATGAAAAAACGACTTTATCATATGCAATGAGTTACCGCCCATAAGCCAGGGCTAAGGCAGAACTGTAGCATATGCACCCACAGCTCGATATGATCGGAACTGTGGGTCAATTGTTCAAATGTGAGAGAAAATTCTGAAACAAATTCTACAGATTTCTACAGAAAATTTTTACAATTAGTTTTTCTAACAAAAGACATAATTTTATAGAAATTCAGAACAATTTATGCAAATTTCTTCAAATTAAAAAAGAAAACAAATTCCTGCAAATTATGCTTATTAGGCAGAAAAGTCTAATTTTTGGGCGACATTTGCAGGAACTTTAAACTTACTTCAAGCAGGACAAAATCTGCACAAAATTACATGTTTAGTTAAAAGACATTTGTAGAAAACTATCTTTGGCTACACCTGTTAAACGGCCCTTAAGAATCCGCCCTTGAAGAATTTGGTCTCACTATTGGCAATGTGCTGTTATCAGGCACGAAAGTGCCAGTTGACAAAAAAAGCTGAACTTTTCGCAGGAGCTAAATTAACGCCACCGAACGCATATACCATGTAAGATGAGGTTGCAGACATTATTAAATGCCTTAAAAATGTTTCATGTACATATAAAAGTACATAACCGAAAAACAAAATCTTACTTTCATTTCTGGAAATATTTATTTCGCACTAAGTCAAGGGTTTCAAAATCAATTATTTTCATAATTACCAATTTATGTAAAGAAAAATAACTTTGTTCAGAATTTTGAACATTGTAAATTCATAAAATACACTCAGTTTTCACATGACAGTTTCATTTATGTAGCAGGCGGAAAATCATTTATAAAAATATCAAGCAATTTTGAAGATCTACCACTGGATAATCACAGACATGACAAATGATATTTTAGAGAATTTATCAAAATAAAAAATAATTGGTACGAAAATAACTGATAAATTAGTGATTTATAGTCGGGTTTATAGCCCCCCCCCCCCATTTCCTGTCACGAGTTCTCGACGGATTTGCATCGATCTCAGAAACAGTGCTGAGAGCTTTCAAAAAAGCGGATTTCCGCGTTAAAGCGGAAAACTTTCATGCCTGTGTTATTCTGAGTGAAAACATTGCTGCTAATGCAGTGTCAAAGCACTGAGAGCTCTTTGATGTTCGTAGGAATACAGACACAGTGCAGGGTTTTAAGTTTTCGGTCAAGAATTTGTACCTAAATTTTAATTACAGGTTTTTTTCTGCAGTAGGTTACTGGCTTTTTTCTACACTGAGTACAAAACAAATATTTCTTTGATAGTCCTGTATGAAACAGCTTTTATTTAACTGTTTTAAAAACTCACGTTTTCAAGTGTATAGTGCTTGCAGAACAATTTTGGTCAAATGATTTTACGTTGCAGAACCTCACGAAGGATTCTGCTTTGGGGTTCATCAGTTTAAAGAAACTTGTCATTGCGCACATAGGCTCCAGTATTGTAGGACAGGGCATAATTTTAAGAATTTGGTACGGAGTCAGAAAAGAGAATTGTTGCAAAGGCTGGCACATAACACTGACAGGAATAATAAGAAGTTTTTGTTTATACTGATTCTGGGAAAGTTTGAAATAGTCAAACAGGGCAACTGGCGAGTAAACATGAAAATTTAAATTAAAATAATAGGAATATTACAAACGTTCTTTATAACTTTTTCCCCATTTTTTAAAATAACTATTCATGGGTGCAAGATAGGCAATACTTCCATGACAGAAAATATTCGAGTACCTCCCCTATTCATTTCTCTTTCCTTGCAATTTTGTTAATAGATGCGAACGAAACACCTTCTGTTTTTCAGCCACGTAGGAAAAACTTCGCTATTCGAAACGAGCCGCATGAATTGTCAGGCAATTATTGTGAAATGGCGACGTAATTAAATTCGATTTGCATAATTCATTTTTGGACTTAATACTTTTTTTTTGTCTTTAAATTTTGCTTTGGATTTTGAAAAATTAAAATGTGGGGGAAATTGGGATACTTCATCTCCGGCGAGAAGACCATAAAAAAGCACAAAAACTAAAAAGTTCGCAGGTCTGGGCGTAAAGGGAGGAGGTTTTACTTCATATGAGAAGAAATTAAAATAACTAAAGCTCTGCGGCCAGATACTATTTGACTGAACTTGAAGAGGAATTTATGAAAGTTTCAAAGCTTCAACTTCAAAAGCAGCAACTGGCTTCAGCCAGTGCAAAAAGCCTGGAAGCTGGTTAACATTATGCTGCTATTCAAGAATGGGAAAGGCAGGCAATTATACATCTGTGTGTCTGACTTCAGCGGTTTGTAAAATTTTTGAGACTTTGGTCAAAGGCAAAATTATGAATTTCTTCAAGAATAATAGTCTGTTGACTAGTTTCCAGTATGGATTCAGGAAAGGTACATCATGTGCAATGACATGGTTAACATAGCTTTAGATAGCAAATGTTTTTTACATGTTTAGTACAGATGTTTTTGACATTGATTTTCAAGTTTTCGATAAGATACTACATGCTGAGCTGGCACAAAATTTTATTCATATAGATTTCGGCCCACTGCAGAGTTGTGGGCAAAGAAAAAGCTAATACACTAGCTAAAAAAAGAGCTTTGTTAGAACAATGCATGAATTGTCTGCTTTCCTTCTATATGAAAAAGTTATTTCTTAACCTGACCCTCAGGAAAATTCTGGGAAGATATGATGCAACATACTCTAAACAAGGGATGCCCAACTTTGGGGAAAGTGGAACTATTATTAGTTATCCACAGAAGACAGCAGTGGCTTTCTTTCAAGGTCTCACAGGACATAACTGTTGGAAAGACCACCTGTACAGAATAAGAATGGTGGATTCCTCAGGTTGTTTTATGTGTAACTCGAATCAACCAATGACTTACGAACATATAAATTGTTGTGTTATGCTACCTCAATATGAAAACATCATGAAAAAATTACTGGAGAGTTTACAGGAGAGTCAGTCAGATAGCAGCGAGGAAAGTTTTTGTTTGATCGATGAGTGCAGGATGCAATTGCTATGCTTTAAAAAATTGCAGGGGGGAGGGGGGCTACCCCATATTTTGGATTTTTTCTCCTGAAGAATGTGAAATGTCTTTTTTATTAGACATTAATTTTTAAAAAAGCCTTTTATACTTTTTGAGGGATGAGTTTTATAAACTCAAAAAATAAAGGTTTTTTTATCACTACTTCATAAAAAATACAGAAATTTGATTTAAAAAGTCTTTTGATTGAAAATTAAATTTCCTATACTTAGGTACAAAACATATTTATGCAACTCAATTAGTCGGGGGTCTGTGAGGAAAAAAGTGCTAAAATTCATCAAAATTGATAAAACATTAAATAATTTTTTTTCTAAGTAACATATACATTTCAAAAATCAGGTCTGGGGTGTACATTGTCTGCAAAAATTTCCTTGTGTACTGAATTTCATCTTTCTAGGGCTTATCGGTTTCCCGGGAAATATGCCGAAAATACAAACATTTTATTATATGTATGGATTTAAATATTTTTGAAAATGTATGAGAAGAAAGAAAAAAAATCAAATTAGTACACTTTTAGAGGCATTGTAAAATAATTTTGGGGAAACCTTGTTATCTTTAATTTTGAAAAACAAACAGGGTTTGAAATAAGATTCAATTTTGAGGGGGGAATTCCCCCCTTTACTTCTAATTTCAGGGGGGATTTTTTGAATCTGAGGGGGTGGGGGAGGGAGAATATAAATTTTCATGAAGTCTGACATGCTACAGCTTGATGAAGAAAAAAGCTGAACTTTTCGCGTAATAAATAAAACGTCAAAAATCAACATTTAAGATGGTGATTAATGTACTCACAATCAAGGAGCTAATAGAATATTTTTCTTTTAATTTAAATTTTTTTTTTTTTTTTTTTTTTTTAATTCAAGATTTTAGAAACTTTAGATGCTAAAGGAATTCTGTTGGGCGGCTGGAACGGCGTTGACCCGGAATCGGTAAAAATAAACCAAGACCGGGCCACCACCTCCGACCAACAAAAAATGTGGAATGGTTCTGCCTGGGAGAAAAGAATACATGAAATTCATTAAAAATAAATAACAATTTATTCAAACAAATGTAAACGGTAAATATAAAATATTAAATAATTTGATACACCCAAAACAATTTTGACAATAAAAAACCCCCCAAATACATTCAAATTCAAAAACATCGTTCCAGTTCCAAAAAGAGAGTTCACAGACATGATAAGTCCACCCTTGGAAAAGATGCCATGAAGAAGATAATGTCCCGGTAAAAAAACTTGAAAGTTCATACCACGGGGAAAATCATTCACCGAAAAAAGGCATCAAAACAATGGTTCCCTCCTGCAGAATCACAAACACTTGTCGACGATTTTAGTGGACGAAGTGAACACAGCAGGGTCACCACCAGCTATCCATCCATCCAAGGAAAACAGGCTCCCTCCGTTCTTGAAGAACCCTTCGGAAGAACATCAGGCCGCCGCATGGCCGAGCCGAGCCTCAGTCAGATGACACAGGATCCGGCCGCCTCATGGCCGCGCAAGTACGCCTCAGGATCACGTCGTAGTAGGCCTAAGCCTCGCATCAAAATGGATGAACATCACCAAGCTTCAACCGAAGCACATGGTTTTAAAACTTTAAAAAAACAGGGTCGAACTCCAGGAACACCCCCTGCCCCTTATGGCAGGGTGAACGAAAAAACTTTTTACATGATTCAACTTCTATCCACTTCCTCTGAGTGGAAAACTAAATTAAATACGGAGCATATCAAACTCCCCGATGCAATTACAGCATCCAAACATCAACCGTCCAACTGCAGTGACGGTAAGAAAATGATAAGAAGCCCCATGAAATGCATGGAACACGTATTTATGGTTACAGTCAACCCCACGTAGCCGACCATGACGTACACCTCATTAGCATAGCTAACTTTGACAAATATCAATCCGAAAAAAAAAACAACTCAACACTTGAGCTTTAACTGTTGAAATATTTTCGGTATTGTTTTCATTTTAATTCAGCCAAAAAGTTACTCAACACTTTAGCCCTTACGTCATGTCACTTCGTAGGTGTTGACGGTCAAATACACACATAAATTACGATTGGAACATGATGGGGGATATTTCGCACGCCGGATAAACAAAATGGGGCATTGCAGGAAAGCATAAAAGTAGGTTTAAATAATTTTTAAAACGTTCTAGCTTTTTAGGAAATTGCTCCAAGAACAAAATAGGGTCTATTTTCTAACAAGTTCCCCCCTCTTGGAGACAATTCCTAAAAGCACAAATAGAATGAAAAAACAATTTAAAATTAAATTCACAAAAGAGGTTTCATTAACACTTAAAAAGGAAGACTTACAATTTTAAATTTTCAAATTATCCCAATGGGGTTCGAAGAATACATTTACAAAATTTTATATTCAAATTTCAAAAAAAATAGAGGCCGGATACAATCACAATCCTTTCCTCACTATTTTAATTCACATATTCCCCCCATCTTATAAATTCATTAAAATTTCAAAAAGTCATTAAAGTTTACAAGAGACACCAATTTTAAAGTCTCAATTTCAAACCTTTTCAAAAGAACCTCAAATTCTTAAAGCACCAAAAAATTTTAAACCCACAAATTTTAAACCCACAAATTTCAACAATTAAATTTTAAATTCAAATAAATTTCATTAAAGTTTCATGAAAACTACAGAAACAATTTTTAGTTTCATTCTAAATTTGAATTTCACAAACATCATTTTTAAGTTTCAGATTCTAAGTCTAAATTCCCAAAACCCTTTAAGTTTCAAATTTACCAACAGAATCCCAGAAACACATTTAAAAATATTTTATCTAGATTTGTCAAAACAATTTTAGTTTCTAAATTTTCCTAGAAACACATTTCAGTTTCTTCAAATTTCAATCACAGAAACAATATCAGTTTCAAAGTCAAGTTTCAGAAACACTTTTAGTTTCACAGAAACACACAATTTTATTTTTCATTTAAAACACAGAAACATTTTTAGTTTCCCCTAATTAATCTTTAAGTTTCAAAAACAATCTCAGTTTCCCAGAAACACATTTAAAATTCCTTTAAATTTATATTCAAATATTTCAAATTTGAATTTCAGAATCAAATTTTTAAATATACTAAAGTTTCAGAAACATTACGTTTCACAGAAACAACTTTATTCAAATTACCTAATTAGATTTTATATACAAGAAACACTTCAGTTTCAAATTGGAAGACCAAAAATGTAGGACAACAAAAAGAATGCGCATTCCTAAAAACAATACAGCTGCCTACCAGGCAATTTTAGCCAAAATATCTTCCCACAGGTTCCAAAACAATCAACAATGAAAGCTTTCCAAAGTTTTAGAACACAACTACAAATGCCGACAGATAGCCCAATTTCATATGCTATCACTTGACATACGGCAAAAACCTAATTCTTCTCAACAAATTTTTATATTTTTCTCAAAATTTTTAAATCTCAAAATATTTTAAAGTTATTTTACAATTTCCCCCAAGATATGCGGCGAATAAAAACATCTAACAGATTCACATTATATTTTTCAAGGAAGACAAGCTTTTAACATTACACAGCTACCCTGGTCAAAATAGGACTAAGTTTCAAAAAATTAATTACATTTAAAAACGCTCCGAGTTTTAAATCGGGAGCCAAGAACTTTAAATAGAGAAACACTTTTAAAACTTCCATTTAAAGGACCAAATTCAAATTTTCTATTTTTAAAAGTTGCTCCAAATTTCATAATGGGAGCCCAAACTTTACTACAGGGACACAAGTCCAAAATTCCCATTTCAAAAATATTTCAAATTTTTTCAGTACCAGGTAGCAAAACACATTTGTCAAAAAACACTAATTTTTCAAATTTCACTGCAATTTTCAAAACATTTAAAACTTTTTATAATTCCCCTCTAAAACCGGCGGCGAAAGTATCAAATTCAAATTCTGATATGATTCAAGAAAAAACATGCTTTTTACAATACCCAGTTACTCTGGTCAAACACTAGATCCAAAAAAATTTGTTTTCAAAAGTTGCTCCAAGTTTCATAATGGGAGCCTATACTTTAGTCAGGGTTTCAAGCCAAAAGATCCCTTTCCATTAAAAACTTTTAAATTTCATTTGAACGGGAAGCAACCATTTCATTTGTAGAAAAACATTCAATTCTCCCCAAACAGACCAAACCACGCTCTGCTACCACTTGTTGGCCGGCTGGAACGGCGACGACCCGGAATCGGTAAAAATAAACCAAGACCGGGCCACCACCTCCGACCAACAGAAAATGTGGAATGGTTCTGCTCGGGAGAAAAGAATACATGAAATTCATTTTAAAAATAAATAACAATTTATTCAAACAAATGTAAACGGTAAATATAAAATATTAAATAGTTTGACACACCCAAAATAATTTTGACAATAAAAAACCCCCCAAATACATTCAAAATACAAAAACATCGTTCTGGTTCCAAAAAGAGAGTTCACTGACATGATAAGTCCACCCTAGAAAAAGATGCCATGAAGAAGATAATGTCCCGGTAAATTAACATGAAAGTTCATACCACGGGGAAAATCATTCACCGAAAAAAGGCATCAAAACAATGGTTCCCTCCTGCAGAATCATAAACACTCGTCGACGATTTTAGTGGACGAAGTGAACACAGCAGGGACACCACCAGCAATCCATCCAAGAAAAACAGGCTCCATCCGTTCTTGAAGAACCCTTCGGAAGAACATCAGGCCGCCGCATGGCCGAGCCGAGCCTCAGTCAGACGACACAGGATCCGGCCGCCTCATGGCCGCGCAAGTACGCCTCAGGATCACATCGTAGTAGGCCTAAGCCTCGCATCAAAATGGATGAACATCACCAAGCTTCAACCGAAGCACATGGTTTTAAAACTTTAAAAAAACAGGGTCGAACTCCAGGAACACCCCCTGCCCCTTATGGCAGGGTGAACGAAAAAACTTTTTACATGATTCAACTTCTATCCACTTCCTCTGAGTGGAAAACTAAATTAAATACGGAGCATATCAAACTCCCCGATGCAATTACAGCATCCAAACATCAACCGTCCAACTGCAGTGACGGTAAGAAAATGATAAGAAGCCCCATGAAATGCATGGAACACGTATTTATGGTTACAGTCAACCCCACGTAGCGACCATGACGTACACCTCATTAGCATAGCTAACTTTGACAAATATCAATCCGAAAAAAAAACAACTCAACACTTGAGCTTTAACTGTTGAAATATTTTCGGTATTGTTTTCATTTTAATTCAGCCAAAAAGTTACTCAACACTTTAGCTCTTACGTCATG
The DNA here is from genome assembly GCA_038373865.1 of Uloborus plumipes. Classification (NCBI taxonomy): domain Eukaryota; kingdom Metazoa; phylum Arthropoda; class Arachnida; order Araneae; family Uloboridae; genus Uloborus; species Uloborus plumipes. Next base: position 37,285 of record JAXGGA010000759.1, read on the forward strand.
TCACTTCGTAGGTGTTGACGGTCAAATACACACATAAATTACGATTGGAACATGATGGGGGATATTTCGCACGCCGGATAAACAAAATGGGGCAATGCAGGAAAGCATAAAAGTAGGTTTAAATAATTTTTAAAACGTTCTAGCTTTTTAGGAAATTGCTCCAAGAACAAAATAGGGTCTATTTTCTAACAAATTCTATTCACAAAAACAATTAAAATTTTGTTAAAATAGTTTTTTTTTCTTCTAAAATTTATCAGATTTGAACACTGAACTTTATATTTTAAATGAAAGAGCAGTGTTGATTTTCACAATGCCTTTTTTACTTGAGTCTCCAATTAAAACGTCAGCCTCTTGCGATTTAAATTTAAAATTTATTGATTTGATAACAATTCATACCGGAATTATTTTATTCTAAGTTAGGGATATCACGAATTGTACCGCTGTCGGAAACAACGATCGACATTTTTGAATGGAAATGTACTTTACTTAACGCGAATAAGAAAAAGGACTAGTTTTTTTGCAATTTTTAATTTATTTAAAAATGACGAAGTACAAGATATATTGGATCGCTTAAAAAAAGACTCAAGAAAGAACTTTAAATAATGCACACAAAAGCCATCCCCTCACGGATGAATTGAATCGTCAAAAACAAAACCTCTATTCCAGCGTAAACAGCCTACGCGCAATCCACACATGCACAGAGGGGTTCTGCGCATAAATCGTTAAACATGATAGAATTAGCGATACTGTCACCTTCTTACTTACCCCTTCATTGCTTTTCCTCCATCTAATAGAAGCTTCGATGCACGTAATTAGATTGCCTGCTTTTGCCCGCTAGAGGGCGTGCCGATATGGAAATGTGAAACGTGCCTCGTCGTGATTGGCTGTTGCTTTCGGCACGTGTATGGGCGGGGCATCACTTGTGCATCGTTATGCAAATTACGCGAGTATATAAGCGTGAGCTTTACCGGGTGATGGCACTTGTCTTGACTTACTTACTTACAACCTTGGTTGTCTGTTTCTTTCTAGTAGCGGGTCGCTACTTAGGTTTTCGCCGACCCGGCTCACCTACGATGTATCTTCCTTCTAGCTCCCCACTTCTACGTATGTAATAGTATGCCTTGCCATTTTGTGCGTTATAGGCACGTAGATAGTTATTTTTAGGCGGTAGCTATATTTGAAGTTGAGGCTGTGTAGGAATGCCGAGATACCGGTGGTCAGTTAATCTTGTTTCTATATGTTTTTAATGTTATTGACAATAAATATAGTTTTGTTTGAAGAACTAGTCTGTATCCATATTTGGATGGAAAAAGCGAAAACTCTGCAAATATAAATATTTAGACCGATGCCCCATACTTAAACCAGTCTGGGACATCAAAACAGCCAACGAATGCGCCAAGAGAGTAGTAGGTGAACTTTGAACTCCGCTGGCGTTGGGTACATGACGTCACTCATTGGCAGGGAAGCATCGGAGAGAGTGTGATTTATTGCCAAGAATGGTAATCGCGAAGATCAAAGCTAAAATGCGACTGGGCATCTGGACATCGCCTGCTGAAGGAATGTTTTCGGTCCGCACTGCCTCACTACTACGCTACGAGATTTTTTTTCTTTACTCCGCATTCCCTGGCTGGAATTCGTTGTTGTACCAGGGGGGAAAATCCCGCAGAGCCTTTTCTTTTGTGCGGGATCTTTCGATTCTGTGCGCGTTTCGCGCAATCCCGCACGCTATTTCCAACCCTGACGAATAAAGTAAGTTTTAAAGCATATAAATTTTGAAATTTTTAAACGTTGACTCTACATTTTAATGGAACGCCGTGACAGCAATGCATAAAAACAAGAGTGGTGCTATTATCTCTCCTATTGTTCCCATTAAGATGAAGCAAGAAACGTATCCTCGGTGCAATAAAAATAAATTGCTCAGTGTTCTTATTGAGACTTTGATATATGAATTTTCATGAAGGTCTGAAAATTAACCGAATCATTGTCAAACAGAATAAAATGAGATGAACAAATTAAGTATTTTAAAACCATAAGTGGTCTTCAAATATTTGGCAAATTTTAAAACTTTTGTAAAATTTTCTTTAAGATACAGCAGGGGTGCAAGTGACCAAATGTGGTTTGGGAGCAGGGAAAATACCATTTGGGAGCGGCAGAATTGTGCTTAGGAGCAGGCTCGAATAAGATACTATGTGACTGTGATAAACACATGCACTTATAGTACTTTAAATCTGTACCTTAATGCAAGAACAACCTATGTCAAAAATTTAATGTTTTTAGTTTTTTATCGTAATGGGGACAGAAAGGTATCCTCTGTCACATACAACAACCAATGTTTTAAAACAAACCGCCTTAGCAGTGGAGCGAAACTAAGACACCAAATCTGTCACATTCCTATGGAGACATAAATCTTTGAACCTGAATATCTCAATTCGACGAATTTTGACATTGGTTGTTTTTGCATTAAGGTACAGAAATATATTTGCATTTTAACTAAGCACTGATTATCTATTATTAAATTTTAGTTATAGTTTAAAAATACCAGATGTGGTTTCAACAGGTGAACAGCAAAATGTTTCACTGTACTTAAATTTCAGAGACAAGGATATAGAAATTGGAACATTCATTTAAAGTCAAACTGAAACGATAAACTCATCCACTTTTTTACAATTACATTTATACTACCAATCCTTTTTCATTTTTTAGAAAAGAATTCTATCCATGAATAACCTAGGAGCGCATTCGTAGTGGTCAAATATGAAATGCGAACGTTTGGTTCAAAGCTTCCAGGACAATATGAAAAATTCAGACATGTTTTGTTTTTTTAGTTGCATAATTATCATTTGGATTTTCTTTTGTTAACAATGCGCTTTAACTTAAAATTGAGGAACTACCTTTGTGCTTGAAAAGTAAACTAAAGTTTTTGTTTATGTTTTATCGTGCAAAATTAGATTTTGTGGGCTAAAAATTGAAAAACCTTCATTTAAAAAGTTTAACTTTGTTTCTTTTTGTTCTACTGTTCTTTCTCTTTCTCATAACTTCTCTGCATCTTCTAACATCCATTTTGCAACTCGATTTCAGACAAGACATTGTTCTTAACAGTGACTTTAGTCGTTGGTTTGCTAAATTTAATAAAGAATCTGATGACTCTTGATTGGATTAAGCTTCTTGTATAACGATTGTATACTACTTTATATTTAATTTGTTTGTCTCTCTGCTTTTAATGCCTTAAATCTGTGCTGGTTACAAAACTTAAAGACGTTAGAACTTCTAAACAGTAGATTGAGATAATTACATGCTGCCATAAAGTATCTGAATTTTGTACAACACATCAAAATTTTATCTTTCCTTTACTGACCTAATGGGAACACTGCTGCTAGTAGCATGGAAAATTCTATTTTAGGCTTTTAAAATTATAATTTTACAAATACAACTTTTTAAAATACTGCCTTTCAGTACAAAGCCATAATTAAACATTATGTGCTTGATTGTTTTCCAAAAAATGAAGCAATGAATGGATAACCTAATGCTTATTAAAATCAAGCTCGCAAAAATTAATAGGTATATAAATAGAAAAAAATAAATTACTTGTTATCAAAATATAAGCTAAAATAAGCTAATGGAAGGAATCTATTGTCAAAATAATGGTTAATTGTCAAAAATATTAAAATGTTTGCAATATGCATTTGGATTGAAATCTTCAACATAGGAAGCTTCGTCCGTGACGTAAACGCTAGATCTTGACATGCTTCTAAAAATAAATTACTTTTTTCTCAAAATAAAACATAAAATAAGTTAAGCTGAGGTAGCATATGTCAAAATAATTTTGGATTGTGAAAAATATCAAAATTTTTGCAAGATGCAAAAGGATTGAAATTTCAGATAAGGAAAATATTTTTCGCGACGCACGTGCTCAGAATATCGCCATAGCAACAGTCATGGCGTTCAGTTTTAAAAGCAGAAGTTATGCCACTTTTTCGCGATTTTCGCTAGAAAAACGGCCGTTTTGGCACAGTCAGGCGCAATTTCGATCAAAAAGTGCATTTGGGAGCAGCATGGCGCAATTGGAGCAGCACTTGCACCACTGGATACAGGCTTCTACAGGGAGAATTTTCATAAAAATGCAGGCTTCTACAGAAAACTGATAGGCTTATCATACTTTGGTTCGAAACATTTCTTGATTGATGAAGTTGATTAAAACAAACTGTACAGTAAGAACTAGGGCTGCGACATCAATATCGATGTTTTGGAAACATCGATGTTTTTGTAAGAACATCTAAGAACATCGATGTTTTAGGGTCAATGTTTTTCCAACAGTGATGTTTTGGGTTCGATGTTGATGTTTAATATTTCAGCTAAGAAAGCCAAAGAAAAATATACGACAAGCATACTTATTAAAAAGTTTTCATCATGAATCAGAAGTTGCAATGTTAACCTCATTGGGAAAAAATTCTATGATTTATATATACAGTCAATTCTCGATAACTCGAATTCGAAGGGACCGAAAAAAAACTTCGACTTATCGGAAGTTCGACTTATCATTAGTTTTGATTTCCAACATTTTAATAATAAAAACTTGGAATATTCAATTAATGTATAGATAACTGACAAGTTTAATTAGTTAAAATGTACACTATTTGAATTAAAGTGTTAAAAAAAAGAAAAAGAAATCCTTCTTTTGAGACATGTTTCATTTTTGTGGTATAATCCGTCATTTTAAGCTGCTTGAGCAGTTTTGTAATTTAAACAGCGGTAAATATTTCACATATCGTGTCATTCGCTTTTTCACATATCGTTCTTCCTTGGCAAGAGATTCATTTTCTTCCATGGTTTTTGTGTTCTCTTAGTTGCAAACCTCAGTGTTTTAATCACATTTCTTAAATTCACATTAAAGACATTTTCTTTATCAACTGCTTTAAAAGTTATTTGTTTTAAATTTAATAATCACTATGCCACTGTCACGATTAATTGAAGATTGAAGACGCAAAACTTTTGGCAATCAAATTCCTTATGGACGCAATAAGTGCAAATATAGCAAGAGCCACTATGCGTCTGTAAGGATTCCGATTTTCCCCGAATGAATCCCCCCCCCACACACACACACCAGAGAAAAATAAATAAAATTTCATGCTCTCACTTGAAATTTTTTCTGCTTTTTAACTATTAAATGTTTAGTCACTTCAAAAAAACCTTTGAGTTAAGAGAAGTAAACTTCGAGATATTGAGGAAAATTTACATAGAATCAAGATAAAGGGATTGGGACCGAATAAGAAATTCGAGTTGTAGTAATATTCGAGTTATCGGACTTCGAGTTATCGCGAATTGACTGTATTTGCCGTTTTTTTTTTTTTTTTCAATGATCGTTGCTTCACGTTCAATGTTTTTTTTTTTTTTTGTTTTTCTTCTTTCAATATACTATTTACACTTCAGCAAAAAACCAATAAAAATTATGCAATAAAAAAATTCATCTTTCTTCAGTAACTAGTTGCGATGTCTACTAAATTGAAAAAAAAAAAGTTTTTTTTCCATAACTAACAATGATTTACTGTCAATGTTTTTTAAACATCGTTGCTTTGCATTTGATTTTTTTTTCGATCATGTGTTACATTTTAGCAAAAAAAAATTTTCTAAAAATATGCGACAAAAAAAAAAAACGTTGCACAGTTAATCAACAGTTGCAGTACATATCTTGCGAAAAAAGTTTTCTTAATTGCCATCGATATCTTTTACGGGTTGATGTTTTTCTAGGAGAAAAAAAGATATCTGATCTAATTGAGTGATATAAAGTGGCAATTGTAATGGGGAGCAACTGAATAACTGTACATTCAAATGTGCGGGTGGTAAAAAAAAAGATGTTTTGAAACTTCGATGCTTGAAAACAACGATGTTTTTTCGTCGATGTATCAATAGCATCAATTTCCTTATTTTCCAACATCAATGTTTTGCTTTTGATGTCGCACCCCTAGTAAGAACTTTGTTTTGTACGTGCTTAATAACAAATTTCAATCATAACTGAAGATACAAAGCCCAATGGCTCAAGGTACAATTTTGTGTTGTACTTTGCACAACTTTATAAACTCACAAATTTTAGTTTGTTGAAATTAGTGAAGATTAAAACAGTAGTAGAAGAAAGTAGTACCATTATTATAAACTACGATAAGCAATAAGATTTTAAAAATTATTTTCTAACAATGGTATGAAGGTACACCATCTTTACCTACTAATTTACTGATTATATACTTAATGACTAATTATGTAACTTACTAAACTTATCTGATTAATAATGCATTAATCATATAATTTGGTATGAAGAAATTTTCTACTTACTTTGTTTATTTTTTCTTTAGGGTGGCTAAGCAAAGCAGGAAAATGAGAAAGTGCATCACAATTTAAAACAACTTGAGTCTGTTCATCTGTGCCAGTAACAATGTTACCAACAGCACGAAGAGCTGCAGTCTAAGAAACATGGTATTAATATGCAAATTTTATTACAGATGAAAAAATAAAAGATTTTTTACAAGAAGTACACACCTGTACTTTATCTTCTTTATGACTTAGCAAAGGAACTAATTGTGGGACAACCGATGAGTCTATGACAATCTACAAAACAAGTACAATGAAAATAATCAAAAATAATTTGAATAAAAAGCAAAACAAATATGTTAACTTTTAAAAATATTCCATAAATGTCAGTTGGTAATGATCTAACACAAATTACAAAGAAACATAACAATCTGAGACATATGAAAATATAAACAATTAAACATCTGATATCATAAATATGGACAGAATTCGTATTTTTTTAAGAAGATGAGAAAAATCAAATATTAAATACAATAGAGGAATGTGGGGTTCAAATACAAAACTGACTTTTTCAGTAACTACAGTAATAAAATACCGTAAAACCTGTAAAGTCGACCATCTGCCTAGGTTGACCTCCTTTAGCAGGTACAGAATTAGTCCTAATCATATCTATCAACCTCTAAGTTGAGCACTTGTTGACCACAAAAGTACTGCCCCGTAAAATTGTCAACTTACCCAGGTTTTACTGTTTTTTTTTTCTTTTTTACATTATAAATTAACCACATTTATACTTTAGCATATGAAGTGGTGTAAAGTCAAAAAAAAATGGTATAAAGTTTTCTTAATTTACTTTATTATCAAGCTTAATATTATCAAGCTTAATTTTTCAACCAGATTTATATTTATTTTTCATTATTTATTTTTATTTCTTTGGAAATCAGTTTTAAATATTGAAAAGTATCTATGCTGTTTTTACAAGAAAAAGACAGTAGATTTTATTTCAAAAAACAGAAAAAAAAACCCAATAATTTTACATCAAAAAAGAAACAGAAAAACAGTAAGGTTACGTTAAAAATGCTTTAAGATTAAGTTTTATCAATTAAATTTTGTTTGGTTTGGTTCAATTCTTACCTTCAAGACATTTATTTGACAACTCTCTCAAAATGATCATAGGATTTTTAAAAATATTTCTGCATTAAAGTTTTAATGTAAATAAGCAAACTTCTACTTGTGAGCATCTTAACAAAGCTGAATAATAATTGAAAAAGGAAAAAAAACCTCCAATTACAAACACAAGCAAAAATATTGCAATTTTCATCAGCAGAATGATTTTTAAACTTTAAAAAAAGTTTTCTTCTTGAACAAAGTAACTTTAGAATTGTACTTTAGTTTGAAGCATGGTATTAATGATCAAAAACCAGATTCTGTAGATGTTGAAAAATTAATGTTGATAATGGAAAAGTATTCTTTTAGTTTGCAACAGAGTTTTTTGCTTAACCCTCGTGGATCCCTGGGGTCATATTTGATTTCAATCCAATTTCTATTTAATATATCTTGTTAATGAACCATTTGTTTTTAATGGCATTTTGAGATTTTATTATTTTAGTTTTTTATGTAAAATAATGCTATAATTTTGTTACTTTATTCTTCCTGAATTTGCATTTTTTACACACAAGATCCTCGGGGTCACTGGCGACTCCAGACATAATATTTGGTTTGCTTACCAACTCTTCTGTTCTCGCCACTCCCACCTTTTCAGAAATTAGTCAATGGATACACTAAACATCCAATATCATTTCTGTTAAATATTTTTACCACTAAATAGTAGCACGTGGTCCACTTTTAGTCTAAAGTGCAGCTTTATTTTGCTTGCGCCTTTTCACTTTTGGTTAGACCATTCTGTTATTGCTTGGCATATAATTTTGATAAGAATTTATTTTTCTACATTTCTATGCTTTGGTATTAATACATACTGATTATGAAGTGAACTGTGGGGAAAACATGCCTCCTAAGTGAGAAAGAGCAGCTTTGTTTATTAGAAGAATCTGGTATTGAAGAAGTCACTTCTGAGGAAAATGATGCTGATTTCTTCTATCGGACTCATCATTGAATAGTGGTGAATCATCATCAGGCTCTGATCAAATGGCAACATTAACTAATTCTTTACATCGAACAGTGGCTCGCCTAAATGTATGCCTTCAAAAAATTTTTTGAAGAATTAGGTTATGAACTAAGAGAATTTCTCCCAAGAACCGAAGCAGTCAAAACAATTGTTAAGAAATCAAATAGATCCTACAAACAATATGTTCTGCTCATACAAATCAAATATGAGTGGAAGCAAGAAAAATGCCAAAAAAAGAGAGCGTTGGAACTTTTTTCTAAGAGAACTAGATAGAAAATGCAGAGAAAAAGGTCAAGTGTTTGAAATTCACTTACAAAAATCATTTGGTGCAGATAACAGTTGTAAATAAATTTACAGTTATTATAAGTTTCTCTCTAAAATTATTTTTATTCATGAAAAAATTGTACTTTGATGGCATCATTTCATTAAGTTTTTTTATCATTAAAAAGTGTGTAAACTTAAAAAATGCATGTAGCATTCAATACTCATACTAAATTAAAGGAATTATCGTTGTCACTTATGACTCCAAGGGTTTTGAGTGTAACCGAAATGGGAGGAACCCATGGGGGTTAAGTTGAATATCTTACTGAAAACAAAGCAGAAACTCAGCATAACCAAGCAATAAATAGCATATATAGCATTTTCAGACAATCCTGAAGTATGAAAGACTCAATTTGTTCAGTTCAATAAATTCATTTAAAGATAGCAAATTTACATCTAATTTTTTGATCCAGGTTTCCTAGTTAATATGCTGTTTTGAACATATTTGATATTAAGGCTCGACCAATGCATCGGCGCCGATGGTTGAAAAATTTTCCATCGGCCTCTGATGCTAATTTAGGAAAAACATCGGCCTACCGGCTTCGAAAACATCTAAACGCCGATGCTTGGCCGATGTTCAAAAAAAAAAAAGTTTCCAAGAGAGGGAATTATATCTTCTCTATTTTTTACTTCACAATTAAAAGTACGTTCACCATGTGGCTTGAAATCGGGCAAGCAACGGGACCAACACAGCTCTCGTTTTTGGAATTCTCCGAATCGGGCAGATACTGAAATTTTCACAACACAGCAGACCAGGCTTGGAGTCAATTAAGACAAAATGTAATCAATTACAATTATGATTACCAGCATGAAAAATTGGAGATTACGATTACAATCCTCTGCCAAATCGCAACTGCGATTACAGCAACGATTAAATTATGTAAAAAATGTCATTGATTACAATTATATGCCGATTGTTATTTCGATTACACGATTGCAGCTTTGGGGGGGAATATCTATTACATATTAGGATGGGACGAAAAAACGCTTTTTTTAATTTCAAAGTTGTAATAGTGCGGAAAAGCTGCGAATCATGAAGACAAAAAGGGAAAAAAATTATCGAAATCGGTTGATATCTTCCGTTGGCGCATAGGGCCTATAGTTTGACAAAAAATGAAAAAACTCCATTTTTTGCGATTTTTATAAAATTTTTTGAATTGGATGTTTTTGTAACGTAATAACGTGGACAAGTTACTAATTGTGAAGTCAAAAAGAAGGAAAAAAAATTATCGAAATCGATTGATATCTTCTGGTCGTGCCCAGGGTCTAAAATTTGACAAAATATGAAAAACAAACTTCATTTTTGCGATTTAAAAAAAAAAAATTATGTTTTTATAATATTTTCGTGCGGAAAAGTTGCTAATTATGAAGACAAAAAGAGGGATAAAAAGAGAAAAGAAATATCATCCGGTAGTGCCTGTTGGGTCTAAAGACCTTTATTTTTGTTCCGAGACTCGCAGGGTTATGTGTTATTAAAATTATAAGTACAAATTAAGAGTAAAATTAAAGTACGAACCTCCTCTCCCCATGTTTCGTTGACCATGCTGGAGCAGCACACTTCATGTTGGCTTTGGTTACCACAATTGGGTTTAATTTAAATTTAGTTTAAAGTCTCTAGGAGACAAAACTAAGTTAAAGCCATGAAAATTAAATGCGCCGTAAAGTGTCCGTGAAGAGACACGTCAAAAGACAATATTTCCAAAAAATATTTAAACTTATTAGTTATCAAAGCACATGAATTAAAGTTAAAGTTCTAAAAATTCTACTCAAAAGGGCTGCACAATTTTGTAGTTGAAGTCTGAAGATAATGTACTATAAAAAATGTCACCATCTGGTCTCCGGCATTAGATGACCCGTCCAGGGAATCAGGTGAACTCGAACCCCCGGCTCGGTACTTTCTGGCTGGCACGATCAGTCTGCTGGCGACACTCGAACTCGTAAGTTATCCCCGATGTCAGTGCAGTCGTCCCCGGGTTCATTGAACGTGATGAAACCCGGTCACCATGAAAAATAACTTGTCAATCTTCACCTGGCCAATTTCACTAATGACATTACGGACCAGGACTTAGTATTCTATGCTATTACTGGAAACTTTCGAAATTTAAATTATGAGCTCGTGCAATTAAATACTGTGAAGTAGCTTCACAAGTCACTACTCAAAATTCCAGCCAAGCATGGCTAACACCATCCGAAGCACAACGCTGCCTACGCAGCTACCGGCAAGAGCACCACAAGCTCGAAGCTGACGAGGTGAAAAGAGAAGAGAGAGAGAGAGCATCGGTAGTGCCCGCTATTTATCGTGGCAGGTGCGTCAGCAGACGTCACATGTAATTTCCATAATGCTCTGCTCATTAGCATATGAGCCTCGTTGGATTTTCCTCCAATAAACAACAGACTCTGAATTTTGAAAACTATGCAGCAGCCGAATACAAACAACTCAACTCTTATGTTTTGATTCGGAAGATGGCCGCGATTGGTTTGAAGTGCGCTGCGCCAGCATGATGACTTAAACGTGGGGAGAAGAGGTTCGTGTTTTAATTTTACTTTTAATTTGTACTTTTAATTTTAATAATACATAACCCTGCGAGTCTGGGAACAAAAATAAGTAGCAGAAGCTATTAGGTAAAAACTACTTATAATTAGACAGCAGCCGAAAACATACAACTCAACTCTTATGTTTTGATTCGGAAGATGGCCGCAATTGGTTTGAAGTGTTGGGTCTAAAGACCTTTATTTTTGTTCCCAGACTCGCAGGGTTATGTATTATTAAAATTAAAAGTACAAATTAAAAGTAAAATTAAACCACGCTCTGCTACCACTGTTGGCTTTGGTTATTTAAAGTATTATTTTGGTTATTTTACTACTTATTTTAGTCAAAAATAAGTAGCAGACGTCAAGTAGCAGAAGCTATTAGGTCAAGTGTCCGTTTTTTTGAAGAGCAAGTTTTTCTATTTCCAAGAATATGGATAGGGATTATCGAATAATTGTAAAACTGAATACCCAGAATTGGCAATCCTGGTGTCGGAACATGAAAATGATTCTAATAGAAAGAGATTTATGGGAAAATACCCAGACAAAATTGGGGGAAAAGGCAACAGCCGATGAAAAGAAAAAACGGGGCCAGGCAATGGCAATTATCTATCTTAACGTGGAGGAAGATATTAAGCATTTAATCAATGATTTGGATGATCCCCACGAAATTTGGAATGCTTTAAAATTAAATTTTGAACCCCCATCTTTAGCCAGGATTGCTGCATTATGGGAACAATTTTTTTCAACTCGTATATATGAAGATGAGTCAGTTGGCATGTTTGCCGCAAGGTTAAAAAGTATTCTGCGCCAGCTAGAGGACGCGAATTATAAAATGGATGAAAAACTTAAAGCCTTTCAATTAATTAGAAACGTCGGTCAAAACTTTAGAGGTATTGTTCAGACAATTTACAGGTGGGACGAATCAAAGTTTACTTTTTCAAAAGTTTTGGAAGAACTACTCGCTGAGGAGGGTAGGAATAAATTTTTGGGGGATGAATCTGAGAATTTAACATCGGGGGGAAGTACTTTTTTTGACTCAAAAGAAACCTAACGTGGAGAGGAGAGGTTCAGGCTTTGAAAATAGAGTCTGTTTTTCGTGTGGCAAAAAAGGCCACATTTCTAATCAGTGTTGGAGCAAAAATAAGAAATGGCAACCCCAAAGAAATAAAAACTCCCAAAAGAAAAATGATATTCCTCAAGCAGCTATGCTCTGTACAATTAATGAAGTAGAGGCCCACAATACTAATGCAAATTTAAGCAACAACGATTTTCTTTTCGATAGTGGAAGCACGTTTCATTTCGCGAAAGATAAAAATTTGTTTTGCGAATTTCAAGAAATTAAAAATACTAAGTTAGAAGTTGCTGTGGGCGGAGCTGAAGGAAAAATTGAAGGAGTGGGGAAAATCAAATTTCAAGTAATATCAGATAATGGCCCAGTAAATATTACTTTGAATAAAGTTTATTTTGCTCCATCACTGAGGAGAAATTTGATCTCTGCGTCGAGTATCGACAGTATGGGTTTCAAACTCAGATGGTACCCAAGCAGAATTTGTGTTTTTAATAAGGATAATGTTAAACTTTTCACTGCTTACCTGGAAGATAGACTTTATTTTTTAAAACCATCATGTTTTTTGTTTAATGATAAAAATATGCCCCAAGACAATGTATCTGAAGGAAAAGGCCTAGACTTGGAATTGTGGCATAATAGATTTTGTCATATAAATTGTAATACTATTTTAGAAACTGAAAAACAGAATTGTGTCTATGGTTTAAATATAAGTAACAGTAAATTTGGCAGGTGTGAACCATGCATGTTAGGGAGAAAACGTAGGCGTTCGTTCAAGCCCATCCCTGGGCCATATACTAAGGCCCCTCTCGAATTGATTAGCATGGATCTAATGGGACCCCTCCCACACGAAAGTTTTAATGGTAAGCGGTATATTTTTTCTTTGATCGATGACTTTTCAAGAAAAGCAACGGTGTTTTTCCTTAGAACCAAGGATGAAGCTTTTGATTATTTTGTGCGCTACCAAAGGCGGGTAGAGAGATTCTTGGGGAAGAAAATTTTGGCCGTAAAATCAGATAATGGGGGGGAATTTGATAATGAAAATTTTAAGAATCATTTCAAGAAAGAAGGGATTAGGATTGAACGAACGAACACGTATACACCAGAACAAAATGGAATTGTGGAAAGATATAATTTAACCTTAGCCAGCGTCATGAGAACCATGCTAAAATCAGCTGGGTTGTCCCAGGAGTTTTGGACAGAGGCTGTAATGTGCTTTAACTACGTCCGGAATCGTACTGTGATAAAAAGTAGGGGAAAAACCCCATTCGAGTTGTTCTGCGGTAGGGTTCCTTCTGTTAAACATATTCGTCGATTTGGGTGCGTTGCCATAAGAGGCCTACCAAAGCAAAAGTTGAAAAAATTCGACATGCGTGGAAAAAAGGGCATTATGATGGGATATGCGACTCAAACCAAAGGGTACAGAATCTGGGACGTAGAGGAAAGGCGGATTTTTGAGACCATAGATGTAATTTTTCTCGAAGACGCAAACTGGGGGGCAGAAAAAAATGCAAATTTTCAAAAGAAACAAAAAAGGGGGGAAAATTACTCTTTTGTGAGACCGCTAAGTGAAATAGAGTCCGAAAGGGAAATTGAAAACATCGGCTCACCAGCCCCTAGCAAAAGAATAGAATGGGTTCGGAAAGCAGTGCAGAGGAAAAAGGAAAAGAGGCATGATATATACTACGGGATAAAAGGGGATGATACGGTAAAATTGAGGTCAATTCCCGATGCTAAAAAGTATTGTGAAAATTCTAACGTTCCTTTTGACCCAAATTTTTTCAATTTTTCCACTAAAGACCCAACTTCAGGGGAGGTAGGTGAGATAGTGAGTGAGGATAGCGAGTCAGAAAATCAAAATGAGGTAACTCCAGAAGCCCCAAAGCAGAATACTTAGTGATGTTCTGCGACGCACAATTATTTGCCCAAAATTGTTCTGCAAGATAGATTTATACATTATTTATTTACCGTCAAAATGCTACCAAAAAAAGTTTCTCATTTTTACATATATGGGTCATTCCAGCGAAAATGGTACAGATCTTGTCTGAAACTCTTTACTTATAATAAGATTATCAATTTAAATAATTTCCACCAACTAATCATATTTTTTTAAATTGAGTTTCAATTTATTTGTGTATAATGAAGTGTAAATAACTAGTACATGACTCATTTATGGAAGGATATTAATTATTTTGATCACTTTGTGTAACAGAGTGGACAAAGAAATAAGCCTTTAAAATATATTCATAATCACAAAGAAAAGTTAGAATCACAGAACAAGCATAAAGTGGAATAAACAGCCTAAAACTGCAAGTCTGTCTGCAATTTCAAGAAAAAAATCTCTTTTTTTCATCATGAAATCGACTGTAACAGAGTGGACATCCAACAGTTCAAATTAACTACCATAAGAAAAGAATGAGGCTCACCCTGGTTGTTGACGACATAATTCAATGTAGCAAGCTAATCACGGCAGTTATACTACCTATAGTTTTTAAAAAATATATCAGATTGAATGCAATTGTTTATTTTATTTCCAAAAGGCTTGTAACAGAGTGGACAATTCGAAACCTAGAAAAATATAGAATATAGTGTTTTTTGGGGAATTTTTTTTCATTTGCGTAATAAACTGCAGAAATGGTGTCAGACATCTTTTGTGCACTGCAGTGTCATTTATTTTGTTGTTACATTTCAGTTTAATTTTTAATCTCATTGAAAATTCTAGCAATTTGAAGCTGGGACACGTCATTTTCTCCTTCTTCTGACAAAGATAATTTTTGTTGTGTCCTTTCTAAATGGATTATACCTAATCAATTGATACTTGATGGCACAAAATTAAATGGAGAACCGATAAAAAATACACTTAATGGGTGGAAGTTATTAAAATTTATTTAAAAAAATTCTAAAGTCTCGGACATGATTTGTACCATTTTGGTTGGAATGACCCATATATGATTGCGTACTTACATGCTGTCTTTGTGTGTGTGTGTGTGTGTTTTTTTTTAAGAATTGGAATAGAGAGAGTCGCGAAATTATTTGCATTGTTGTCAGCCTTCGACGAACGTTTCAAGTCATCAAAGATCACCAGAAAAGAAGTTGTAATACCTTTTTCTTTGGGCCACACCAGATTTACTCACTCATAGACATATGTTTTGCCATGAACTAGTTCCCTTATTAAACACACGTAATGTCAATCAGACAGTATTGCATATACAATGGAGATTGCTCGCGGATTGTCCAAATTTCAATCATATTCGTTTCAGATTCTTTAGTCATTTTCATCCTTCTTTGAAAGACTTGTTAGGGAAATTGTTCCTTCTTCAGCAAATTGGATTTCTGTTTTTTACTATTCAAAATTTAAAACTTCATTGATGTGTTGATTTCAGCAAAAATTTTCTTAATTCTACAGGCTCTTTCTTCAAACATTTTCATTTTGACACCTTTACTTTTAAACAATTGTTTGGCTCAGTATAGCCTATTAAGGCTTTTATGCCAAAAATCCAACCAAATCAACTTTAATACCATGTTTTTTAATACCATGGTAAAGACAATAATTATTTTAGAAATTTGTTTCATTTTTCTATGAAGAGTTTGAATTAGAAAGATTTCATAAGTTTGCAAATACTTCTTGCTTTATTTTCATTAATTCATATTTTAAATGCTTTAGTTTGACAAATATATTTATAATTATGTTATTAATGCTTACTATATATATACTTCATCATCGGTTCAGAATTTCAGTTCAAAAAACTCAAGTTCAAAAAGTTCAAGCTCGGCATTGGGACGTTAACTAATTTCCAGATCGCAGAACAAATGTTAAAAAACATTTTTCCTATTGGGGGAGGGGGGCTTGGACTACACCTATTTTCCTAATTTTAGACTGAAGTAAATTGTTTTAAAATAATTTGAATGACTATTTTTATTTCAAGCTCCGTCAGAAATTCTGCGGCCAAAATGTGAAATCCCGAAAAACTTGAAAGGAGACTCCCCTCCCTCTCCACCCCGCGTTTCTCTTACGCGAAAAAATTGTTTTAAACATCGTTTGAATAAATACTTTTCACTGCGAGTTCCGTAAGTGCAATTCTGCGGCAATATGTGAAATGCTGCAGAACTTTAAACAAAGCTTTGCCCCCGCGATTCTCTCACCGGAAAATTCTTTTTAATATAATCTGAATAACTAATTTGCGGTCAAAATGATAAGGCCTGCAGAACTACAGACGTAGCTTGTGTCCCCTCGATTCTTCCGTAGGAAAAATTATTTGAAATCTTAATTTGTTCTGTAAGATTCGTCACAACAGTTCTGCAGTCAAAAAGTAATGAGAACTTCAAGCGAACACCCCCCCCCTCCCGCCATTCATTGATGAGTAACGATTTATTGTTTCAAAGAAAATTTGAAAAGCTAATTTGTTCTGGAAGTTTCGTTGCTGACGTTCTGTGGCCAAAATGTGAAAGACCGCGAAACTTCAAGCGAGTACCCCCTTCGCCCATCCCGCGATTCTCTCACGAGGAAAAAATGTTTTCAACATTGTCGAGTACCTAATTTGTACCGCAAGTTTCGTCACTGAAGTTCCGCGGATAAAATGTGTAGGCCCGCAGAATTTCAAACGAAGCCCGTTTTCCCGCGATTCTTTAACACAGAAGAATTAATTGTTTGAAACATAATTTGAATAACTATAGTTTGTACAGCAAGTTTCGTCACTGAAGTTCTGTGGATAAAACGTGTAGGCCCCCGCAGAACTTCAAACGAATCCCGCTCCCCGCGATTCTTTAACGCGGAAGAATTAATTGTTTCAAACATAATTTGAAAAACTATTTGTACTACGCGCTTCGTCACTGAAGTTCTGCGGCCAAAATGTGAAAGCCCGAAGAATTTCAAGCGAAGCTTGCGTCCCCGCAATTCCCTCATGAGGAAACATGGTTTTAAACAGAACTGAATATCTAATAGAAAAACAAATTGTCGTCACTGAAGTTCTGCGGATAAAATGTGAAGACCTGCAAAACTTCAATTGAAAATCTGCGCCTCTGCGACTGTCTTGCGAAAAAATTGTTTCAAACATAATTTGAAGAACTGATTTGTGTACCTACCGCAAGTTTCGTCACTTAAGATCTGCGGCCAAAATGTGAAGGCTCGCAGAATTTCAGACTAAGTTTGCGTCCCCGCAATTCTCATGCGGAAAAAAATAATCGTTGGAAACATTATTTGCCTGCTGCTCTGCGAGACATGGGCTACGAGCGAAACGTTTTTTTTTTTCTTTGCTTTCGAACGATAACGATTTTTTTTTTTTTTTTGCGCGCTTTCGAACTTTCACGTTTTTTTTTTTGTTTAGTTTTGAATAAAATTGTTCTGCAGCCTCGATGTCTGTTCTGCGACGTACGTCGCCGATTTAGCAGTATTCTGCTTTCGGGTCCAGAAGCAAACCTGACAGAAGTGTTAATTCCTCAGTCTTACAGCCAGTGCATAAAAACCCCAGAAGTCGAGGAATGGAAACAATCCATGGCAGAGGAAATGAAAGTAATAAAACAGAGGGAGGTGTGGGAATTAGTCCCTAAACCTAAAAATAAACCAATCCTCAATAGCCGGTGGGTGTATGATATCAAAAGAAATGACAAGGGGGAGATTGCATGCTTTAAATCAAGACTGGTAGTGATGGGAAATAGACAGGTAGCCAACGAATCCTACACAGAAGTTTTTGCCCCAGTTTTAAATTTTATCTTAACACTTTACCGACCGGGCGTCGATTAATCGACGTTTTGTTCCCAGCGCTTACCGACCGGGCGTCGATTAATTGACTTTGAACCGATCTGTGGATTTTATAGTTTAACAATAAAATGTTAAAAGTACAAATTACCCGATCTGCAGCTGAGCGGGCGGTGAAAGGGCATAGGATGTTCGAATCGCTACCGGTCGGTAAAGTGTTAATTAGAGTGTTTTTTGCAATTTTTGTCATTTTTCTCGGATGGAACCATTTTCAGTTAGACGTGAAAAACGCGTACCTTTACGCAGACCTAGAGGAAGAAATATATATGCGCCAGCTGCAGGGCTTCATTGACCAAGAGAGGGAAAATTGGGTGTGTCATCTTAAGAAATCGTTATATGGGTTACATCAGTTGGGGAGAAACTGGTATGTCGAAATCGACACAGCACTCCAAAAAATGAATTTTGTAAAATTAAAGACAAGTAACTGTGTTTATACCCGTAACAAAGAAATATTTTTATTAATTTATGTTGATGACATCCTGGTTATTGGAAAAAATGAAAAAATAATTAGGACTGCGGTAGATGATTTGGCCAGGGTATATGATATAAAAGAATTAGGAAAAACTAAGAATTTATTGGGGGTGGAATTCGAAGAAATAGGGGGGAAAATTTTTATACATCAAAATTCTTACATCAAAAAAATCTGTGAGGGTTTTGATTCGGACAAGTACCCATTTTCGACCCTCCCAATTGCGAAAGGCTGATTGATCGTGCCAGCCAGATAGTACCAAGCTGGGGGCTCGAGTTCGCCTGATTCCCTGGATGTGTCGTCTAATGCCTGAGATCAGATTTGGTGATATTATTTATTGTATATTCTCTAAGACTCCAACCACAAAATTGTGCAGCCTTTTGTTAGAACTTTAAATTTAATTCATGTGTTTTGACAACTAATAAACTTAAATAATTTTTGGAAATACTGTCTTTTAACTTGTCTCTTCACGGACACTTTACGGTATATTTAATTTTTCATGGCTTTAAACTAGTTTTGTCTCCTAGAGACTTTAAAACTAAATTTAAATTAAATCCCATAGGGGTAACAAAGCCAACAGTGCCTAGGGCCTAAAATTTGAAAAATATGAAAAAACTTCATTTTTGCATTTTTTTTTTAATTTTTGAATTTGATGTTTTCGTAAAGCAATAGTTTGTAACGTTTTCTAATATAGCCTTAAAACATTGTGCTTGGATTTGATAGTCATAAAATGCCTTATCATAAAATTATTCTCATCCCCTCGTCTAAATACAAATGATAAAACTTACGTGTTGTTGTTTTTTTTACCGCTAAGTTTAACGCACAGCTGATTGAAAGCGATCCGCCAATTTGGATTCGTACTAAGTCTCTGGCGAGAACGCTGCTGTGACGTCATTGGCCGTGACGTAGTTTTTCCTGCACTTTGAACACCTTGGAATGTTCCAGAACGATCACGAAGCAGATGATCGCGCGCTCCGCCTTACAGGGCATGCGCTGTAGACGGATATGTAAAGCGCGTGTCCTATTTAAGGCGGCGTAGGGTGTTAGCTTGTCACTCGCTTATTTACTTGCTTAGACTTGCATGTTTTGATTTCACGTTTGGTTTTTTGGTTGTCGGCTCGCGTAGGATGACTCGACTCGCTCGTGGCATCTATGCTTTGGCTGTTAAGCTAGCATTAGAATAGAATGATGCCGAGCTCAGATAATATTAGGCGCGAGTCACCTAACGCAGCAATCTTTAATTTGATGTATTTGTGAATTTAAGTTGCAATAGTTACTGTAGCCGATCCATGTTTTTGAAGTTTAAATAAATTAACATTGTTTTTTCAACTTGACGAATTAGTTATTTCTGCATCGCCATACTTCTGTTTCTCAATGCAAAAGTCCAACGAGAAGGGAGCTTCAACTTTTACAAAATGGCCTTGGATTCTGTGAATTAGAGGCCATCAGGATTTGGTTCTGGTCAGTTAATATCTTCCGGTCGTGCATTAACCCCAAAATTACCCAAAATAATAAAATTACATTTTTACGCATTTTCGGTTTTTTAAGAATAATTTTAAAATAAAACAGCCGTAGTATTTTTTCAAATGAACTGACAACAACATAGAAAACAAACTACCAGGTTTAGTCGATGTTTTCCAGTTGCGAAAAGCCTTACAAACTCATGCACAGACGTCGGGCAGCAATCCATGCAACCTCGCTCGTCTGGCCCTACGGCTCTCTTCCACTCCATCGTCGCCCTCCTAGGACCACGTCAGTTGTCTGGCTATATTGTTTTTTCAGTCTAGGTTTTTATGTAGTAATCGCAGTGTACTATTATTTAGTTCAATTCTAGCTGTTTTCATTTTGAAATCTTGTAGTCGTTTGTAATCATGTAGTTTTCTGCTGTGTGTGGACTCAGCGATTTATCGAAAAAGTTATGTAATAAGACAAATATTTGACTCCCCCACTTTGGTACTTCAAAAGAACTGCCATCAAACAAGCCGTCCACTGGCGAGGACATCATTGGGTGCTGTACTCAAGGAAGCTTCAATTTGGCACTAGAAATTCATAACCATGTCTTCGCGAGTAGGGAGTTAGTTTGATGGCAGTTCTTTGGAGGTCAAAAAGTGGGGCAGTCGAATATTTGTCGTTATTAGAGTATTTGTCTTGTTAGTACATAACTTTTTTGTTAAATCACTGAGTCCACACACAGCAGAAAACCACATCCTTCCAGAAGACTAAGATTTTAAAAATGAAAACTAGATTGAACTAAATAACAGTACACTGCGATTACTACATAGAAACGCAGACTGAAAAAACAATATAGGCAGACAACTGGATGGAGCGGAAGAGAGCCGTAGGACCAGGCAAGCGATGTTGCCTGGATTGCTGCCCGACGTCTGCACATGAGAGTTTCTAAGGATTTTCGCAACTGGAAAACATCGACTGAATCTGGTAGTTTGTTTTTCTATCTTATTGTCATTTCCTCTGACAAATACTACGGCTGTTTCATTTAAAAATTATTCATCAAAACCAAAAACACGTAAAAATGTGATTTTATTATTATTTTGGGTAATTTTGGGGTTTAACTGTTAAGATATTAACTGACCAAAACCAAATCAAAACACAATGTTTTAAATCTGTGTTAGAAAACGTTACAAACTATTGCTTTACGAAAATATCAAATTCAAAAATTAAAAAATCACAAAAATGACATTTTTTCATATATTGTCAAAGTTTAGGCCTTAGGAAGATATCAATCGATTTCAATAATTTTTTTTCTCTTTTTTATCCCTCTTTTTGTCCTCATAAGGAGCAACTTTTCTGCACGAAAATATTATAAAAACAGCTAATTTTTTTTTTTAATCGCAAAAATGAAGGGGGGTTTTTTTTTTTCATATTTTGTCAAATTTTAGACCCTGGGCACGACCGGAAGATATCAATCGATTTCGATAATTTTTTTTCCTTCTTTTTGTCTTCACAATTAGCAACTTTTCCGCGTTATTACGTTACAAAAACATCCAATTCAAAAAATTTTATAAAAATCGCAAAAAATGGAGTTTTTTCATTTTTTGTCAAACTATAGGCCCGGAACTATATGAACGGAATATATTAACCGATTTTGATAATTTTTTTCCTTCTTTTTGTTTTCATGATTTGCAACTTTTCCGCACTATTACAACTTCGAAATAATATATATATATATATATATATATATATATATATATATATATATATATATATATATATATATATATATACACAGAGGAGGATCCAGAAATTTTTACTAGGGGGTCAAGTTTCAATGCACCTTTTTAGTTCAGTGGAAGGAAAACGAAGCAGGTAGAATTCAAACTTCCTTTAAAATATCATACAATATTGAACAGCAAGTAAAACTTTGATTATCTTCTGTGAAATTAACTATCTATTTATTTTGGTAAAAATTTTATTATCATGAAAAATAAAAATTGGCAATTTATAAATTGTCCACATATAATCATTATTGGAACTATAAAATTCTTTAAAATAAAATTCTTAAAGGAAATTTTTATAAAACCTTCAAGTAAAATTTAACATTTTTTAAGCATAAAAAAATGTTTAAAAAATCTATAAATACACAACTTTTCCTTCTTTTGTATACTTATTGAGAAAAATTATATGGGCATTAAAATATAATGCATAAACTAAGATTAAATTATAGGTGAAAATATTCTGAAAAAAAAAAGTCAGATTGCACGATTACAAGGCTAAATTACTATTATTGAAAGAAAGATTACAATTACACAAGAAATACTTGATTGAAATTACGATTACAAGATTACGAGTGTCCCATTTCCAAATTATAATTATGATTTTGATTACAAAAAAATGTAATCGATTACTCTGATTACGATTACGTAATCGGCAATTACTCCAAAATTGCAGCAGACACTTTCCGAGCGATTGCTTTAATTAGAGTTTTTAGAATTACAGTAAAACCTCCGATTGACGGACAGTCACGGAAACGGAAGTTTTGTCCGTTATTGGGAGGTGTCCGCTATTAGGGAGGATTATGCTATTATGGATTTAACCCTATTAATATGATGCAGAATTATATATAAATATATACCATTGCCATCATGCACTACGATACTTATAATTGCACGCATTATTTACCATATTTCGCTTGAACTGATTTCATATCATTTTACCTTTGCACTTTTAAATGCTAGCGTGCCTTTTTATTGCAATCCTTTAAATCAGCCCCGACGCTCCTCTCTTTTACCTTATCTTTCTATTAGAAGCATAATTCGGCAGCCTACGCATTTTTCTCCACTGTTCTATGATTTTCTTGAAATAGTCAAACCTCGATATCTCGAATTGGAAGGGAGCAGTGGAAAAGTTCGAGTAATCGAAAATTCGAGTTGTCGACATTCTTTGACTAGTGGGCGAAGGGAGGAGGTACTGCATGTGTATGCGAAAAAATAGTGCATGTCTATTTGAAAGTTTAAATTAAACACTTACTTTTTCATTTCTTCATTCCAAAAAAAAAAAACAGAATCAATGCTGGTTTGCACTGAATTAAAATCTTTTTCATGTTCAACCACAGTTTCTAAATGAGAAAGTATTCTAAAAGAATATTTCGTCACATCTGAACGAGATTCAATAAATCTTCGTTACAAATTAGTAGCGGATAAGGCTTCTTTGCTTTTGGGTTTTTTGTAAGTTTTGCAGATCTCTTCTTCATCCTCTTTAGAAACTGGATCGTAGTGGTAATTTGAGACAGAATTTCATGTTCTTTCCCCCTCCATGACTACACACTGCAACTACTTCATCAACTTTGAGAAAGTTAAAATTTCATTTCATTCAGATTTATCAGATAAGAAAGCCGTCCCCTATCTCTCCTTAACATAATCCTTTCAATTTCATCATTTAAGTGTTATACAGTGGCATGCTCTTCATTCTTCACGAACCCAGCTTTCTTAAAGCAATTCTAATCGGTAAGGAAGTGACATCTGAATTGGTTGCCCATAAAATATAATGGAAACAAAACATGCACAGTTTTAAACATTTTGGGACAAGGAAAGAGAAAATGGAATCTGAATGAATATAAAATATTTCGAGTTATCGAGGGATTAAAACTGGAAAGTTCGACTTAACAAGGTGATTTTAGCATTGACAATATAGGATGCATGAAGGAAAGAAAAATTCTTGGAGATATCCAAAAAATTCGAGTTATCAAGGTTCAAGTTATCGAGGTTCGACTGTATTTTCATTGAAAAATTAGAATTGTAAATATGTCGACAGCCCCTAACTTACCATCATACTTACATACTCAGTTATTTTTATTTAAACTATAACATGGCAGAAAAAATGTAATAAACATATTCACTTTAAGTACCTCGAAGAAATAGATGAAATTGTTGATTGAATTCTTCAGAAAATTTTAAAACGAAATCTTATGCATAACGAACTTTTGCGTAAAAATATTGAATGATTATTTGTGAGAAATGGACTCACTGGACCAACAGTTGGACTAACAAACTTAGAAAGAACCAGCAGATGGATTCCATTTATTTAACAATAAAAATAATTAAAACAACTTTGTTTTTTCAATAAATCTTGTCTTAAGGAAGAGATCTTTTTTACTATTATAGTTTTTATAGAGTTTTTTTCACTTCCAGGAAAACCATACTAACCCTTAGCTATTTGTTTTAGAGCAAGATTTTTTTTTCGACTGAAATAAGAAAACATATTTTATCAATTGTATTTTGTGTTAAAACAAATGAAAAGTTAAAAAAGCTTGTTATTTTTCTAAAAATGATTAAAAATCAATAAATTGGTAGTAGCTAAAATTTGAGATAAAAAATTAATTAATAAAATAAAAAGTGAAATGAGTTCATTTAAAGTAACATATATCAAAATAACACCAGAATATCGAATTAATTAAAATATTTCTGTACCTCAGAAAAAGAAGGACGCAAGTCCAAACATGGCCATTTTCACTTTATTAGTGTTTTGTATGTAGAATCTTATTCTGCATCGACCCATGAGAACGGTATTCTACAAAACAAAGTCCTTTCAATTATTTAGCAGCATTAAAAGAGCGCGAATCCCATCCTTTACTTGCATTCAACAATTGATTTTCCCCTTCTCCTGAAAAGTTACAAAAATGGACTTACGTTAGTCTGGTTCTGAGGTACAGATTTAAAGGATGC
The DNA here is from genome assembly GCA_038373865.1 of Uloborus plumipes. Classification (NCBI taxonomy): domain Eukaryota; kingdom Metazoa; phylum Arthropoda; class Arachnida; order Araneae; family Uloboridae; genus Uloborus; species Uloborus plumipes. The sequence goes on from JAXGGA010000759.1 coordinate 62,029, forward strand.
AAAAGGATTGTAGTCTCATCAACTGTACGCCATTTTCGGCGAAGCACATGATCAATGTTGGAATATCAGGCAAAAAAAAAAAACGTTCTGAAAATAATTTTAATTCACAAAGCAAATCAAAATTTTCCAGAATTAAAACAATTGAGATATTGGTTAAAAAGTAATTTCCAGTTAAGCACGTGATTAACGTATAACATATTGATTTCTATTACTTTAATAATTCATTCCTTAAATTATCTTACTGTTGAATGGTCTTAAAAATAAAGTGAAAATGAGAGAGAAAAAGCGGCCCCCAACAGGGAACTTTCAACGATTGCCGACTATACGCTGGATGAAATTTTCTGCACATTTTTTTTTCGAAATTTTGCGTAAAACGAACGGCTTCTGTTCATAAAAATCTGCGATCTCAAAATTTGTGCTGTATGAAACTTTTTGCACTGTTCTTTCTTTTTTTTTCCAAATTTTTGCCATAAAAGATTTTGCGAAGATGAAACGCTATGGATATTTTTTTATAAGTGCACTTAAATAGTGAACTTTCGACGATTGCTGATTCACAGCTCGTCAAAACTTTTGTGGCAGCTGTTTTCTTCGAAAAAAATACTTTTCGAGCAGGATAGAGTCAAGATTCTGTTTTGACGCTATTACGCCAATTCACGCAGGTATCCTGACCCTGCTATAGCTTGCATAGTTGGTTGGTTGGTTGGTTAGTTAGTTGAATTGGGGTTTAAGGCGCAAGAGCCTTATTAGGCTATACTGCGCTAGTAGCTTGCATAGGTTTCTATAATATACTGAATACTTTTTTGTTAATGAAAAATGCTTAAAATGCGAACGAATGATTTCTGAACTTATGTCTCACTCTCTCAGTTTTTGTCGAGTGGTAGTAAAATAGAAATTTAGGCCAAAATCGGAATGACTGAAAAAGAAGTAGAATGCAATAAATATATGATCCATCAAATCTCTTATAAAACATTTATTTTTTCAATTGTTTGATTTTTTTTACCATTGGCCAACAGAAGGCGGAAAATATCGGCCATAGGCGGACTTTGAACAATCGGCCAACAATTGGCTTCGGCCATCGGTCGAGCCTTGGATAATTTGATATATCCTTGGATAAAAAACATTATAACAATATAAAATCAATATTTTTCATCTTACAATCACGTATGAAATATTTATAAAAGTTATAAATTACAAAGACTTAGTATTAATTGAAATATGAAATGATTGTGAGCAGTAGTAGGAAAAAGATTTAACTTTAGCTCTTTTGAAAATTTACAGATGAAACCAAAAGAGCAATCAAATGATTAAAAAATTTAAAGACTACAATACCTGAATTTGATCATTTCCACCATCAGTCAGATAGGATAATGCCCATACAGTGTCAACCAAAATCTAAAAGACAAGATTTCAAACAATAAAACTAAACTATATTCACCCAAAAAATACAAGAGAAAAATTTCAGTATTTGAAATTTTGAAACATCTTCGTTGAACTTGAGCTTTAACATACAGTTTTTTACATTTATCTACATTGTTCTCGTAAAATTACATCATAGGATCATGAATTCAAAAAAGAAAAATCAGGTGTTATGCATTTATGTCTTTTTAAGAAAACACAGTTAAACTAGTAAAAACCTTCTGCATAGTAACAAAAATCTTGTGGCAAGGCAAGAGTTCGCCTCACCCGGGCACAGCCCAAAAAAAAACCTGCTCGGTTTTGCGGGTAGGCCCATTTGAAAATATTTACTCCAGAAAAATACTGAATATCATAACTATACTGCTCATTACCAAGTCCAGAAATGGTTATTTTTCCTTCTGGACAGTTTTTTTTTTTTTTTTGTATTACTGCTGAAAATGCTTTTATAAACCGTAACAACGATATTTTTTTTGACAGCAACTAATTGTAAGGTTGCTATGTATTATGCCCCATATTGTTATATGCAAGATTTCTTGCGTGACTAAATTGCAAATTTTAATTCGTTCAAATTTTTATTTCTGAATACTCGATTCAATGAATTTCCAACTGCCTGGTATAATGTTGCAGCACTCTATCTTAAAACATAATCATTGATTGTTAGCAAAAAATATACGATGGAACCAGATTTCCCTTAGACCAGTGATAAAAAATGTACCAAGCGGGAAAATGCAATATGGGGGCGGGGTTGATAATCTAAGCATATTGTCTAAAAATTGAAATTTATTTTTTTAAATAGTTTCAGTTATAAACATGTTTTGTTCTCACAAATGTTGCACATTTGTCTCTTGGTTGGCATTCTTAGGAAAAAAATAATCGAGATTTTATGTTTTGAATCGCTTGTTCTGTCAGATCAAGACAAGAGACCAAGGTGACAATTTTCTAGCTGATGGATGGTTCTGGACGCCTTATGTCCATTTAACACGTAATTCCTTAACTACCCACAGACAAGCTCCATTATTTCTTCTTCATCTTCAACATTTGAAAGTAGCTATTAAATCCAATATTGAGAGAATTTGTAATGTGACAGAGATACATGCGACATTGACTTCTGGGAGAATTTCAAGAAAAGTCACTGTCAGCAACTTAAGTCCTCGGCTGTTGTGAAGGAAGATCAGAATGGATAATCGGAGAAGCCCCTCTTACTTAGGACCATAAGAATGACTGAAAAGAATACCAGAGCGGCTTTAAACAACTATGAAAGTTATCTTGAAAAAATTATCTATAAAAAAATTTGGGTGGTGTAGATAAAAAATGATTGTGATCTTTTTGTGGAAAAACATATTAAGTGGACTTTTTGAAAAAAAAAAACTTAAAATCTGGATTTTTTTTTAAAGTACAGCTTTTTTTAGGGACAAGCAGAAAATTAGGCTGGAAATCGGATAACGGACGAGGCGGTCAACGTAAAATCAGGGTTCCACTGTGTAACAAAATAAATATAGCAGCAATATTTCATAATTTTTCCATTGTCATAATTGAAACAAGAATTGTAAGAATCTCACAATTTTAAGTCTCAGTCCAGATAACACTATGCAACAAAATATAACTTTTTTCTGTATTCTGGTTTAAAATTGCCGATTCTGACTAAATATGGGTCGAGAAAAATGAATTAATAGAACTATGTTCATTTTTCAGAAACCAGCAGATGTTTTCGTGAACACTTCCAATTTCGATTGTTTCTAGTATGTCAATAAAGGATCATGTCTTGTAATTGCTTACCAATGCTTGCCAAAAACTGTCCAGCAGTTTTTGGCAAGCATTAATTTAGCTTAATGACCCTAATATCTGTGTTCTATCACAGAGATGACTTACAAAAACCTTTCCCCATGCTCATCACTCACAACTCCACAGTTTATATGCCTGGAGGAAGTGGAGAAAATAGCATTCCAGCGATATATTGCATCAATGCTAACAGAGACTCTGTAATCATTTGTCCAACTGTGCTCAGTCCTTGTCTTCTCTGCTGTGTTGAAATACTTGTAACACACCCTTAAAAGCTTCCAAGATGACATCTTTCTCTTCCCCTCTAAATGTTTTATCAAAGCAGTGATCTTCATAATTGTGGGTATTTGAAAGGTCATTGAAAAGTCTCTTCTCAGCCTTTACTGCAATATATCTTGAGAATTTAAGGTATTGGGAAATCATCTTTGTTCATAGATTTCACAAAGTTCATCATAATACCCAACAGAACGAGCGTGGAAGCAGAAATGGGTGAATCTGCTGCTCATTTTCAGTATTTCTCACCCTGGAATTAAATTTCTTTAAACCCCATGGTGCTTTATGCAGTGAGATTTTCTGGTGCAACAAGGGGTCGAAGTTCAAGAGCGGTTTGTTCTATGAGAGGTGTTTCTGTTTGCCAGAGTAAATAGAACATTGGTGAGATTTCACTACCTTATTGGCTCTGTATCTTATCTGCTCAAGAGCTTATTTCACAATAATTAATCATTTTCTACGGTGATTTTCGTGTTTAGCACATCAAAATACTTTGGGAATAACTATTTTTGAGCAGAATACAATTTTGGTGTTGAGTAGTGTAATTAAAATAATAGTTGCTTGCATATGGAATCAGAAGGTATTTATAAACTAAATTAGCAACTAATAGAGTAGCTTAGCATTTCCTTGTAGGTGAAGAGTTGCTTCGCACATTCTAAAAAAGTTAGCTGTTTGCTGTGTGACCTTTCTTAAATACTTAAGGACCTAAGTTATACATACTACTCCTTTTGCAAGGTTCAATTCGATGCCTAAGGGGCTGTGTGTAGGGAGTCACAAGCCCATGATAAACAATAGATTCAATATATAACAAAAGAAAAACTTAAAATAAAATCTTACATTTACATCTGTATGATGAATCAAAATGCAAAGAGCAGGAAGCAAATCTTTTATTGTGTCTACAGGAGGTGGAGGGTCTTTATTTCGACATAAGTTTACTATAACCCAAGTAACATTTCTCAAAAACTGTAGAGGTATTTCTGGCTTGATAAATGAAAGCAGCGGAGTAACTACACCTAACCTTATCACATAGTCTCGAAATTCTGGACCATCACCTAAAAAATATTAAAATATTTTAAAATGTTTAAAGACTATTTAATATCCTGTTTTGAACATATTAAAATAAGTAGAAAATGTAGAATAGAGCTAAATAAAATATTCACCAAAATATGAACACTGATTTGGGATGCACCCAAGATACCGGATGTCCGGTGTATCTTTGTTTACGGGATTCTGATATCTGGCTCTACAGTTGCTTGCAGTTACATTACGTGTTCAGCTTTTTTTTTTTTTTTTGTAATGCTACTTGTTAGGTTTCAATCTTTTACTACATAAGAGGTGTTCAAATGAAAAGTTAAGAAACGTCATAAAAATATAACTGTAAACAAATTTCTTATGCCGCTATGGGAGAACCATAGTGATCTAGAGATCATAGATATCTAGAGATGCGATTTCAGTATCCAGTGTGAATTGAAGCATGCGCAGATGCTTGCCAGAGAAGGAGAAATCAGAGGCTCTCACATCGAGCGCCGTCCAGTTGACGCAAAAGTGCGTGTGAGGACAAGATGGTATTCAGATTGAAAAATTTGAAGATAGAGGAACAGCGATGCTTTATCCAATTTCCGACAGCAAGTGAATGTACCGGGAAGACTGTATCACATGTTTATGGAAAAATGGAGTTCCCTCGTTCCACACGTGTCCAGGATTACCCACGTAGCACTGACCATACTAAAGTGGGAACAGCTTCAATACCCGCCCTACAACCAGGACATGTCACTCTGCAATTTCTATATTTTTGGTCCTTCGAAAAAGTATCTGAAATGGAAGTACTTCATTTTAGATGACAAACTCAAAGACAGTGAGAAGGTTAGGGTCTCGTTACAGTCACAGAAATTCTAAGAAAAAAGAAACCTTCGGTAAATTAATCAGTGGGATCTTTGTGCTCAGGTCTATGGAAAATAATTGTATTGAGTGTTATTTTGACCCACAATATCGTTTGGTACCTCTTCATTTGAGTTACCCTAATAATTACTTTTCTATAGTGCAATTAATTGCTAAAACAAAAAAAAAACTTATAATTAAGGAAAAGTAGACTTTATAGGCTTTTTATTTTATGCAGCAATTTTAGTTACCATATAATTTGGTTACAGGCTCTGATGGCCGTAAGGGCAAAGATACCCAATTGCAGAATTATGCTATGCAATGAACTATGTCTGAAGTTCTGAAGTATTTACGATTAAGAAGTTACAATTAATGGCAAAGAGAAAATGGTTTAATTCTTACCAATAATGTTACCTAAGGCCCAAACAGCCTGTTCGCAAACATTTTGATGAGGTGATTTCAACAACTCTAAAAAAAGTGGAACTGCACCTAATAAGACAAAATAAAATAGTTTAAAATATGGATATTCCATTTTAATAAATAAACTACCGTAATTTCCGGAAGATGCGCCACAGCGCTTAAGAGTTTAAAAGTTAAATTTTTGAAGTGCGGCGTTTCTGATCAACTGTTTTTTTTTTTTTTTTTCACACAGCGTTGCCGCGCAGTTTATTATTCAACCATTCATCCCTCCCAAAGCTTTTTTTTTCACGCGACTTTGTACATTACTTACACTTACTTTGTATTTGTCTGAAAAATCTGGCAACACTGTGGAAACGTATTCTCCGTCTACCTACCCTACCTACCAGCTCTCATTTTTACACATGTGCACCGGCATATGGTTGTGGTTGGTAATTAGAATTGGTTAATTTACTGCTCTTTCTTGTGAAATTATGGCACCCAAGTGATATAAAAGTTACACTGCTAATTTTAAACTTAACGTTGTTACTCGGTAAAGAACTCATAGGAAACAGAGCCGCCGGACGAGAGTTCGAAGTTGACAAACGTTGCGTTCGATGGTGGCGTGCGGAGAAAATTGAGTTGGAGAATATGCTGAAATCGAAAAGGGCCAAGGGAGTGGTACCGTGAATTTGGCGGCCTTGGAGGACGCTTTGGAGTCGTGGATAATGAAACAATGAGAAGACGGACTACCAGTTTCGACGATAAAAATACGCCTTCATGCCAAGGTTTCGACTCGGGAGATGAACTTGGAAAATTATGTTGGAGGAGCGTACTGGTGCTACCGATTTATGAGGCACAAGAAGATATCGATACGCACTAAAACCACAGTTGACAGAAGCTGCCCAGTGATTGGGAAGAAAAAAAAAGAAGCATTCTTAAAGTTTGCTAAACAAAAAAATCGAGGAGCAGAAACTTCTTCCCTCGCAAGTGATAAATATGGATAAATTTCGACTGTCCACCAAACAAGACGGTGGATCGCACGAGAGTCAAAACCGTGTCCATTGTCACTACTGGTCCTGAAAAAACAGCATTCACGTGCGTTTTAGCTTGTGGGGCTAATGGTGACAAGCTCAAGCCGCTCTTGATTTTTAAGCGCAAAACTCTCCCGAAAGGTAACTTCCCTCCTGGCATCATCATATGTGCAAATCCGAAAGGGTGGATGTGCGAGGAGGTGATGCACGAATGGCTGGAGAAGGCGTACCAGCGCCGTAAATGTTCGTTTTTCCAACCAAAGGGGTTGTTAATCATGGACTCCTTTCGCTCCCACAAGATGGATTCCGTGAAAAACAAATGCAAACAGCTGTCGATGACTGTGGCCATCACCCTGGTGGACTTACCAAGATCCTACAGCCGCTTGACATTTCTGTCAATAAGGCTTTCAAGGCACAAATTAGAAAGGAGTGTGAGAAATGGATGAGCCACGGCCTCCATTCTTTTACGAAAAGCAGACACATGCGAGCCGCATCGTACGAGGAAGTGGCCAAATGGGTGGCCAGTGCGTGGAACTCCGTGAAAGTGTCGGCGATCCTGTCTGGATTTTCCGCTGCGGGAATATAAGAGAAAAGCTTGGGTGCGGTTCAAGGTGATAGCGATGAAAGTGATGAGGAAGAGGTGGACGACCGCGTTTTAAATGTGTTGGGTCTAAAGACCTTTATTTTTGTTCCCAGACTCGCAGGGTTATGTATTATTAAAATTATAAGTACAAATTAAAAATAAAATTAAAGTACGAACCTCCTCTCGCCACGTTTCGTTGACCATGCTGGCGCAGCACACTTCAAACCAATCGCGGCCATCTTCCGAATCAAAGCATAAGAGTTGAGTTGTATGTTTTCGGCTGCTGCCTATTTTTCAAAATTCTGAGTATTTTTTAGTGGAGGAAAATCCACGAGGCTCATATGCTAATGAGCGGAGCATTATGGTAAATACCTCTGACGTATGCAGACGCACTTGCCATGATAAATAGCGAGCACTACCGATGTTCGAGCTCTTCTCTTTTCACCTCTTCAGCCTCGAGCTTGTTGTGCTCTCGCCTGACGATGAACTAGATGGGTTTTTAGAAAAGAAAGGCATAGAACATGAATTAACTGAAAGGTATACTCCAGAACAGAACGGAATAGCAGAGAATTTTAATAGAACTATTGCTGATATTACGCGTATAATTTTAAATGATAGCAGGTTACCACAAAGTTTTTGGCCTGAGGCAATGCTATATTTCGCATACACGTGGAACAGAATATGCCACACGAATCAAGTAAAAACTCCTTTTGAATTGTATGTAGGGCGTAAACCTTCAATAAATCACCTAAGAGCTTTCGGTACCATAACGTATGTGGGAGTACCAAAACAACTAAGAAGAAAGTTAGATATGAAAGCAGAAAAAGGGGTTCTTATAGGTTATGCATTTCATAGAAAGGGTTACAGAATTTATCTCCCCGAAAGTAATAAAGTAATAGAGTCGATAAACGTATCTTTCAAAGAAAATACCATGTACAAGTCTGATTTTCCTGAAAAGGGTGAAGGTAATGATCTGGTTAAAAAATGGGAAATGGCACTAACGCCGGCTATAACAGAGAGCGAAGATGATAGAGCAAGAGGACGAATGAGTTCAGGTTCTTCAGATTCAGAGAGCTCGGCTGGTAGTGAAAGTGAATTAGAATCAGATAGTGAAAATGATTTGCCTTTACGGGACGCTGTATGGATTAGAAAAGTCGTAAAAAGGAAAGACGGTACTAGAAACGACGTATATTATTTTGAAAAGGGGGAAAAGAAAAAATTAAGATCTAATCATGACGTTCAAAAATATTGTACAAAAAATTATAGCTTATGATTCAAAATTTTTAGTTTTCAAGGAAAAGATTTAACAGAGGGGGAAGTAAATAATGTTTTTGTTTGCTCTCGGGGGGATGATAAATTATGACTAGAGGACGAAATAATAATTCCAAATACTTACAAACAATCATTAAAAGTAAAAGAAAGGAAGAATTGGCAAAAAGCCATGGAACAAGAAATCGAAATTATGAAGCAACGGGAGGTCTGGACTTTGGCTAAATTACCAGAAAATGTGCTTCCGTTTGGCTCGCGCTGGGTATACACTTTAAAAAAAGGATCATAAGGGTAATATTCAGTCTTATAAGGCTAGGCTTGTAGCAAACGGAAGGAATCAAGTCAAATTTCTAAACTATGAGGAGACCTATAGCCCAGTTGTAAATTTTGGAATTATAAGATTCTTCTTTTCATTTTTGGTAAGTTGTGAAAATTGGAAAAACGTCCAATGTGATGTTAAAAGTGCGTATTTATATGCACCGATAGATGAGATAATTTTTATGCGGCAGCCTCCTGGATTTGAGGAAAAAGGCAAGGAAAATTATTACTGTAGACTAAATAAAGCAATATATGGCTTGCATCAAAGTGGCCGATTATGGTATTTTGAATTGGATCAAATATTGTTAAAAATTGGTTTTGAGAAATTTAAATCTTGCAATTGTGTTTATTTTAACTCTAGTGTAATTTTACTTGTATATGTTGATAATATTGTGATTTTTGGACAAAAAGAATGTCAGATAAATGGTGCCATTAATTCGTTAAGTAAATATTTTGACTTAAAAGTACTTGGAAGTACGAAGAAATTGTTAGGTGTAGAATTTGAAATTAAAGGTAAAGATCTGTATTTACACCAATCTTCTTACATTAGCGAAGTAAATGACAAATTCAGTAAATTCAAATTTCCAATATCTTCTCTTCCCATTAGTTCGAGTTCTGATTGTCAAAAATCCCAAAGTGAAATTTCTGAAATGTCGGCATATCCTTATCGAAATTTGCTAGGATGCTTAGCGTTCATCGCTAATAGAACTCGACCTGATATTGCTTACGCAGTAAATTTGTTTAGTCAATTTCAAAACAACCCGGGGAAAAATCATTGGAATGGATTAGTTAAATTATTTGAATATGTATATCAATCACGAAACTTAAAATTAATATTAAAATGTAGCAAAATTCAAATTGTGGCTTTTTCTGATGCAGTCTATGCGGCAAATTGCGATGACAGGACATCTCTGGGGGGTCAAATAATAATGTTGGATAGTGCACCTATAGAGTGGAGGACATTCAAACAGAAAAGTGTAAGTCTTTCGACCATGGAGTCTGAATTCATCGCGTTAACTGAAACTGCAAAAGAAACTATGTGGTTTGATAGAATTCTCGAGGAATGCATAAAAAATAAAGTTGTTGAAAAATCAAAATGCAAAGCAATTATTTATGTTGATAATCAAGCTTCATTGGATTTTGTGAAATCACCCATCGAAAATCATAGGAGCAAGCATATTGACGTTAAACTATTTTTTATTCGAGACTTAATTTATAAAAATATTTTCAGTGTCAATTATGTAGAAAGTAAATCTAACTTGTCCGATATTTTCACGAAGCCACCTACTCACCGCGAATTGCAGAGATTTTTGGAAATGTTTTTCGAATTAAATGTAAAATTGTGAATTTTTGATGTCATTATGAGAAATGCCTAATGTGAATTTAAAAGAATAATGCTGATTTTAAACAGTTACTTGTGTTTGTTTTTTTTTATTTCCAAATTGATTGTAAAGTTATGAATAAGTGTAAAAGAACCCATGTATTTGGACAATTGCCATTATAGCTGGACTCTCTAAAAATGTAAAGAACTTTTTCCTGTGGACTTTCAACGATCTGGAAAAAAATGATTTTTGATAAATGTGATGGAAATTAATATTAATACTTGTTATTTTTGTTAAATGTGTTTCAGATCAGGTTTTTCAGTCATGTATGAGATAGAGCATCTGTAATAGATGTGAGATACTGTAAAGGCCTTTTTATTCGCGAGGCCTTAATTTTCGCGATTTTCGCGAGCCCTTCGTAATCGCGAAAATTTAGGCCTCGCGAATTTTTTTTTAGTTTGGACTTTTTCAACTTTCGGTTCTGTACATGCAAAATTCGCGAAATTTTCGGCCCGCGAAATCACCGATATATTCATTTTCGCGAAAATTACGGCCCGCGAAATTAAAGGCCTTTACAGTAATTGAAATCTGAATTTGGTCTGGTAATTTAACATGTTTTTAAAATTATTAACTTGAATTAACATTAGGCTAAAGTTCTTAAAATATGAACTTATTTTTTTGAATAAGAAAAGTTTTTATTTGTATAATCTTTTGAAATTTTTAATTAGACGATGTGATGAGAAGGGAGGGCTAATGATAGTCATAAAATGCCTTATCATAAAAGTATTCTCATCCCCTCGTCTAAATACAAATGATAAAACTTACGTGTTGTTGTTTTTACCGCTAATTTTAACGCACAGCTGATTGAAAGCGATCCGCCAATTTGGATTAATTCTAAGTCTCTGGCGTGAACGCTGCTGTGACGTCATTGGCCGTGACGTAGTTTTCCCCGCGCTTTGAACACTTTGGAATGTTCCAGAACGATCATGAAGCTGATGATCACGGGCTCCGCCTTACAGGGCATGCGCTGTAGACGGATATGTAAAGCGCGTGTCCTATTTAAGGCGGTGTAGGGTATTAGACGCTCACTCGCTTACTCTCTCGCACTTGCTGAGATTTGTTTGTTTTTTTCACGTTTGGTTTTTGGTTGTCGGCTCGCGTAGGATGACTCGACTCGCTTGTGGTATCTATGCTTAGGCTGTTAAGCTAGCATGAGAATTGAATGATGCCGAGCCCAGATAATATTAGGCGCGAGTCACCTAACACAGCAATTTTTAATTTGATGTATTTATGAATTTAAGTTGCAATAGTTACTGTAGCTGATCCATGTTTTTGAAGTTTAAATAAATTAACATTGTTTTTTCAACTTGACGAATTAGTTATTTCTGCATCACCATACTTCTGTTTCACAATGCAAAAGTCCAACGAGAAGGGAGCTTCAACTTTTACTAATTGGCCTTGGATTCTTTGAATTCGAGGCCATCAGTGTTAGCCATGCTGGGCTAGAATTTTGAGTAGTGGCTTGTGAAGCTACTTCATCGTTTTTAATTGAATGAGCTCACCAATTTTTCGATTTCAAAAGTTTCCAGTATCAGCATAAAATACCAAGTCCTGGACCATGTTACTGGTCAGGTGAAGATCGACAAGTGGTTTTTCTTAGTGGCCGGGTTTCATCACGCTTAATGAACCCGGGGACGACTGCACGGACTTCTTGGAAATTTACGAGTTGGAGTGTCATCAGCCGATTGATCGTGCCAGCCAGATAGTACCAAGCCGGGGGCTCGAGTTCGCCTGATTCCCTGGATGTGTCGTCTAATGCTGGAGATCAGATTTGGTGATATTGTTTATTGTATATTCTCTAAAGACTCCAACCACAAAATGTGCAGCCCTTTTGAGTAGAATTTTTTAGAACTTTAAATTTAATTCATATGTTTTGACAACTAATAAACTTAAATATTTTTTGGAAATATTGTCTTTTAACTTGTCTCTTCACGGACACTTTACGGCATATTTAATTTTTCATGGTTTTAACTTAGTTTTGTCTCCTAGAGACTTTAAAACTAAATTTAAACCCAATAGTGGTAACAAAGCAAACAAAATGATGAACTGTTGCGGAATTATATATTTGTGATGGACATTGAAGAGACCGATTTTGATGGATTTGATTATTTATTTAGTGATTGATATTTACTTCATAATTTATTTATTTTATTTTGATTGCTGTAAATAATAAATGTCCTTTTTCGATATTTCGTTTCATGCAATTTTTTCTTCCTTTGTTGTGAGACTATAAAGGTAGGTTTATTTTTTGTTCAAAACGTATTTAAAATGCTTTTTTATTGTGATAAGTCATGATGTGTCAGCAATTATAGTCGCGGCGATTACGATGATACGGCGCTTCTGAGCATTTTTTTCCCTCCGGTTAACTTTTTGGGGGGTGCGGCGCTTCCGCCGATGCAGCCTTTCTTCCGGAAATTACGGCATAATAAAAATAGATACATAAATATTTAAAATACCAGTATTTACAACAGCTGTAGTTTGCTGTGATGTCCCAGATGCTATGTTTGTCAAAGCCCAAGCTGCTTCAAACTGTAATGAAGGGCTTAAAAAAAAAAGTAGGGATTAGAAATTAATTTGAATGAAAACTTTGTAAAGTAAAATAAGGATCAACTAATTACAAATTTATTTCATTTCATCTATTTTTTTTTTTTTTTTAAAGCCATACACACAATTTTTTTTTTTTTTTTTTTGGCCTCTTTTGAACGGCACTGTGCACAAATCAACACAAACGGAAAAGCCATTTATGATGATATTTTGGTGGATCTTACTTTATATAACTTCGATATTAGATACTTTAACAAAATGCAAAAAAGTGTTTGAACGAAAGAATCCGTATCATTTCATTCAAGCTATAAAACCAATGGTCTCAGATTTTTGTGGTTTTCTTTCTTAAATTTGTTCCAGTTACTCTCATTCTTCCCCCTGTATTTTTTCTTAATACTTCTTGAAACATCAATTTTTAAAAATGTCTAAAAAGGTGATTAAAAAAAAAAAAGAGAGTTTAAATGAAGTTAAAGAGTTTTTATATACATTTTAATGCACAGTTCTCATCAATCAGATGTACAATTTCAAAAGTCTTAGAAAATAATTAGTTGGAACATCTTTTTTTTTTCTTTACGAAGTTTATTAGTTTAGTTTCAGGTAGGTCAAATGCAGTTGTAAATTATAATCATCATGAAACCTGCTTCCAGTGTTAGAAATAAGAATTTAAACCTAGGTGTCATGATAGGTGTCACCTAATATAAGGTTCTAGGCGTCAAAATTAACAACCTAGGTGCCATTTTTAGTGAATCTACTGCTATACCAATTCAAACATACAATTTTTTAAATTAAAAAGAATGCTGATATGCACTGCTGTATGCTACACACTGAGGCATTGTAAAAGTGTATTACATTTATAGGATTTTTTAAAAGCATTTGAAAATAACTTTTATGAAGTTTTTCTTTAGATCAATCATGGGTCTAATTGTAATGAGTCAGGACTCGGGGCAAAAAAACTTAAATGTGATCTGAAACTTTAGACCTCTAATTTGGCACCTACGGTTGGAAATATATGCGTCAAATCAAAAACTTTGGTTGCAAAATGCGACTAATAACCGCTAATTTCTAGCACTGCCTGCTTCGATACTTGCAATTGAGTTAAGCTAATAAACCCTTTTTATATAAGAAAATTATCATAAATCTCTGCACCAACTTCACAGTAATATCTGCTAGTTATAGTTGAAAACTGAGAATTTTGGTTAGTAGCCAGTAGCAGGTAGACTCAGTTTTATTAGTGGCCACTTTTGAAAAGTCAGTAGTCACTTTTTAAAACTGAAACTATGCTTCAAATTTCCTCGATTATGTAAAAAAGTATCATCATAATAAAGCAATAAGTAACCGCCCTAAGCCAGGGCTAAGGCGGGAACATTTGAACGAGCTGGAGGCAAAAATCCTCTAATAGAGCAAAGAGAGCCAAAAAAACTGGTCGCTAATGTGAAATTAGAGCACCAGTGAGCGACCGTACTTGGTACGGTACAACTCGAAACTTTTGAGGCAAGGCTTGGGTATAAAGCAGTAAGTAACCACCCCTAAGCCAGGGCTAAGGCCTAGAAGGAGGATTTCTGCCCCCAGCTCGTTTAATTCCAATTTCATGCTAATGAGTGCCAAAAAGCATGAAACTGCAGTCCATGAATGGAATAAAAGAGTTTGTGGTGTATTGCATATCATCATAATATCGCTCATGTGCAAGAAAAGTGACAAAACTCTACAACAAAATTTTAAACAGAAAAAAAAAACTTTTTGTACAGCCAAAAACGAGTAAGAAGTTTGGTTTTTGAGCATTAGTAAATCATTTTGCAAACCATAGGGACTGCTATTACTTTTTTCCTGTTGTAAGCAACACCCTTAACTGTTATATATTTTAAAATCAATCGCAAATTATTTGTTTTGAGTTATGTTACTTTTTTTGCGTATGAGCGATACATAGTTTTCCGTAACCTGCTAACTATTCATAAGCATATCCTATAGAAGATATATGCAAAATGCATTTAATTTTATAACTGACCGGTGACATTAAAAATGTTGCAAGAAATGTTTTCATTTGTTTCTGATTTTAGGAAAAATTGAATTTGGGTTTACATTTCATAAACTTGAATGCATCTATGATATCGAGATTATATAAAAATGAAATTTTTCATATTTATAGCATTAGAGTATCATCAACTGGTATTTATTGAATAATATTCATGGTTTTATGATTAAAAATTTTCATTAGCAGACTAACTTTATCATCCACTCTCCAAAACCCATTTCCATAATTATTAATTAATTTCAAAGGAACAATTAAATTAAAACATTATTAACATCAATTTTTATCATATGCTTACAGAAAAACTTAGTAGGAAATGCAAAAAAAATTTCCCCTCCCAAAAGCTTTAATTTGTGCCTAGGGAAAATTTTGATCTTTTAAAATAAAGTGATTGAAAGAGTTAATATTAACTTAATGTTGAGGAAAGTTAATGTTTAAAAGAAAAAAAAAGTAGAAAAATATTTTACTTTTCACACAAGATCAAGAAAGTTCATTAATATTTAATTTTAACTACAATGCGTTAAAGAAAAAAAATTTTTGATTAGCTAAATTTATCTACTTGAAAATGAACCGTTTCATTCCTTAATCAGCAATCATTTTTTATTTTTATGTAATTTCTAAGCTTTTTTTTAGTTTAAAAATGAATATATACTTTTAACTATGGCAACTCAAATCTCAATTTTATCGCATCTTTTTTTCATAAATGATTTCAAATTGTTATCAACTGGTTATTACCAGTTAGAAATACAATATTAACAGCCTTTTCTGTTTCATTGATGTCATGTCAAATGTGAAATATTTTCGTTTTGCTGTAAGTGAAGAGCAAACTTTACCATGTATCATGCACCTCCTGCTTACGATATATCATTTTATTTACAAATTCGTAAAAATTACATAGCATAATTATCAAAAATACAAAGTTATTTTTAGTATAGACATAAGTTGCTTATTGTATCGCTCACTAAATCTTATAATCTGCTGATGTTTCATTTCATCCTGATAAAAAGCAACGTAACATCCACAGATCATTCGCATCTCTACTTTTTACGCTTTTATAACCATTAAACAAAAATGCTTAAATTAAGATTGATTTAAACTTTTTTTTTTCTGTAAAAGCGCTTTCTACCATGTGATCCCTGAGCAGCTATTGCAAGGCAGGTAGCACGGGCATCTCCCACGTGCAGGGTTCAAAGTGCAAAATGCAAATGACAGTACTGAACACTCTAGCAGCTGAATCTCTCTCCAACAGTGGGGGGAAAGAAATAACATCGGGATAGCTTGGAGCTCAGAACGGGGGAAATGTGGTTACATTGGAAATGCTAGTTGTGACTGAACAGTAGGGTGGGGCGAAAAATAAAAAGTATTTCAGATCAACTTCTAATAGTTGCCAAAAGTTGTCTTTGGTGATAGTTAGCTTTTGTGCAAAATTTGAGAAAAATCGGTTAATATCTTCAGGGGGCGCTGCGATCGCAAAGTTTTACCATAGCTTTGTTATGGATTTTATGGTTAAAATATCAACAAGAATGCCTTTAGCTAGTCTCTTTGCGTTTTTTTTTACTCAAAAGATGTTTTCATGCATTAAAAGCATATGAAATGACTCACAAACATTATTTTATATGATATATTTATATTTAAAAAAATCACTTTTTTTCACGTTTTTGTTTCTTTTTAAATGCTTGAAATATAAATATATCATATAAATTAATTTTTTGTGAGTTATTTCGTATGCTTTGAATGCTTGAATATATCTTAGGAGTAAAAAAAAATGCAATGAGATTAGTTAACGGCATTGTTTTTCATATTTTAACCATAAAATCCCGATAAAAGCTATGATAAAACTTTGCGATCGCAGCGCCCCCTGAAGATATTAACGGATTTTTCTCAAATTTTGCACAAAAGCTAACTATCACCAAAGACAACTTTTGGCAACTATTAGAAGTTGATCTGAAAAACTTTTTATTTTTCGCCCCACCCTACTGAACAGTGGTGGCAACTGTGGGCGGAGATGGACGACATTTTTAATCTAATCACCACTTATGCTATGTGTCATGTGGAGACTGCTAATTTTCAGCTATACTGCTAGTTGAGAGGGGGGGGGGGGTTCTCAATACCAGTTTAAAAGTCCCAGAAGTAACAAGGAGTTGCAATACTTTTGCTTGAATGTAGACTCACAGAATAGTACTTTAAAATTATAATTAAATTTCAACATTAATAATATTTCATATACTTTTATGATACAGATCCACATATCCCAGACTATTGCATGACCCAAGGAGTAAGCATTTCAAGGGTTGAAAACTACTGCCATAGAATGTGTGATTCTAAATAATATTTTACATAATTGACATTTGCCTTCGACCCTCTTTCAGGGTTCATACTCAAATTTGAAAATTAAAAGTAAGGAGTTTTTAAGGAGTTTTGCACTAGCTAATTTCAGTTTTTAAGGAGTGTTTTGTAGTTGAAAGACTTATTTTAACAACATATTTAAAAAATATAAAATTCACAAGTCTTGTATTATTGATTTTTTCCAACAATATATTTAATAACACACTAGCTGACCCGGCGAACTCTGTTCCGCCTTAAAGGCAATAAATAAGCAAATTTTTGAATTTATTATTTTTTTTATTAGAAAATACAAAAAAAAGTACCTACATTAATCATCAATTATTGTTTCTGTATTTACAACCTAGTTTACTGCACTCCAGAAGCTGTCAGAACAGGTGCTTTATGTCGCCCGGCGACAGAGGCTCAAAAAAGGCTTAGTTAAAAAGATAATTTTTTCGGACTGCTTATCAACTGACTGCTCCATCCATAAATCCATCCAAACAAACTTTTGTATATATAATAGTACTAAGAAGAACAGCCACTTAAATGCAGTCCAGGAGCTATCTCACCAAGCGCTTTCCACCTCTCAGCCTCAGAGGCGTAAAAACTCTTAAGTGACAATCGTTTCTGACAGCTTATCACATATAAATTTCAAGGGAAGTAACGCGTTTGTTTATAATTTACTTCACAAAAAAGTCAAATAACACTCAACGCACCGCTAACTTACAACCTGTTTACTGCGCTCTGGAAGCTGCCAGAACGTGTGCTTTATGTCGCTCAGCCATGGAGGTGTTAAAAAAGGCTTAGTAAAAAGGCTTAGCCAAGAATACAGAAAAGCTGGTAGCTAAATCGATAATTTGCAATAAAAAATATATTGCGGTCCTAAATTGAGATAAAAACTACCCTATCATTTAAGTTGGACCAAACTGAAACTGCGTGCAAAATTTGGTTAAAATCGGTTCAGTACCTGAGGAGTCCATTGGCCACAAACACAGGGACACGTAATTTTTATATATTAAGACTAAATTGAAAGTCAAATATGAATTTACTGCTTCTTGAATGTTAGCCAACTCTAAATAAAATTCAAATACTGAAGGGAGGGGGGGGGGGGTAACCATAGAAAAAACTTTTATTTTGAGAATGAATTATAGAAAAAATAATTACTGATAGAAAATTTAGTACTTTCTCAAAAACAAGACACTTATTAAAAATTTCACAAGTCTTGTATCATTATTTTTTCCCAACAATACATTGCATAACACATTAAATTGACAGTCAACAATATTCATTTACTGCTTTTTGACTATTAGCCGACTCAAAATAAATTTCAAATACCGAAGGGGGGGGGAGTTAACCATTGAGAAATATTTCATTCTGAAAATAAATTTAAAAAAATGTTAAAAAAAGGACTGATTGAAAATTAGTTAGACACTTATTAATAATTTTGTAACTAGAATCCACATAAAAAAATAAAATAATCATCAAAATAAAAATAATAATATTTTTATTTTAACAATTATAGATAAGATAGTTGGGGCCAAAATAACTTTCAAATTTCCCAAACTTTTTCACGATTGACACTCATAAAGTGCACAGAATTGCGCTTGACACTTTTCAACTTAATGATTTAAACAAAAAAATATAATGAAATTTCAGTTTACTTTTTGACAGAGAATAATAAATATCATAAATGCAAAAAGTCTTATTCCAATGGCGGATGCAAAGAGATCGCGATTTTCATAATGAACACGTTAAACAAGCAAAAGAGAAGAAAAAAAGGCATATTTAAGGATTTATTAAAGTAAAATTATCATAACTTATTTGAAAGCTCTATGATAAACATATTATTAATAGCAATTAACGCAATTAAAGACAAATTTAAACTAAAAGTGATTTCAATTTTGATTTTTAACTCATAGAAAACACAGAATTTCGTTTGAAATTTTTTTTTATTTTCAATTTTAACAGAAATAAAAAGACATATTTCTTATTTGCCTCTGAGCAAACTAAAGCAAACATCAAAAATCAGGAAAATTTGATTCTCAAACTGGAGGCAAAGAGATTGCATCATTGAAAATGAAGGCATCAAAAGTATAAAAATGGCAAAAAAAAGAATGTATCAAAGCAAAACAATTTTAGAATGTCATTTTAACAGGCCTGGATGATGTATATTAATAATTATTATCGATATAATAGTGGAAAATTTGGAGTAAGGAAAAAAAATTGGACGTGGGAAGTTAAGAGCATTGTGAAAAATGCTGGATTTCCTGTTTTAACTCACGAAAAATACCGGAATTCAGGTATAATAATTGAACACAATTCACCCTTTGGGATTAGTGGTAGGAGAAAATACTTAACAGAAAAAAAACTTGCATAAACAGAATAAAAATGAAGAATTTATAAGGAGATAATGTCAAAATTCAGGAGTTTTAAGGGCCCTTATTTTCTCTTGTTAAAAAGCAGGAGTTTGTAAGGAGCGTACGAACCCTGTCTTTATAACAATCCTTGAACAAATTTGATTTTATTGCATTAAAAAAAACTTTCACTTCTTATTTAGCTTTTAGATAGTTTTCAGTAAGGACTTACTTGTCATGTTGCTTCAAACAATGCACTAATACAGGAAGAATACCAGAATTAATTAAATCATCGATGGGTGGATTACGATCACAAGACAATAACTTTCTGCAAAATAAATTCATAATTAACATTACATAAAATATAAAACCATGCTAAATGTTTTTTTTTTTTTTTTTTTTTAATGAAAGTCTTAAATTCACAGTTCAACATTTGCTGCCAGTTTGTTCAACTTTCAGCAAGTATGCTTTGCCCTTAGTTAATGTCATCACTGGTTTGAAATACTTTTGTAATTGACTAATATTCAATTTGAGCAATCTTCAAAAGCATGACATTAAAAAATTGTGCCCTGCCCTTTCAATGCTAACATTTGATGCACCCTGCCTTCTTTTTTTCATTTCTAAAAGCACCCTCCTTGACACTTTGAAGTTTTAACAAAATAACATTTCAAAACAAGCTTTTTTCTTTGTCCTTGAATTGTACTCCCATGTTTTCCTTATAAATGTAGTTTGAATAATTGATGTTTTAACAATATTTAAAGCCAAGCAATAAAACGCTTCTTGTGAATTATTTAAAAACTATTACATTGTAATCATTAAAAATAGTTACTATATTCATACCTGCCAATTCATTTTAAGTGAGTTCAAAATAAAAAGGTTCGACTGTATTACCAACTACCAAATGAACACAGACTATTTAGAAATGTTACTAAAATCCCCCTATTTTACATTTCTTTATTGCCAACAATGCCAATAATTGACATCTAAAAATATTGATGTTCCCAGAGCTTTCCACTAGTATCATTAATGAAAGTAATAAAGATCAATGGCCCAAAAGCTAAAAATTATGAACATTTAAAACCTTAATCTACTAAAAATGATTATCCCTAACAACTAGTTCTGTGAATAACTATTTTACAAATAAAAGTATTACTCAGTTTTGAAAGAAAATAAGTAAAATTTAATAAAAAAACGGAAAAAATCAATACTCAAAACTACAATCAGGAGAATAGAGTAAAAAATGGGAGAGTTGGCAGGTCTGCAATAACAAAAAATTAAAATATTTGAATTGTTTTTTATCAACATATGAATACAAAGTTGCAACTAAAACTACACAAATTCAGATGAATGGAAAATAGTGGTGAAAGATTAAGAAAAATACAATATTTTTGTTTCAGTGATCTAAAATTTAAACATATTATTCTACTTATTATTTTTGGTAGAGGATAGAAAAGCACAACGTATTTGAATGCACAATATAACAAGGAGTGGTGTAGCAAGGGATTACTGTATTCCTTAATATAGCTTTAACCCATTAATGCCTAGCGTCCCTTTTTAGGGACGGTTCGAAAAAAGGTCGGAATTTCCCCAAAATGAGCATTTCAACCAAATAATAGTGTTTAATTAGTACCTTGGTATTGTTTCAATTCGTTATTAACAGATTGCAGCACATAACCATTGTAAAGTGTGTTCTGTAGCAATATGATCTTTATCAAAAATTACATCGTTCACAATCTCAAGAAAAAAAGCTAAGTTTTCAAAGTTATTCCCAGCTTCCCAGTTTATGTTAATTGCTGATTTTATTTCTTCTTATAAAATGTCTTTTTAAATATTATATCGTAGGCAGAAAAAAATTTTAGTAAAAAAAGTATGTACCCTCTGGGGTCTATCGTAACTTTTAAGGGACTATTTTTCTTTCCTTAATAAAAAAATTATTTTTTACATAATATTTTTTTTTTTTTTTTTCCTGTCCATTAATCACTGTTTGTAACCATTATACAAAATATCTTTGGAAAAAAAATGTCAGGCATTAATGGGTTAATATCATGAACAGTTGCTACGATGCCTGTTATAACCTTTTATTACACTTGATATGTCTAAAATTGGAGACTGGTTAGTTGGTGGGATAAGCTTTTTAGGTGATGACAAAAACCAAAATGAATAATAGTACCTATAAAGTTAATTCTTAATGAAATAAGTTAATTCTTAATGAAATAACTGAATTTCAAGCGTAGAATTATTGATAATAGACTTTTGAAACTGTACAAGCTTTGAAAATAACTGATGGGTTCACGGCTGTCCTTGATTCAAGTCATTAATGGGGATGAACTGGTTGGTCCGCGTCCTGCCCTTGGATAGTTGTTTTAATTAACAGTAAACTGAACGCCAGCGCTTTTCTTCGTGTGGTGGTGACTGAAGTAAAATAGTCCCAACAATGCGTGTCGTAGGAGGTGACTAAAATGGGCACCCAATCCAAGGTGTGAGGTACCAAGCTGATGTATGGATGGCATCTGGGTTGTATGTCTCAAACGGTCCCCTCGAGGAACCAGGCAAAACCTCGTTGTATCCAGCCTTGCACTCGTACAGGGAGGCTATGCCGGTGTTGACTTTTTTCTACCACCCAGTTCTCCAGTTTTTCATGGATAATTCAAACCCAAAAACAAATAAAAAAGATAACAATGAAAATAAAACTGAAAAAAATGAAGGGTCGGGTTCTTCCCCTGAAGGTACCAGACCAGCCAGTGAAACAGTTCCTATGGAGCTGGATCCTCGCACAAAACAGAAAACCAACAACCCTGCTGCTGGAGGAGGTAAGGGTGCAAGCTTGCTACCCACTAACTCTGCAGTAGGGGTGCAGGGAGTACTCACAAAATCACAAAAATGCAACAAACACAGGCAGGAAAAAAGGAAGCTGGTACGGGAGGTGAAAGCCACTGAGCCAACTATTCCTGAGAAGGTAAGAGGAACTAAACGGCTTCGGTCAGAGGTTTCAACTCCTTCCCCAGCTCAAACTTCTACATCCAATAGAGTGAGGACGAGTCATCCACAGTCCTATGCTCAAGTGGAGAGCATGTTTAAGATGGTTGTTGTGAGAGAAACTTTCCCTTCAGAGAGGTTATCAAATGACGACCTTGATCATATTCAGATGAAAATTCTCAAGAGGACTGATCTGATTTCCTCTGGAGATCACATGCCAAAAATTCAGAAGGCTGTTGCTCATACTGGTACACTTGTTCAGAGGCGGGTCTAACGGTACGCGGACTAAGCAGCCGCGTGGGGCCCCTAAATTCTCCTAGAATCTAAAATTCGAATGCACTGGTTTTAGATATAACGGCAACCTGTAGCTAAACGAACGAGCTTTTTTACAGCCAGAAACTAATACCAATAGGCTAAAATGGTCCAACGTAGGGGCCCCGCTCTGGGGGCCCCAAATTTGTTTCATAAATATTTTAAAAGACGATGACCTACCCTCGACTGGAATTTATATCAATAGGCCTATGTGGACCGGCTTAGGCGCACCTAATTTCGTTCACCGTTGTTTTAAATTACAGTAGAGAACCAATTATCCGGGATGTTTGGGACCACAGCTATCCCGGATAACTGAATTTCCCGGTTTTCTGGATCGCTACGAAGCGATATTTGCCAATTGTTTATAAAACTCAAAAAACTAGAACAAATAAATGCATCCTGAAGAGAAAACGATCCAGAAGTGCTTATAGATATAACAATATTAAAAATTTCTGAGCTATATGCCACTTATATGGTATTTATGAAGAAACCGTTCATATTCATTTAGGTATTTTAAAAGAAAAAAAAAAAGGCTCTTCATTTTTTAGAAATTGCCGAAAATGCGTATTTTAAAAAGTGGCGGAAAAATCGACAAAATGTTGCCGGTTTTCTGGTTTCCCGGTATTTTGGTTCCCGGATAAAAGGTTCTGTACTGTACGATATTATGCTATAGGGCCCCAAAGTTCGACTGGATTCTAAAGCTGCTAGGCTAGAGGGAGAGGGATGTCTTGCACATTTCCGAACATGGAGGCACTTTTGAAAATATTTGAGAATACCTATTACAAATGCATCCGATGAAAGATCGTTTTCTGTTTTAAAAAGAGTAAAAAATTATTTACATAGTAAAATGGGAGAAGAGAGGCTTAACAACTTAGCCATACTGTATATTGAACAGGAACTGTTGAACCGCGTCAACACGGAAAACATAATGATTTTGCTGCAATTAAATCTAGATGAAAATTTATATGAGGTATGTAAATAAAAAATATTGGTAAACAGGGACGTCATTTCAAGTTTTTCCAGGGGGGGGGGGGCAAAGGGTAAAAACACAATGAAATTTCATCAGAAAACAGCAAAAACCACGCCCACTTATATGTGAATACATTGATTTCTCAAAGCCAGGGGGGGGGGCAATTGACCCCCCGTGCCCCCCTAAATGACGGGCCTGTTGGTAAACTGTATTGGGTTTTTCTCCGGGGGGGGGGGGATTTTTTCTCCCCCATTTTTTAGAGTGGGGTGGAGGGGCCCCACTTCACTTGATCCGCCTCTGCACTTGTCTTCTGTGATGATATAGAAACCCCTGAGTGGCTAAAATCTATCCTACACGGCAATGAAGAAGTTGTTGGTGGCCCTGCACTCAAAGTACTGAAGGCTAGTGAGCTACAAAAACCAATCAAAGTGGCATTCAAAACAAAGGATGTGTACGCCAAAGAAGCTGGACTTTTGCTTAGGCTAGGGGTGCACAACCTTTTTCAGTGAAGGGCCACATGCGTACCAGGAGCTCCATTGGAGGGCCGCATGCAAGCCCATTATTTGGAGGGCTCGTGAAGGGTAATTGGCACCCCCCCCCCCGGCATGCTTTGAGAAATTGTCATGTTTTTTGTTTTTTAATTTTAAATATATTTTGTCATGTAATTTGCATTGAGTGAAAAATGATGGGCCTGGCATCAGCTTTCTCTCAACTGTTAGAAACTTGATTGCATATATCAGAGGTCAGTAAGGCAACTAACTCCATTTCTTTCAAGAGCGTCATTAACATGAGCTCCAACATATATATATATATATATATATATATATATATATATATATATATATATATATATATATATATATATATATATATATATATATATATTTTCGTCTTTTGGATCGAAAAATATCCATTCGCCACGGGGCGAGTGCAAAAATTGAAAAAATGATAGTTAAACAAAAAACTATCGTATTTGTTTTGAAAAATACGCTTGCATTCTTGTTCAGTATGATTTGTATAGTGCACCACTCCAAAAATAAGAAGAAATATCGTAACCTGAAAGCTGATGCTAAAAGATTGCTGAAAAATTGCATGTAAACTCTCAAATTACGCTTTGGATGCGGCATCGAAAAAACACATGAAAATATACCCAAAACGCAAAGCATTTATCATATAAAGTCAAATAAGGAGAATTTTTACCATTCAAGTTAGAAACGTAGACCTTGAGCAGAGGAATATTAAAAAAATACATGTAAAATTTTTCAAAATGGTGCTTTTTTTTTAATTTATTTTTTTTTATTGATTGTCTTGGTTGTTACTATAACAATTATTAGATTTGCTGAATCAATACCAAGAAGCTATAAGGGTCTGCTGTCCACTGGTTAGTAATTGAAATTTTCAGGTCTACTCTTTTTTCCAACAAAGTCCTGAAATCTTTCTGTAAACGAATTTTGGAGCGTTTTAATCGGTGTGTGTAGTTCAAAATCCCACCAGGAAAACTTTTTACTTCATCTTCCTCTCTGAGTTAAAGGGAAAACTTTGATTTTTTTTTTCAAAAAAATTTATTTTTGTCTTTTTTTAACAGAAAAAATTAAATGCACTCGCGGGCCGCACATCGCTACGCGGCGGGCCGCATTTGGTCCGCGGGCCGCAGGTTGTGCACCTCTAGCTTAGGCGGATCAATCGGTTAAACCCGGAGTTGAAGTCTGAAGAGTGGCAGTTTATCCACAAGGATGGAGAAACCACGCTCCATAAGATGGATCTTTGTGGTTGGCTGTTGAAGCAATTCAAAAGGCCGACTTTGGAGCATACACAGGACTTGATTGAGGAACATTCAAAATCCTGAGGGATCCCAATATGAAAACCGAAGAAGCCCAAGCTGAGGTGCCAACCCAGACAACTCAGAAGTGTTCCCCTTCCTAAGAGGAAACCTCTCAGGTAAGTGATTCAGAGAGAGATAGTGTTGTTCTTTCTCTTGGGGGTTTAGAAACTGATTCCGATTCTGATAAGACTCTGCTGGCTGCTTCACCTCCGTTACAAGGAGAGTCAGCTTGAGTCCAAGGAATTAGTGGCTGTTGAACCCAGTATGTGTACCACTTAAATATGATGGGTGTTCATCCTCTTATCTGTTCTTATTATGGATCTGAACATTAAAGTAGCCCAAATCAATCTTCACCATAGTCGTGCTGCTTCTGCTCTGTTGAGTACGAGGATGACTCGATGTGACTTTGATATTGCGTTAATTCAGGAACCCTGGACCGGAAAGGGTAAAATCTTAGGTCTAGGTGTAAAGGATCATTAACTGCATTATGATATTACTTGTGCAAGGCCTAGGGCATGCATTATTACTAGCACTAGGCTGAATGCTCTCAATCTCATTAAACACCTGGATGGTGATAATGTTGTCATCAGGGTCAGTTACGAGAATGCAGGACATAAAGAAGAAATTATTTTTATGTCTGCCTATTTACCCTTTGAAAAAAAGGAGCCCCTCTCTAAGAATATGAAAGGTCTCATTGAGAGCAGCAAAAGTAATAATGAAAAATTTATCATCGGTTGTGATGCTAATGCTCACAATATTGTTTGGGGCAGTTCTGACTGCAACAAACATGGTGATAACTTATTGGAAGACATTTTAATGTATGATTTATGTCTTTTTAATAGAAGCAATAAAACAACCTTTGTTATATCCAATAGCATGGATGGTCTATCTGGTAAGTTTGATTCTATTCTAGATTTGGAGCTTACTGTTGACCAGTTGCAATGTGCCATTCTCCTGTCTTACCATCAAAACTGTAAGACTTCTGTTACTGACTCACCCAGGTCAGTCCCCTAGTGGTGTAAAGAGATCAATAACTTACATAGTAAGTGTAGAAAGCTCTTTAATAGAGCCAAGAAAAATGGTGACTGGGAAACTTACAAGGGTTACCTCACCAAGTACAATAAGGCTATCAGATGCTAAGTATGCATCCTGGAAGCTGTTTTGTGATCATGTTAAAGATGTTCCTGCTACGGCTAGAATAACAAAATTCTTGACCAAAGACAGGTACAGTGGTTTAAATACTCTTAAGTGGCCTGATAGTAGCTTTACTGATTCAGGAAGAGATACCTTAGAAAAAATGCTAATGGTTCACTTCCCATGTTCCAATATCATTGATGGCCCGCTCTCATTCGTCACTATGCCTAATAATAGATGTAACAAAAGCAAATGGGAGTGTGGTTAAAAGTATCATTACTTATAAGAGGGTTTTATGGGCGGTTAACTCATTTAAGCAATTTAAAGCTCCTGGTATGGATGGCATAGTTCCTGCCCTTATTCAAAAGGGAATAAAGGTTCTTGCGCCTATACTTAGTAGAATTTTTAGAGCATGCATCGCTTTTGGACACACATGTTCCAACTGCCTGGATGCAGACCAAGGTTATATTTATACCAAAAGTGGGAAAAGATAACTATTATATAAAGATAATTATTAGGAGTCCTTTAGTCTCACCTCTTTTTTATTAAAGGCTTTAGAAAAGCTAACTGATAAGCATATTAGAGAGACTGCATTGAAAGTATTTCCTCTCTATCTCAACATGCCTACCAGCCGGGCAAGTCTACTGAAACTGCCCTGTACAGTCTTTCCTTTGTGTTGGAAAAGTCATTTAAGGACAAAGAAGTAGCTCTTGATGTCTTCCTTGATATTGAAGGGGCTTTTGATAAAGTTCCTGTAACTACTATCTTGAAGGCCCTTTAAAGGCATTGACATAACTATTATTAACTGGATAGAAAAAAAATAATGTTGTAGGTTTGTTAATGCTGCTCTTAGCGTTGCAGACCTTACTGTTCAAGCGAATGCTGGATGCCCGCAGAGTGGTGTTTTCTCACCTATCCTCTGGTGTCTAGTTGTTGATTCACTGATTGAAAGTATTACTACTTCTGGCCTTGCTTGCATCGGCTATGCTGATGATGTTATCGTGGCCAGAGGTAAGTTCATTGACAGTCTCTTCCATCTTATCACAAGGATTAAAATGTGTGGAAAAATGGTGAAGGGCAAGAACAGAACAAGCTACAGAGGATGGTCTGTATAGCCATGACTGGAAGTATCAGGACCACACCCACTGTAGCACTGGAACTACTCTTGGGCTTATGTCCTCTTCATATGCAAATTGAAGCAGAAGCTTTTCTGTGCATGGAGAGGCTAAAGCATTTGGGTCTCTGGAAGTCTTATTCTGGGTATCTTTCCTGGAAGAATTTTGATGAGGATATACTTGGACATCCTCTTTCTGGCATGCTTAGCGATTATACGCTTAGCAAATATGCTTTTGACAGGCCTTATGAAGTGATTTTTCCCTCTAGGTGTGACTGGAGAGATGTTCCTTTATGTCACAATAAGATTTGCACTCTCTGGTACACCGGTGGTTCTAAGATTAACAAGAGCACTGGATCTGGAGTGTTTTGTCCTAGCGATAGCACTGAATACTCATGCCCCCTGGGTAGATTCTTCTCTGTCTTTCAGGCTGAGATTTTTGCCATCTTGATGTGTTGCATTCTTTGCTTGAACTGCGGTTACAGAGGAAAATGTGTTCACATCTGCTCTGACAGTCAAGCTGCTTTAAAGGCATTAAATAAAGTTGTCATGACATCTCACATTGTCTGAGAATGCTATAACATGCTTTGCACTCTTGCAGAAACGAATAAGATCACTCTCTACTGGGTACCTGGGCACTCAGGTGTGGAAGGTAATGAAATGGGTGGTCAACTTGCTAGAAAAGGTTCTGATACACCTTTTGTTGGCCCTGAGCCAGCTATTGGGATTTCAAAGAATCTTATTAGGACTGCTGTTTTTGATATCCTTAGGAAAAAAACGGTATCATAACTGGCATAACATGCATGGACAGCGTCAGGCAACAGAACTTAATAGAGGTTGCCCTAGTATCAGGACAAAAGAACTCTTAACCTTTGGCTCATTCCACGTCAAATCACCTAATTTTAATAGTCGGCCGTGCCGTCATGTCTCGGATTTTGTTCAATGTTTTTTTACAGATAGATACCTATGAGATAAACTCAAATTAATTTTTTTAGATTTTTTGAATAAAAATTTAGGGTTGTAGAATTTTTTGAAATTTTGATTTTTTAGAATTTTTGCTTTTTTATTTTTGATATGCATTTTGAAAAAGCTCTATAACTTCCTCATTTTTCATTCAATTAAGCCAGTTTACGTATCATTTTAAAGCTAATTATTTTCTCCTTCAGAATTAGTTCCAAAAATGAGATTGTGAAAAATAGAATTTTGCCAATGGTTGTCTGAAGTCAGATTTTGTGTTTTTTCAATTGGTATGTTCAATAGGTCATATCTCCGGAGTACCAACTAAGAATTGCACAATTTTTTTTTCAGTAATGACAACATCATATACTTTTTATGTAAAAAAATTAGGAGGGTGTTTTTTGTTGTTTTGGAATAAAAAAATCAATCGTGTTTTTTCAGTTGGTATGATCAATAGGTCATATCTCCGGACTACCAACTAAGAACTGCACGACAATTTTTTTCTGTTATGACAACATCATACCCTTTTTATGTATAAAAAATTAGGAGGGTGCTTTTTGCAGTTTTGGAATAAAAAAATCAAACGTGTTTTTTCAGTTGGTATGATCAGTAGGTCATATCTCCGGATTACCAACTAAGAACTGCACAATATTTTTTTTCTGTTATGACAACATCATACCCTTTTTATGTATGAAAAATAAGGAGGGTACTTTTTGCAGTTTTGGAATTAAAAAAATCAAACGTTATTTCAGTTAATATGATCAATAGCAGGGGTCTGGCCAGAGGAAAATCGGGTCTGTTAACGGACCCTTCACAAAAATACGATCAAGCAAAACGGACCCTTCACAAAAATGCGATCAAGCAAAACGGACCCTTCACAAAATGCTGATCAAACAAACGTACATTTCACACATTATTCATTCAAAAAGCAAATCTGAAATCAAAATAATGCATAGCATATTTCTGTGTAAAAGCCCATAACTTTTGAGCCTTTTCTGAAGCTTAAGAAGGGAATCGCTTATCCGCTAACTTTGCGGGGGGGAAAAAAAAAACAGTCGGCACTTCCTGCCTACCCTGCGATGCTCCGGCAAGCAAAAATCTTTAGTGCAAAATGTTGCACTTTTTGTTAGCTTCTTTTAAAGAAAATAACAACTTAAAAAAGGTAGTTGTTTTGTTTTAATGGTTCTGCTTGTTTATATCATATGCAAATCAAAGTGGCTTGCTGCGATGTTGCTGTTGTTATAAATTTCTCTGGAAGTGCAGAGTAAGGATTTTTCTCCCTGCTATGGACTTAAACATAAAAGAAATAATAATAATAGCAATTATCAGCAGAATGAACTTAGAACTGCAAACAGATAGCTGGGGCTGGAGAAAAAATGGGATTACTTCTGGGTAAAGCGATCAGCTATTTAAAATTAAAATTATTTCCATCTGATGGCTTTGGTGCGATGTTTTGATCTTATTTTGGCGGTCGGAAAATTATCTTTTTTTTAATTTCATTTATTTTTTTTAAATCCTTACAAGGGTGGTGTTTTAGTTATATTCAGGAATTAATGTATTTTGGCGTCTGTTAATATTGCAAGTCTGGTATTGTTTGTTTTGCTATGTTTCCCTACCGTATTTTTTCTCCGAATTTTTGGCGAATATGTCGGTGATTATTACTGGCATTCATCATATAAACCTGATGAAATATAGCTCTAAAATTTTTGACTTTAACAAATTATTAAAAACCGTTTTTATATTTCTGATGCTTTCATTTTGAAAAAAGCGATCTCTGCATCCGATATGAAAATCGAATTTTACTTACTTTTCAAGCTAATTACTCTTTATTAGGAATGAATTAGGATTGAAATTTTGCTTTATTTTTTGCTCAGATCATTATTTTAAAACTTTTAAAGTGAAATTAACTGTTCTTTTATGAGTCCAAATGTTAAACGATCGTTAAATTTTATTTTTGCATTAATTATGTTAACAGACATCAATACTATGTTTACCATTGACCTTTAAATGCAATTGTAAAAAAAAATTCACCGAAAAAAATTATTTTATGTTCCGTTTTTATGCTTTTGATGTCACTTGAATGATCACTTTGAAAACTGCAATCTCTTTGCATCCGCTACAGGAATCGGACTTTTCGCATTTTTGATGTTTAATACGCTATTTTTAGAGGAAAATTAATGAAATTCATTTATATTTTTTTAATCAAAAAAAAATGCATTTTTTTTTTTTTCAAAATTGTTTGATTTTCACAAAATTATTTGATTTTTCACAAAATTATTTAGTTTTTCACAAAAAACGGTCCCTGTGAAAAATCCTGGACAGACCCCTGAATAGGTCATATCTCGTGATTACCAGCTAACAACTGCACCATTTTTTTTCCATAATGAAAACATCATGATGTTTTTATGATCAATAAATTAGAAGGATGTTTTTTTTTTTATTTTGAAATAAAAATATGAGTGTTTTTTTCAAAAAACTTTACTTTAAAATTAATTTTTGAAACTTAAATTTGAGATTCACTCAGCATCACACGTCACAAGCAGATGAGAATGTATCCTATTTATTACATTCAAATACTTGATGGTAGTTTTATATTATTCTACTGCTTGCATGCTTTGGTAGTGAAAAGTCACTGCATAATCAGTTTACTCTTCAGTAATTATTTGCTAGCCACTCTATCAACCGATGGGAATTACGATAAAGTAAACTGAAATGTCTTTAAAAATACCTTCATTCATAATTTGACAAAAAAAAAAAAAGACTAGCGAGCTCTTGGTGGTTGGAAAAATTTTATGTTTGGTTTCCATTATTCTGAAATCTACGTAACATTTTATAATCTGTTATCAAATGAAAGCATAAAAATTTAATGAATAACAATCTTTATTTCTACCATGTTCAGACAGTGGCAACAAAAGGTTTTTCAAACACAGAAACCTTCTTCACTAATATACTCTTCGTGTTTAATGGCTTAAAGAAGTGATTATCTCTGCTGCCTACTATTATTAAGACTCTTTCATATCTTTTCTTTACAAAATCTTCATTTGAAACCACTTCCACTGCTTTAACGAAAAAAATCTGTATTTCCTTTATGTTTTGAGAGGCAGATTGAAATAGATATCATGTGCATTTAAAATCTGCCCTTCGACAGTTCTTTGAAGACTTGCTCTTCTCGCAAGCTGTTTTATTGTGCCCCCTACTCCATCGCATGCATTCTTGCCATGACTCGTGGCAAAGAAATGCCATTCAGTTGCCATGTCGTGGTCTTCCTTGTGATAGCATAGGGTTTTTTTTATTTTACAGAGTTTTTAAACTTATCGAAAACTTGATTTTTAAAGAAATTTGTTTCAAAAATCCATTTGTTTTTTTTTAATTTCAGAACAACAAAAAACACCCTTGTAATATCTTGATCATAAAAACATTATGATATTTTCATCATAGAAAAAAAAATGGCGCAGTTGTTAACTGATAATCCGGAGATATGACCAATTGATCATACCAACTGAAAAAACAAGTTTGATTTTTTTATTCCAAAACTACAAAAAGCACCCTCCTAATTTTTTATACATAAAAAGGGTATGATGTTGTCATAACAGAAAAAAATTGTCGTGCAGTTCTTAGTTGGTAGTCCGGAGATATGACCTATTGATCATACCAACTGAAAAAACACGATTGATTTTTTTAATTCCAAAACAACAAAAAACACCCTCCTAATTTTTTATACATAAAAAGTATATGATGTTGTCATCATTGAAAAAAAAAAATTGTGCAGTTCTTAGTTGGTACTCCGGAGATATGACCTATTGAACATACCAATTGAAAAAACACAAAATCCGACTTCAGACGACCATTGGCAAAATTCTATTTTTCACAATCTCATTTTTGTCACTAATATTGAAGGAGAAAATAATTAGCTTTAAAATGATACTTAAACTGGCTTAATTGAATGAAAAATGAGGAAGTTATAGAGCTTTTTCAAAATGCATACCAAAAATAAAAAAGCAAAAATTCTGAAAAAATCAAAATTTCAAAAAATTCTACAACCCTAAATTTTTATTCAAAAAATCTAAAAAAATTAATTTGAGTTTATCTCATAGGTATCTATCCGTAAAAAAATATTGAACAAAATCCGAGACATGACGGCACATAGCGTTAGGCGATTTGACGTGGAATGACCCCTTTAGGACCCGGGCGGTACACATGTTGTACCATAAGTCTCGTCTAGTTTAGAGGACGGGGTTGAAATTTTCACTCGCACCTTTTGGAGTCGGGGATTTTTTCAAGGTTTCATACGCCTGGTTACGACAGTTTATACCTCCTCTTTCCAACGGAAAAGAAATCTGCGGTTCAACTGTCAACCTGGGTCGAAAGAAAAATTTCTATATGAACACCCAGGATCCAAAAGGTTAAGTCTAAATGAAAATAATGTTTGGAAGGCTATTGGCCTTCTTACTGGTCATTGCACTTTAAAGCGGCACCTTACTATTATGGGTATTACTAATGATCCTATCTGTAGGGGTTGCCTTGTTCACGAGAAGACTGATACACACGTTTTGTGTGATTGTGAAGTGTACTCTGCCTATAGGTTTGAACACCTGGGTCGTCACTTGCTCGAACCTTGGGAGATTCATGACATTCCCATTAGGTGTTTGCTGAACTTTGCTTCAGCTACTGGTATGTTTTAAGACTTCTGTTTGGGGTTTAGTACAATAGACCACCAGTCTCAGTGCTTGGTTTTGTTAAGCCCCCTTGCTTTCATTTCATTCATTCCAACTCATTAATTCCAAAACCTTTTTTAAAGCTTCTTTTTATGCCTTGATTATAATTTCAGAACTTCACCTTTTTCATTCAGATATTTACTTCCCATAACCTGAACAATTTCTTCATTATTAGTTACTGTCAGATTTTTATCTAAGTTGTTTCTTAAAAGCCAGTTTGAACCAATTTTCTTTAAATCCCTTGTACTAACTAAAGGGAGTAATGCATTCGTAATTTTTTTTTAGATAAATTTTGACTATATTTTCATTTTACCCACCCTCCAATAAATGCTGGGTAGTATTTCTCCTCATCTGCAAGCCCTGTGGCAGAAAGCTGCCGACACGGTGTCATTGTCGCAGAATCAGGGAGACAGTGTACAGAAAGATATTTGTGATTGGGAGGGGGGGGAAAGGCTAAGTCAGGGGGAAAAAAACAGCCAACAGAAAAAAAACTACGACTCTATAGTACAGTCAAACCTGTCTATCTCGAATTTCAAGGCACAGAAGAAAAATTCGAGATACGGAGGTTTTGAGATACAGAGGTTGTGGTAAAATTTACAAAAATAAGCAATTGGAGCAAAGTGAAATACTTCGTACATTATTTTACATTGATATCGTTGAATATTTTACTGTATGCCATGTTGTGAGTCCATGTTTTACTAATTGGGATGACTATATCGGTAGCAAGTTAATGCATACCTTTAAGTACAAACATAGTCTTTGAATGATTGGAAAGAAGATTATTTTTGTCTCCAAGCTATACCATTGATAAAGGTGTTTGGAGATGAAATTCAAAAATGAGTCGATAAAATTCGAGATATAGAGGTTTTCGGGAAAAATCATTCGAGATAAGCATGCGAAAAAAAAACTAACTTTATCCTGTAAAAGCAGGGAAATTGAAAAATTTCGAGATAAGCAGGTTCCAGATAAACAGGTTTGACTATTAATATTAACACTTTTATAAATATAAACACCTTGTGTTACTGTAAGAGGGTGGTATGTACAGAATATTCTAGTGTTGCAGAAATAAACTGGTTTGAGAAACTGTTGCAGAAAGCAGAAAAATTCTGCCACCGGGTCTGCAAGTGAAGATATACCAGGGAACTTATGGGCATTCGAAACAGCCATTTTGATCATCACTGAGCCAAATAACCTGAGTTTTCTTGTGACATCTGTTTGTACATTCGAAAGTGCGTACATTGCACAGCTTAAAAATTGAATACAGTAGAAGGTTAAAAATTTTAAATGCAGGATCTGCGTAGCGTCTTGTTGCTCTCTTCCCTTTGAGGATGTGGAGATATATTACAAAGATAGGAATAACAAAAATGAGATGCTGAATTCTTTGTTCACTCAAGGTAATAGCATACAATTAAAAACAAGTAAAATGCTAGAGTTTACCCAATATTGTCATAACGTAAGGGTGCACAACCTTTCTCAGTGAAGGGCTACACATGTAACAAGAGCTCTACTGGAGGGCTGCATGCAAGCCCATCATTTAGATGGTTCGTGAAAGGTAAGCTATAAGGGACTGCTGTCCACTGGTTAATAATTGATACTGAAATTTTCAGGTCTACTCTTTTTCCTACAAAGGCCTGAAATCTTTCTTCAAACGAATTTTGGAGCACTTTTAATTGGTGGGTGTAATTTCAAATCTTGTTATATGAAAGCTTTCTTTTACTTTTTACCTCCCCCTCTGAGTTTAAAAAAATAACTTTCTGGATTTTTTTTTTTTTTTTCATTTTCCAACACAAGAGGCTAAATGCACG
The DNA here is from genome assembly GCA_038373865.1 of Uloborus plumipes. NCBI lineage: Eukaryota > Metazoa > Arthropoda > Arachnida > Araneae > Uloboridae > Uloborus > Uloborus plumipes. Next base: position 97,408 of record JAXGGA010000759.1, read on the forward strand.
CGTGGGCCGCACATCACTTCGCGGCGGGTCGCAGATCGAGAACCCCAACCATAACAAAAAAAAAGATGGTACTTTAATTATCAGTAAAGCATTTCCGATATTACAGATGGGTTCAATCTAAAATTTAAAAAATTTGCCAATGCTAAATTGGATTGCTAAATTCATACAGTAACCACATATTTCATAAAAATACAAACCTAGCTGCTTGAACAGCAGTTAACTGTCTATCTGGTTCATCACTATTTGCGTTGCTTACTATTAAGTCTAAACTAGCATGTCCCATATTTCTGTCAGCATCATCTTCTTCTGTGGTACCTGTATGAGGAACATTTCGTCGTTTAAGTAAAGATTCGTCGCGCTTATTTTTCCTCAATTCAATGGATACTTCATTGCGACGACGTCTCATTTCCTGCCAAAGAAAGCTCACGTCAGAAAAGCATGAGAAAAAATATTATGATTACAAAACATACAATACAATATATACTGCAGGCCCCGCTTAATCGGGTAACGGATAAGCGAATATCCCGCTTATACGAATAAAATATTTGGGAACCGAGTATTTCATGTGTCGTAGACTCAATGATAAAGCTCCCTGCTTAAACGAATACCCAGCTTAATTTAATAATATTTATTGGGACTGACGGTATTTGTTTAAGCTGGGCCGACAGTACTTAAAAATTTAACTCTTTGAAAGGTTTTTAATCATCATATTGTTTTGAAAATTATTTAAAACAGAATGACTACTTAAGAAATACACAATAAAAAACCAATTTATTCCTTTTAAAGTTACATAAATTAAAATTTTACTAGTTGTCTGTTTCTAACTTTGATAAAACATGCTGGCATGAGAATAAATAAGTTATTATTCAAGACGCATTATTCAACTATCATTTCAATAAAATCTAAATAAGCTAAAAGCTCCCAGAACGTCTGATACTTGGAATTTACTTTTAAAAATTATAAGTATCTCCACCAATCAATATGCTTTTTTTATTGATCTCCATTTGATAATTGTAATCAAGTACTACAATTGCTTTTACATAAGTTATTTATAAGGGCTTCTTTTTTTTGTAACAAAAGGATAATTAGATGTTAGAACTATAAAACTTCCACTGACCTCTGGAGTGCCCGAGTTCATCAATGAAATAACCAAGCAGTGTTTATAACAAAATTAATTTCATTTCTTTAACTAATTATGTTTACTGATGGGCATAAAATTGTGTATTAGCATCAAATATGTAAGTGACCAATAACACTGTTCGACAAAAAAAAACCTTGAAAATGCTTCTGGTATTTTGAAGGCTGATTCTTATGTAAAATGACCCCCTGAATCCGAATATGACCCCCGTTTTCCCCCATCACGTCCCAATTTGTTTTAAAACGCCCCCCTTTTTTTTTTCATTTTTCCTTAGTTTCAGGGCTATTATTTTTTTTTGGAGGGGAAAGGAGCCTTATATTCACCAATAAATTTTTTTGGATGTCAAGAGAGACTCAAAGTTTAAAATCATGAGCACCGAGAAAAAATCGGGGAACTTGGGGGGGCGTGGCCCCCCAAAATATTTGAAAAATCACCAAAAACGATCTTTTTATTCTAGTTTCTTTAAAAAGACCTTTAAAACATTTTTTTCGGTGCAGAACCAGAGTATAGGATCCGCTCCTATGGGTCCTGGGTCAGAAAAAATTTTCACGCTGTAAAATTTTTTTAAAAAAATAAAATAATGCTTTAAAAATCGCACTTTGCACTCGAGTTTTAAAGCAGGTCTTCAGCCAAAAAAAAACAAAATTGTGGCTGATTCTTATGTCTCTCTCTTCTATTCTCAGTTTCCCCCCTCCACCCCCTCTTTCCAGAGAGTTCCCCCCCCCCCAATTCAGAGTCATTTTACTAATTCGGAGGGGAAAAGTACATTACGTAACCCGTTAACATAATTCTAAAAGGCAACAGAGGTTCAAAATCATGTACATGTGTACCAAAAATATAAACTATGGCGGTGTACCCCCCCCCCCCCCCAAAAAAAAAAAATCTTTTCTTGTTCTTCTAAAAGACGTTTTAAACCTTTTTTTTTTTGTGAAAAATCAGAGTATTGAATTTTCTATTCTTTTTTTTTGGGGGGGGGGGAAGGGGGAGGTATACCGCCCTAGTTTATATTTTTGGTACACATGTACATGATTTTGAACTTTGAACCTCTGTTGCCTTTTAGAATTATGTTAACGGGTTACGTAATGTACTTTTCCCCTCCGAATTAGTAAAATGACTCTGAATTGGGGGGGGGGAGGACTCTCTGGAAAGAGGGGGTGGAGGGGGGAAACTGAGGTCATATTTGGAAATAGGGGGTCATTTGACATAAGAATCAGCCACAATTTTGTTTTTTTTTGGCTGAAGACCTGCTTTAAAACTCGAGTGCAAAGTGCGATTTTTAAAGCATTATTTTATTTTTTTAAAAAAATTTTACAGCGTGAAAATTTTTTCTGACCCAGGAGCCATAGGAGCGGATCCTATACTCTGGTTCTGCACCGAAAAAAATGTTTTAAAGGTCTTTTTAAAGAAACTAGAATAAAAAGATCGTTTTTGGTGATTTTTCAAATATTTTGGGGGGCCACGCCCCCCCAAGTTCCCCGATTTTTTCTCGGTGCTCATGATTTTAAACTTTGAGTCTCTCTTGACATCCAAAAAAATTTATTGGTGAATATAATGCTCCTTTCCCCTCCAAAAAAAAAATAATAGCCCTGAAACTAAGGAAAAATGAAAAAAAAAGGGGGGCGTGTTAAAAAAAATTGGGACGTGATGGGGGAAAACGGGGGTCATATTCGGATTCAGGGGGTCATTTTACATAAGAATCAGCCTTCAAAATACCAGAAGCATTTTCAAGGTTTTTTTTTGTCGAACAGTGTAATTGCCCCATCCCTGAAGTAAATCCTGGTTCCGAATAAACTATAATTGACCACATAATTTGTGCATTACTGATAAAATAAATATTTCATTACATGGACAGCCCAATGTGCTAGCTAAATGCTAAAATTAGTAAACTTCAAGATTTTGTAATAACTGAATGTTGATGTTTTTTGACCAGGAATTACCTCTAGAGACCCTATTTAGCAAATTTCAAGTATTCTATCGATCATATGAGTCCTCTATTAAAGTTTTTATTTCATTAATTTCATCCTCATACTCGGAAGCGAAAGGAATACTCGACATAAATTGCGATCAAGAATAAACTACCGTGGGCTTCTGTACAGTTTGTTGTAACCGGCGCGACTTACCCATTTCTTACACCATCTTTAAAATTAACTTTACATAAAACACGCTTAGACAGAGATAAGAGAGGCAGGAAGATTTTATAATTGCGAAAAAACCATAACATTCTTTTGTGCTAATTGCACGCACTAAAGTGACGAATAACTGGTTCTTTCCTCAGCATTATTCTGCTCTCCATGTGATGCCGACTTCAAAAGAGGGACAGGTTCAATGACAGCAAATAAAGCTTAACTTTTAATTTACTAGCAAGAATACACGCCAAAAATAAGAAAAATCCCGGCCTTGGTACGGTGTCGTTCGCTTAATTTTCCTTTTTCTACATTTTTCTTCATTTTAACATGAAAAAACTCATGAAATAACGAACTTCTTCTATAAATGTTAACTGCTAGAGGATATTTCTCAGATAGTTCGTAGATTTTAATGATATAAACAGGAACCACCAGCGAAATAATTAGTAATACAAGAAATTCGGACACTTCTTCACATCGTTAGGCTTAGTCACGCACAAAACAATCAAACAAAGAAGCCTTAATCACTTACATCTTGGTCTTTTCCTTTGTTTTTATAATGTGGGAACCTTGATTTATTAATGTTCTCTGTAGACATTTTTATACAAGGGCGCACAAAACGTAACACAACCGTGAACACTCTCGCTATTTTCGGCTAAACTTGACGTATCCCAAAACTTTCTCTTCGCCACAATATTATTTCGTTGCCAACATATGTATCAATAAATTCATAAGAAAAATTATAGAAGTGAAAACTGCATGGAGCTAGTGCCGAGCAGGACTGTGGGCTCGGAGTCCGGACTTTACATTTGCCTCCAGTAATGAACAATGATAGCAGATAGTTTCATTGAGCTTTGATTAATATGAGCTATTTTTCTTCTGACTAAGGCAGGGATTCAAGTGAAACACCATTGCAATCGCTACTGGAAGTGAATTACATTATCATCAACTTAACTTGGCACTGACGTCACTACGGGTGGAGCCCATAAGAGCTCAAAAGCAGTCAGTGATCTCCTCTTATTCGCCAAGTAGGCTGTGACGTTTTATCTAGCTCGTTTTTCATAGGCAAACGTCAAGCTGACGTCACGATGTTTTTATCAAGAAACGTTCTAATGTGATTCATTTCCAGTAGCGATTGTAATTTGCGATCGCCTGTTTCGCTTGAATTCCTGCCTATGGCAGGAATTCAAGTAAAACACGGACGATCACAACTCACCAATGCAATCGCAAATTCCCGAATTTGAGTTCAAGTGAAACAAATTCACTTGAATTCGACTTCCAGTAGCGATTGCAATTTGCGATCGCCTCAAAACGATTGCAATTTGCGATTGCCTCGAAGCGATTGCAATGGTGTTTTACTTGAATTCGTCCTTTAGGCAAGAATTCAAGTGAAACACGGACGATCGCAACTCACCAATGCAGTCGCAAATTCCCAAATTTGGATTCAAGTGAAAGGTTACAATCGCTATGACATGTGATTCTAATGTAATTCGACTTCCAGTAGCGATTGCAATTTGAGATCGCCTCGAAGCGATTGCAATGGTGTTTCACTTGAATTCTGTTATGATTAAAAGAAGTTCAGAGGCCCGATGCAAAAGGAAAAAGGCGAAGTTTATTACAGGAAAGAACTTTTGAACTCAAACGTACATAACAGTACACCAGCTAACCTTAAACAACTAACTTAAACTGCTAACTCAAACAAAACTAACATTCTGAAGATATTTTACAATTTAACTATAGTTGCCAATTTAACAACAATAACAATAAAACTTAGTTAAACATAAACAAGGCTGTGCGATAACCTCAACACCCTCCCTTAATCGCACATAACACAACACTTGCTTCGTAAATAATTCAACCTTGGTTTGGGTAAACTTTTGGTAAACAAATCAGCGAGCTGATCTGTACTCGAAACATATTCAAGATTGAAGTTGTGCTGTTTTATAGTCTCCCGAATGTACTTCAAATTTATATCCAGGTGCTTCAATCTACCACAATGATTTTCACTCAAAATAGCTTTCATGACTGACTGATTATCTTCAAAAATAGTTGTACTTATATTTTCACACTTTAGCACCTCTTTAGTCGTATTATAGATTGGAATGAGATCTTGAACAGCTTTTCCCAAGGCTAAAATCTCTGCTTCAGTTGAAGACAAAGCTATTGAAGTTTGTTTTTTAACGGACCAGGTTACAGGACAATTATTTAGCAGTATGATATACCCAGATACAGATTTTCTGTCTCTCGCATCTGCTCCCCAGTCGGCATCAACAAAAACAGAGATAACAGGAAATCCAAGTTAGTTTTATGAAAAACTAATTTAAATTTCGAACTTCCTTTTAGATATCGTAATATTCTCTTAAGTCCAGACCATGCATCATCCTTTGGCTGCTCTTGCATTTGACTCAAACAATTGACTGAATATAATATGTCTGGACGAGTAGTCATAGCTAAGTAGAGTAATGTCCCGACAAGTTCACGATAAGGACCATGAAAGTCCTTCCCATTCATAAAATCAGATGATGTTGACTTTGGAGTAAAATGCGGGTCACAAGCCTTGCAGTCCGTCATTCTAAACCTATCCAGAATAGTCTTGACATATGATTCTTGACTTAGGCTAAAGTGATCGGGCAGATACTCAAAACTTATTCCTAGAAATTCTGTTGCAACTTCTGCTTTTGACATTTCAAACTCCTTCATAAGAAGGTTAATTACAACTCTAGTTTCCAATTTATTAGAACCAGCAATCATTAAATCGTCAACGTACAGTACCATTATAATTTCACTCTTTTCACTGCTTTTCATAAATATGCAAGGCTCACTATTATGTTGTTGAAAATTCAACCGATACACAAAATCCACAAATTTCTTGAACCATTGTCTTGGCGCTTGCTTTAACCCGTACAAACTTTTGAGAAGTTTGCATACACGACCACTATTATCATTGTATCCAATCGGTTGTTCGATAAATATTGTTTCGTTCAGTTCACCATTTAGAAATGCTGATTTGACATCTAATGCAAATATTTTCAGTTCCTTTTGATACATTATATTTAACACAAGTCGGAGATAAGACATGCTGATAACTGGTGAATAAGTTTCAAAATAATTAATTCCATACTTTTGAAGGAATCCTCGAACAACAATCCGCGCTTTGTGGGACCCATCTCTTTTTTTTTCGCAAAACCCATTTGCAGGACAATGTTTTCTTATCTTTCGGTAGTTCGACGAGTTCCCAAACTTTGTTCTTCTTCATCGACTCGATTTCTTCACAGTGCGATTTCTTCACAGATTTCTTTCTAGTGCGATATGAAATTTCTCAATTTCAAAAACTTTAGCTGGATTTAAGGCCCCCCCCCCCAAGCGTTGGTGCCCTGTGCTTGTGCCTCATATACCTATGCCTTTATTTTACCCTGCCTAGACATGTGATTTGTCTTTACTTAGACTGAAAATACAACTATTATTGCGAAAACAAAAATGAGTAACGCAAAAAGGGAACTTTTACTTAAAGCTTGAATTTTAAATTATTATTGCCATAAAGTCAAAATATCGCTAAAAACAAAGTCATGAAGTTAAATGATTTAATTTAACAAATATTTCTAAATATATATATTTTTTAAGTATTCATAAAATTTTTTCATGTTTATTCGAAGCATTTGATACATTGAGATGAATTCGTATAATGTATTTCGACACTTTACTTCGCTTACGCTTTTATGCTTGTATGTGTTGAAAAGATGTACTAATTGCGATTTAAAATTCTAATATTTTTAAATTCCTGAAACACATCTTAATGGTTTTACTATTTGGCTCTCGAATCTTTTTCCATCTATTTCGGAGGCTAAGCTAAACCAGAAAGTTAAAGCAAAATGCACGCGCGAATGTTGATGTATAACGCAAATGATATATACTGTCATTTGATTGGTCAATCCAAGGAGGTTAAAGAGGAGGAGCTAAATCTCTGCTATCTAAAAGTGGCAACGAATTCTAACCGCCGCCAGAGGACGCTGCTCGACAAACGCTCCCTATCTCCTACGGGAATCAATGTAAATGATACTGAATCTGTCATCTTTTTAAATGCTGCTATGGGAAAGAAAAATTTTTTTTTCAACTGGATTTTGGTGTAAATCTTCGATTGACATTATGAATTAAATATGATTTTCATTCCACGAAAACAGGTGCCGTATTCTTTGAGAAATAGGTTTAAACGAATGCACTTACCAACTTGCCAAATCTGACAGAATCTCTCATTTTTTAAACATCGCTGTTGGCAAGAAAAAATTTTTTAATTGGAATTTTGCTCAAACCATCTATTAACATTATGAACTAAATATATTTAATAAGTATATTTCAACTAATAATTATTTTGTCTACTAAATATATTTAATTAATAACAAAATTAAATACTGACATAATTAATTTTTTGCCTCATGCCTAATTTATCAACAATTTAGAGAACTGATTCTTGGCAAAAATTATATCGTACAATGCAAAGAAAATGTCACATACAGTCGCATATATGTCAAATTTGGTAAGTACTTCGATGCGGTCGATTAACATCTTCCTTAAAAAATACGGCAAAATTTCAGTGGGATCAAAGTCATAGTTAGTTCATAATGTTAATCGATGGTTTACACCAAAATCCAGGTGAAAAAAAAAAAATATTTTCTTTCCAATATAGCAGCATTTAAAAAGATGACAGATTCAGTATCATTTACATTGATTCTTTTAGAAAATAGGGAGGGTTTGGTAAGTAGTGTCCTCTGGTAACCGTAAAAAGATGCCCGTCGAAGCAAAAAATGTTCGACTTCAAGAACAGGGGCAAAGAGCTGTATTTCAGTGTAATGAAGAGCCTAAATGTATTGTACAGTATGAATGGACAAAAAGCAAATAAGTTTGCTCTCTACAAATGTTGACTACAGACTGAGTCAAGTAAAGAGGCGAAAAGGTAGTGAAATAAACGAAGTTACATGTCCTGAACCATTCAAACTGTATAATTGTTTTATGGGTGGAGTTGATCTAGCAGATCAAAAAAGAAAATACTAGACGATTGCTAGAAAATCTATCAAATGGTGGTACTACCTCTTTTGGTTTTTGCTGGATACAGCTATTATAAATGCTTTTATCATCATGTCTACAACAAATAATCCTCCTGTAGAACATCCAGAAACACTACAAGATTTCAAAATGAAATTGATTGAGCAGTTAGTGAAAAATTTCTCCTCTCGAAAACGAGCTGCAACAGTCACTGAAGGCTTCTATGAACATGAACACAAAATAACAAAAATCGAAGGAAGAAAAAGAACATGCATTAAATGTTGAAAAAGCAACACGGAAACCAAATTAGGCCATCAAGTCCAAAGCACATGGGAATGCGGGCTTTGTAAAATTTGCTTGTGCAAAAGCTGTTTTTAAGTGAATTTAGAAACATAATTTACAGAATGGCTATGATGATGAACAATAATGATGATGTATATCATATCATTTAAATCTGAGCCATTCGAAAAAAATTACAGAAATAGACATAAAACAAGTTATTCCATATATACAATTTCCACGGGTTGACTTACATTTATGACGCTCAACAATAAACATTTTACAAAAAAAAAAAAAAAACACAAGATATTAATCTTTCTTTTAAGATCGTTTTCCTTGATTTATTATTTTTTTAAAGCTAAATTTAGTAATGTACTTAAATTTCCAAGCCACAATGAAAAATTGTTAAAAAAAAGGAAACTGACTAACATAAATGCGTTCTGTGAAAATTAATACCGGATAAAAAAAAGATTCCTCCGAAAGTAAAAAGAATTCTAATAAATTTAAATTACATTCGCAAAGCAATGAGTTATTTTTCGTTTTATGAAAGTAGAGATCAAAAATGCTGTTACAATAAAGAATTACACTAATTATAGCGCTGCTTGGTATTTGAGACAAACCGAAAATGGACCGACATTTATTTTCCTGTAGATCCTAATGTAAAAAATTCAGAGCAATATACTAAATTTTTGCAATAAAGTAAACTGTATACAAAAGCAGAACTTGATTTGCTATCAAGCTTAAAAACTCCCCCCCCCCTTTCCCCCAGTCTAGGCGGTCACCAACAGACCACATAGATAATTTTTACAAAATATAATTTTAATGTATTTATTATGATTTTAAAATCAGAAGCTATACATATAGATGTATGACTTTTTTTACCATCAAAACAGCTACTTTTTTCCATCTAGTATTTTTTTCCAGATAGTTTTCTTCAGTGTGAAATAGCTGTTGCATATGAAATGAAAATTAAATGTATGCGGTTCCAACTCTAAATCAATTTCTTTGATACTATTGTTCTCATAGGGAGACACGCTTCTATAGATGTGTTCTTCAAACAGTCTTAAAAGCAAAAAAATAAGCAATGCAAAGGTTAAGCAATTGGGATGAGATTGTTTTTCAATACTGGTATCTTCTTTTAGTCCATAATTTTTTTTCTTTACTTGACCCCCCCCCCCCCCCGTTGACAATCTTTTCTCTCTTCATTAACTTCAGTGTATAATAGCCTGTACAATTATTCAATCATAGAAAATGAAATTCTTTTCTATTTCAACTAGAGCTCCTCAACTTGTGTTCCGCGGAACCATAAGATTCCCTGGAACTTTCAAATGGATTAATCAAAACCTCAAAATTTTAGCAAAATTCAACTTATTATCAAAGATTAAATTCTTAAAAGCTTTTTTCTCATAAAATTACATACAAATAAATATTTAATGGGATAGAGTAAAATTATTCCGAACGTAAAGAATAATTTAAAATTGATAATAATCATAGCTGAGTCAAAAAAAATTATTATTACTTGCTATTTAGAAATGTTGCATTTGCTTATTATTCATAAAATATTATTATTTATAGAATATCATCTTAACCACTCAAGTGACCCACAAAGCTTTTTTTTTTTTTTCAATAATTTCACCTTTACATTTTTCTATGATTTTTCATCAAACGTCGGACAAATATCCCAAGAAACTTAGAAATTTTCTTGATTAACAGTCACTCCCAGATTTCTGAATTTCCTCCCCCGCTTAGACTTATGACGCAAATTGTAGTATGGAATAATCAATATTTTGTTTGATTACTTCAGGCAGATATAAGAACTATTATTATTCAAGGTAGAATGATTTCATTTTAATCATAATTAGAGATGGAGCGAAGCATTGCCCTGGCAGAAGCAGGGGTGTGATTCGGCCACTTCGACCTGTAACAATTTACGTTGTAAATTGTCATTTTACATTTATACTTACATAAATGTTGTCTTTTAAGACAAACACAATTATAAAGTATAATAAAATATACAAGAAAATTATGTTTATTAAAATGGTTGTGTGTAGTGCAGCCTTGGAACGAGCAAGTCTTCAATAATTAACAATATATTCTGTTCAATTGAAAGTTCTTACGAAATAAATAATTTAAATGAAAAACATTTAGTTAGTAATTCTGTGAACAACTTAGGTTGATTTAAAATAAAGCTAGTAACATGTGGCTTTCTTTAAATATTTCCAGTACTTAACAAAAAAAAGGGCATTTTGTAACATCTGCCAAACTAGGATTTTTTTTAAGTCATATTTTATTTAATTCAGTTATAGGTACAAAGTTTCAGTTTTTGTTAAATTGATTTATATGTTCAGAAAACTTGACTCATTTCGTACATATTGATCGAGATTTAACATAGTAGTTCAGGATTATAAAATACGTAATGAAAAGTAAATTGAAGATGAATTTTATTTATTTCTTATCAATCAAAATACGAGCATTTCCTTGTAGATCCACTTTCAAAGCAAAATATAAAGTTTCGATTTTATTTGTTAATTATAAGAAAAAGTTCTTTTTTTTAATTTTTTATTTTAGAAAAAAACTGTTCTCAAATTAAACGTATTAAATACTTGATTTAAAATAGATACTGAATCGTAAACAAGGAAGAATGTTTGTATATGACTCTAACAAATTTAAATTAACTTCAACAACTTTGAATAAAAAATGTTCAGATATCTGTTACAATATTAAGGTATAATGCAACTAGCAGCTAATTTCTAGTTAAATTATTAAGATTAATATTTGATAGTATCAGTTGATTTCATTATAAACACATCTCAACTGTAGAACATGCTTTCCATATTCCGAATAATGCTTCAAATTACTTATTTACAATATAAAAAAATATAAATGTCTACTTTCCTGGTACTACCAGTACAAAGTAAAAATAAATACTTTAATTAGTAAAATTAATTTATAAATGGAATAGTAAGCTAAAAATGATGAGTAACACTGATGATATTAAAACATACGGAGTATAGTACAATATTATATGCATTCAATGCTAAAACATCAACAGGTGCACTAGCCGAAGATTCGTCCATCAATTAGCCGAAGCTTCGCTATTCGGCGCGACGGTCAAACTGTGCTTCGCGCCATCTCTAATTATAAAAAATGGTTTTTAATTTATATTAAAGATATAATATTGTTTAAAACTAGTTTTCAACTACTTGTTATGAAGATTTGAACTGAGTTAGAGCATCAGTGTTATTGATTAAGCGAAAACTAGTGTTTATACATAAACAAGCAAGCTGGATAGTGTCTGAACAAACTGCTTGTATTTCAGCATTTCCCTTGGGACTTCTCAGAAAACCCAAGCTCAAAAATGTTTATGAATTTGATTGTCATGTTTGAATCTATTTTTTCTTTTATTATTATTCCTTTTCTTTTATTTTCCTCTCCTAACTCTATCTTCGGTATTTTATTTGTAAGAAAGAGTGTTAAATTCTCAACAACCAAAAAAGTAAATTTCAAACTTGAAAAATAATGTTCTGCACTCCTAATTTTAGAGAAAACTATTCGGGAATTTGCTCCACATGGAAACGGAAGGAAGGGAGTTACTTGCAGGATTAGCAACTCAGCAGTGCACTAAGAGAGGACAAAGGGACTGGGGGAAAGCATAGAACAAGAAATTCGGCCATGTTTCTGGGACTCTAGGTGCATTCAATATGGCTGCCCTCGGTGCAGAAAGGGTTAAACACACATGTTTACAATAAAAATGTGTGGTTTTAATGTCTTTGCTTGAATGTCTTTTGCGACCGTTTTGGGATTACTTTTTGCTGATTGTTTCTTTTATGCTGAATTAATATGAGTAAAATTTGGCTGTTGAATTTTTTAATCAGTTGTTTAAGGTTTTGAATAAATATAAATATAGCTTTTAAAAAGATTAGAACCTTTTTTTTTCATACATAAAACTTTTTCACAGATATCATTTTGTTTCAGTAAATTCATCAGAGTTGTGAGTTGCTGCCCCTCCCAATTTTGGCAAACAGTCTTTCGCTTTTTAATCTAATTGCCTACTCTCCTGTTTCACAGTTTAGTTCTCCTGAAATTTTAAATTCTCAATAATCACTCTTATTTTGATAGTTTATAAAAATTGCAACTTAAATTTTTTTTATAGCCCAACTTTGTTGTTACAGTAACAGTTTTTGTGACCAAAATAATCAACACGATCATTGTGGTTGCCACCTTGCTCTTTGTAAGTCACCGATGGCTGCATTAATCAAATTTAATGTTTTGAAAGATCACCTCTTAATGTTCACCATGAAATCGGCAATAAAATCGGTAGATTGAAGGCATTTCCAATTATTTTTTAAATTTCCGCACTCCTTTTCCGTTCTCCCTTGCTTTTTAAGCCATCTTGAAAAACCCCGAAACAAACTACTAGGATAGCAATTTTTGATGAATTAGACGCGTGCATTGCAAATAATAAATTCTTTTACTAATGTTTTTTTTTTTTTTTTGAGTAATTTTAAAGATTAAAATTTTTCCGAATTTTGACTAAGAGTAAAATTTTCTTAATTTCTACCTCATATTAGGAAAACTTATGTTTTGAAAGATTGCCGAAATGGAGTTCTAATATAATAACAAGTAAATTATGTTATTTTATCACTGTACTTGAGTGTGCATTGCAGAGAACATAGGTCTCCCTTTCAACACCTCGTTTTGAATTCCTTGTGGACATGATTTTGGAATTATGATTTAGTTTTTGGAGACTGTAGTTTAACTATTTTTCACTCATGAAACCAGTGTATGAAACCGCAGAACGATACATTGTTAATACTGTGTATTGTTCTCATTGTTGGGACAAAATATTAGAACAATTTTCTAATTTTCCATCAGATGTACAAAAATTAGAAATAATGCAATTGATTTAACATACATGACAAAGCAGAGTAGTTTTAGTGCATCATTTTTAAAGAAAGCAGATTAGTTTATCCATAGTCAGAGTGAATAAAATGTAAAGTGCTGTTACACATGTTTTTTTTTTTTTTTTTTTGGGGATTTCATCTAAACACCTTGGAATGTTTTTACTGAAGTCTGTGCACACCCTGGAAATAGGGAAAAAACTGCGACACTTTTTTCAACTTTTTGTCAGGTATTTAGAAGTAGGGGAATGTGGAGCAAAGTGAAATAATTAAGTTAACTTACCTACTTCAAAATGAACAAATTTGAATTTTGCTCTAAAAGTTATTGTACGTGAAGAAATAATGTATTTTGAATAAAACTTTCGTTGAAATATTATTTTGCATCTTTGGCAGAGTTATTTTGAACTTTAAAAAAAAGGGGAAATTTTCACCTCAAAGAATCATAAGGTAAAGTGAAAAACAAAATATTTTTGTTATGAAAATTTTTCAATTTGACGATTAACAGTAGTTTTCATCAAAGGAGTGTGTAAATGAACAACAAAAAAAAAATATTGAAAAAAAATAAATGAATGAGCAAGTAAATAAATGAATAAATAAATGTGAGAAAAAATAAATGAGTGAATAAAATAGAGAATGAATAAGAAAGTGAGTTAATGAATGAGTAAATAAGTAAATAATTAAGTAAAAAAATGAAAATAAATTAATAAATGAAGAAATACGTGCATGATTTAATATGTGAACAAATAAGTACACAAAATGAACTACTTCAATTTGCCCCGCTTGCATTTGACCAATTACATTGAACATTTAAAATAAAAAAATGCCTAGTATGAACTAAAGACTGCACTGGACATCAGTAGATCTCCATTAATAGTTTAAATGATAATTGCAAAAATTTTATCCTTTTATAATAACAAGAAATATTTTTGAAAAACCAGCTAGATAGGTGGCACTGCAAACTGAAAATATTTTACCATTTCACTTTTCTCTGCTTTCACTTTGCCCCACATTCCCCTACATAACAAGTGCTTTCATTTTATATGGGGTTTAAAGCTAAAATAGTTACTTTTCAGTACAGTTTTAGTTTATGCAAATTTTTTTTTTAATATGTCAAGTAAATATATACTTCATGGTAGTTTAATACTTGAAATGTCTATTTTATGCTTATCTGATTTTCCTGTTTACATTTTATCTTTTTGTAAAAATCTAGTCATTTTCTATAAATTGCTATCTATGTTAGAAAAACCTATGAACTCTTCAAATTCATGTACCATGTTCATCATTTATAAGAAAAAGCATGTTTTGTGACCTATATCCATTACCATCAAAGGTGGATCTATGGAATAGCAAGGGTTACAACTGCTCAACAAATTTAATGTGTCAGAACCTTTATTTTTGAGATCCTTACTAAGGCATCTGTGGGACATACTTATCAGTATTCTATAACTTTTGGTAGTTCTCTTGGCATCCCTAACAGATGTGTCTACCTATAGTTATATGCTTAATTATTTAAATAAAATTTTTGAATTTTTTGTTGCAGCTGGAACGCAGTGTACAGAGGTTTACTACCTTTTACAGTGGTCAACATAGCGGGCGAAAACTACATTGGCTGTATAATATGTCAAAAGGAGAACTTGTTACTAATTGTTTTAAAAATCGTTATTCATTACAGGTAATTTTGCATCACATTGTCATTTATCACTTGTTGTAATACAGATTAATGATCACTTGCACAACATTAAAAGTTTAAAAACATTTGAAAATCTTTTCACATGCTATTAAATTAATTTAAAAAGTGTGCCCCTTTTAAAAAAATAATTATTTGTTACCAGCGAATTCCACTTTGTACAAATAAATAAAGGCAAAATATTTGAGTATAATCTACTTGTTTTTGTTAGTGTATTAAGTTAGTTCATATGATGAATTAAAAAAAATACCTACAATAGCTTCCTCTTCAATGACAAACTGATGTTCATTCCTCACTGTCTGAGGGGTATAACCAGGGTTCATCAGAAGAGTGAATGCATATGTATTCTTGTACTAAACTATTGCTTTAAGCTCTTTTCCTTGAGGAGCATGGGGCAGTCCTACACATTGGTGATGATTTTGATGCAAAAACTGTAAAAAAAAGAAAAAAAAAGCAAGCTTGCTGTATAAACATAAAAAAATTTGTGGGACTAATATATCTAAACCCCTTTGCTTAAAACAGAAATTTTTTTGACACATGTTCCAGTTATAAGGAAAAGGCTGAGTTATCATATACAGTCGGCCCCTGAACGGATGACAAATACCCCGCTTATACGAATAAAACGCCTGGGAACTAAATATTTCCCCATACCGTAGAAGCAACGTTAAAGATCCCCACTTAAACAAATACTCAGCGTAATTTAATACTATTTCTTGGAACCGACAGTATTCGTTTAAGCAGGGCCGACAGTATGTTATTTCTTTAACACATTGACTGCCGAACTACGAGATAGTTCGTAGCATGTCATTTCAGCTGAAAGAATCAACTTTGAGTTAGTGCATAGACGATAGATTATCCGTTTTTATACAGATTTGAATTTATGTATATTAAAATGACATTTATATGGATATTTGGCTTCTGAGGAGGTAACAGTAAATCAAAACTGGCTCGACAGGTGCACTATTTTTAGCCCACCTCATATGATGCGAATTTTTTGTAGCCTGGCAGTCAACGTGTTAAGGTCTTTTTGTGAGAGCTATAACTTCTTTAATACATCGCCAGAACTAGAGGTTGTCTTAAAGTTCCTAAAAATCCTAAACTTTCAAAAATTGTCCTAAAATTCCTAAAATTTTTATTATTATACTTGATACATGTGCAGAAAAAAGAAATTCACCCTAAAAATAAAGCTTTTCATGATGATAGGCCAATATTTTATCGTAAAATGAAGTTGATAATACCTCATTAATTTTCTTTAAAAATGAAGGAAAATGCCATGTTGCTGGACCGTTTCATTTTTCTGGAGAAAGAGGGGAGGGGGGTGCAGTGAACTGAAACATATGCACTAAGTAAAGCTGCTAGTTTCATCTATATTTTAAAAATCTTGCTGTCATATAAAAAAATAAAATAATAAAGAAAATAAAAGGAGTTTCTATAGTAAGTGCTGTAGAAAAAAAATTGTGCAAAAGGAATATGATCAGATGTGTTTTTACTCCCCATCCCCTTTTTAAAAAAAGATGAAAAACCTGCAACCTAGAATGTTCCTCTGGTTGAGCTATGGCCTTGACTATTACCTCTTTTGAGAGTTATCGCAAAGGGTATTTAGCTCTAAATTGAGTTAGGTTACTTTCTGTCATTTTGTAT
This sequence comes from Uloborus plumipes, assembly GCA_038373865.1. Lineage (NCBI taxonomy): Eukaryota > Metazoa > Arthropoda > Arachnida > Araneae > Uloboridae > Uloborus > Uloborus plumipes. Next base: position 114,214 of record JAXGGA010000759.1, read on the forward strand.
TCCAACTCATTCGCTTCAATTACACATTTCTTTATGACTGAATTACCCAAAAAGAAGCAAGCATTGTCAAGATTATTGCTCTACTTACCAGAGGAGCATCATATTCCCTTCCTTTCTCAAATTGCAGTTCTGTGTGAGGGGGGAAGGGACGGTAACTGTTATCAAAGTTTATCTTATCGTTTATTGAAATAAAATAAATACAGTGAAAGTTTTTCAAGGAACAGCTAAAGGAGTTAGTTTTATCATTGTTTTTTAGAAAATGATTTTATAATAGATGCATCATTTGAGGCGTTTAGGATCAAAACCCATTGAGTCCACTTTTAATGACAAATAATTTTATTTTAAAAGATTTAAGTTTAAAAGATCCTTTTTTAATGGCTTAAATGCAATTGATCAAAAACTACTCGATTCCAACAAAAAGTGAATATAAAGTAATGGTTTTAATTAAAAACGATTTAGATTTTTAATTCCACCTTCAGAACTGGATTTTGAGAAATGGACACAACAGGTTTGGATTCTAAACCATAATACTTCATCAAACACAAATTAGGCATCAATTCAAAGAATTTTGAGAAAAAAATGACTAAGTCACAATTGGGCTGTTAAAAAAAATTACACTAAAAAACCAGATTTATGAATTCTTGTTGCATACCAATGCCTTGCATGTTTCTGCGAGTAAAGCTGTAATTTGAAAGCGACCATTTCCCGATGTAAAAGAAAACATATCTGCTGATTTTTTTTGTACACATCTATTTACGACAGAAGAACAACCAAGGTTTCAGTAGTAGTTTTTTTTTCAGCTAATAAATTCATTGCGCTACATTATTGACTTGTATAAATGAAACATTAGTTGTTAATATTCCTTACTCATTAATAATTTAAGTAATTTTCTGTGTTTAAAGCTTGTGGAAAAGGGCTTTTTGGAAATAAACTTTAAAACAATGTGCATTTCTACACAAAATGTAACCTCATTAGTTTTTTTTTTTCTAAATTTGTTACATTCTAAAATCAATTGTTTATTAGAACTATTTTTGTTTGTAGGCTTCTACATTTCAAATGGCTGTTCTACTTCAGTATAATACTGGTGATATATTTACAGTTCAACAGCTGCAAGAAAGTACACAAATAAAAATGGTGAGATATATTTCGTTAAACTTGGAGCACACATGTGTGATTCTCATTACTTTGTTGAGAAATGAGTGTATATTTTGCTCATGTTTTTCTGTAGAAAGTATTTTATATTGTTATGCTTTACAGTCTTGAGCTTATTTAATACCTCAAGACCTGTAACTTAGCTCTTGCAGACCTTGTAAGGATAGTAAACAGTTAGAGGTATTATTTTTTTGAAAACCTCTATTAATCATTACTGCGTCTGTCGATATATTTTGATCTTCCTGTCAGAAAAATATTCCATTTTGTGACCTAATATTTAAAATTATCACCACCCAACTATCTTGGATTTAATGGAATTTTATATAAGGGCAGAAAAACCTTTGAAACTAACTTGGGTAAATTTTCAGCTTCCGAGATCCAAATCCTGAGGATCTTGGAGCCATTAAAAAAAGGGGGCTCCTAAATGGCGGATTAGGTGTGTGAAACGAATTAACCTGTTTAGGCTAAAGTTGCTGAAAATTTTATTACACTGGTGGCTTGAATTTTGAGAGCTTAGAGTACTTTTGGTTGTTAATACATAGTACTATTTTTGGGAATTTGAGTGTATTAGTTTTTATGTAGCTTGACTGCAAACTCTTCTCTAAGTGCTGTGGTTGAAATTATTTTCCTGGATTTTAGGAGGTCATAAATTCCAAGCAAAAATAATTCAAAAGCTTGTACTTCTTGATTCTGTTGTCAATATACTTGTTTTGAACAGGTTACAGTTGCTAAGCATAAATATTTATTTTGTGAAAGATATTTTCATTCAAAGTGGCTATTAAAATCCTTCACATGAAAAATTATCTATGTTTAATGCTCTGTCGTTCAAAACAGGCATTTAATTTTCCCAGCTTGTGGTGCAGAGGGTTGTTCTTTCTCTTTGTTGTATAAAGTGTAAATTTTGATATTAAAAATTGGTTTGTAACTTTTATCTCACAAAAAAGGTATGGACTGAGATGAGAATTTAATTATGTTATTCATTATTTCTTTTTTTATATTTATAGCTGTTTTGATATTCATGTTTCATCCCTTTTGTTCCTGTAGATACATGAATCACTTCTTTTATTATTCCACTGATATATGTTTTTAAACATATACACCGTGTTAACTTTTAGTTGGCTGAAATGATGTGAAACTCTTGTGTATTGCATAGCTGCCTTCGTGTGCAAAATGTATTATTTTATATCAATATCAGGGTTCCCAATAGGGAGGGGAAAATAGGTGAGTGAGTTTCACCACTTGCTATAAATAGAGTGAAATTTATAGATAATTAGTGGGGAAAATATTAAACAACATTTTTTATTAAAAAAAAGCGAGTGGAGGGAGCATTTTATTATTCTAAGCGACCAAATACAGCCAAAAATTGAATCTTAGGAGTTAAATACCAAAAATTCATCCCTTATACCCTATTTCTACCTGAATATTTCACTTTACCCCTCTTCCAATGACGACTCCCTAGCTAGCTCAAGTTAACTGAATTCCTACTTCTACCCAAACTTTTATTTTCAAATCTGTTATGAGGGGGGGGGGGAAGTGAAACACTGAGAAATTTTCCCATTGAGCTTCTTATCTGTCAAGTTTCTCCCCTTTGTAGTCTGTGGGCCGAAGGCAGAAAAGATGCTTAGAAACATGGTTTCGTTTGCCAACTTCGGGGACTACAAAATGTGATATTTTTCTGAATCCTTAGAGTCTACAGATGAAAAAAACACAATGTTCCCGAAAAAATATTGTCTCATTAGTTTTTTACAGGCCATTAAAGATAGATGGCAAAATATGCGAAAATGGAATTCTAGGGGCGGATAATTACGTTAAATATCATATATATGTGTCTGTCTCTGCCTATATATTTATATATACATATAGATGGATATATAGATACTGTTTGATATTCTTTTCGGCGACCTTCCTCGAATTCGCGCATGCGTCAGGACTCAAGCGATTTTATGAAACAGGGGGTGATTGTGATAAGAGAGATAAGGAATGAGAAGGGATTTTTCTTTGTTTTGTTTTGTTTTTCGTTACATTCGTATATTTGAGGTGTTGATTTGTGTTGGTGTTTTTTTTTTTCTCTTCCTTATCATTTCTATAAAAATAAAATAATATCGGAGTACGTGGAAATGCTGCTATCGTGCATTTTCTTAATCAAGCTGTCTCCCTTTTTAAAATAGAACCATTCAACGTTGCTTGACAAAAATAGAGAGTTTTTCCGAAATTTCTCGTTTTTTCACAATATACACCTGGAAAATTATTGAAAATTCGACAAATATGTGTAGTAACACTGTTATACGAAGTTTGTTTAGCTTGAATTTTTATTTTAAACCAATTTTTCCCACCATTTCCGCGATTTTTCGAGAAACCCAAAATTTGCTTCCCCCCCCCCCCACCTTTAGCTCACCCCCCAGGGTCGGGGACTTTACGTATATTAACTTACTAACTACCCCTAACAATATTCTGTAGTCAAATACTCTCGCATATTCCATGCATTCTATAATGTATTCATCGACTGGATTATATAGTGCCATTAACGAAACAACGAGATTAAGAACAAGCGGAAATGTGGATTGATACATTTTTGTGATTTTCTTAGTAAGGGCCCTGCTCCACATTGACGTAAAGTAGAAAAATAAAGCAGAAGCGTAAAATGGAGCAAATAGTGTTCCTATGGAAAGTACCCGGATTTTCGGTTTCTGCCTTCAGTTTCGGTCGCGTTTTACGCTGATGTGGAGCAGGGCCCTAACTGAATCACAAAAGACGTGAAGTAAGTATATTATGACTTATTAATATATTTTGCAACATAAAATCGTATGAAAAAGAAAAACTAGGGTAGAAAACCTGTTTATTGAAATTTTAAATTGCAAATATTTTGTGCAACAGCGCCACCTAGAGACAATTTTTGTTGTGAATGAGCCAACAGGCTAAGGAATATAGTCCCTATTTCAGTTACTAATTAAAACTTAATGAGACAAGGTCTGCTTGGAAACATTGGATTTTTCGATTGAGTACATCCCTACTAGTTGATTTCAAGCAAGTTCCCGTAGTCCCTAAAATTGGTAAACGAACTTGAACGATATCGGTGCTTGGCCCACAGACTATAGGTCCTGTCATGATCTTAATGGTTTCATTTAAAATTTTAAATTAGGCCTACCTACATTTATTAAAGCACATCATACAATATGCATTACTTTTAAAAGCTCAAAATTGACGGAAAAAGTCACGAATCATATTTGGCGACGATTGACGTCGTTCAAAACTTACTTATTCGTGGTAATAAATCAGTCCCTTATATACAAGGGCGGATCCAGAAATGTTCCAAGGGAGGGGCGATTGAGTTTTTTTTTTCTTACTTGCCCATTTTTTTCTCCATGCACCCTTGTTAACACATGTTGGTTACAAATGTTTTGGTCTTCCATTTCGAAAAATTTCCAGATCAGAGCTCCGAATCCTCACCCTTTCTCTTAATATCATCAAAAATCAACTAAAACTGCCTTTTTTGAACTTCAAAATCTAAGAACCGCTGTGGAAGAGTCCCTCAAGGAAGGGGCGATCGCCCCCATCGCCCCTCCCTTGTATCCGCCCTTGCTTATATATCCTATATGTATTTACACAAGCTATTTCAAATTTTTCCAGGGGAGCGGGGGCAAACACTGCATACACAATGTAAATTGCACCAAAAATGACAAAAACCACGCCCGCTTACATGTAAATTGATTTTTCAAAGCCGGGAAGGAGAGGAATCGACTCCCCCCTCCCCCAAATGACGGGCCTGTGATTTTATAAGTATTGGTTTTCTGAAAAACAGTAATAGTTAATTTATGTTCTAGAAATAAAGCAGCAACAAAAAATGTCTAAACTGGTTCTTATTTAATCTCTATATCTCCTACACTAACTCCTTTCACGACTGCAAGTTATGTAGCAAAAACAATAAACACTCAATTTTATAAGATTTAATTAAAATTTTGAAAAATCAAACGTTATTCAAAATAGCAGCGTAAAAAACGCAATATTACCGTATTTTTCGCCGTGTAAGACACACCCAATTTTAAATTAAATCCTCCAATTTTAATTAATCTTAAATTTATGCCGTATAAGACGGTGCGTCTTATACGGCAAAAAATACGGTATACAACAATGTCGTTCCACTAAAAGTTGCTCTTTGTGAAACATCGCCAAAAGGGGATATCAAGCCATAAAAGACAGCGACGCGAAACGAAACCGCGCGAACTGGCGCTCTTTGATCAAAAATAAAGAATGAGAATATCTGAAACGCCTGGCGGATTGATACAATGTTCGATTTTGATTTTATATTAAGTCACACAACGAAAAAAGTGAGTGATTCAAAACGTATTAATATATTTTGAAATGTAAAATCGAGTAAAAAAGTAAAATTATGGTTGAAAAACTGTTTATTAAAATTTTAGATTGCAAATATTTTGTGCAATAGCGCCACCTAGGGACAACGTCTCTAGTGAAAGAGTGACCAGGCCAAGGAAAAGAGTTCGTGTTTCAATTACTAATTAAAACTTAATGAGACAAGTTCCGCTTGGGAACATTGGACTTTTCGATTGAGTACATCAATATTAATAGATTTCAAGCAAGTTCTCGTAGTCCCTGAGATTGGTAAACGAACCTGAACGATATTTGCACTTGGCCCACAGACTATTTGCTATCTCTTTTCTGCAGAAGAAGTAACAATAAAAAATCGCAATCTTATAAGTGCAAAATATCTCTGCAAGGCGATTCCCAACCCGCTCTTTAAAACAGGAGTCATTTAAAAGAACAAGTTGTTTTAAAAACTTTAAAAAAACTAAATGAGAGTTTTAATTTAATGGTTGAATTAAAACTCGGTAGTATGAAAATTTCGTTCTCATATAAGTTTTTTTTTTTCAAATATATATTCATTTTTTGCAATTCCTTATCTAAGAAATTAGAAAATATTTATACCACTGGTCTTTTTTTTTTTGCTCATTGCTGCAGCTTTTATTTTAAGAATATTTGTTCAAAGACTAATCCATACCTGCCAACTCTTCCGTTTTTACCAGAAGACAACCCCTTTTTGGCCTTTTTATATGGTCTTCTGGACAGAAGAGGAAATATTTTGTTTTTTCCTCAGCATTTTAATTGCATGTAAAAAGAAAGTAAATAAATAAAAATTTAAAGAAAAAAAATTTAAAAATCATGAAAGAGAAAATTGAGGTAAATACTTTATTGATTGCGCAATACTTGCCTGTCAATTCATGCTGCGTTTTCAGAAAGGGGAAGTCCCTCTCCTAAAATTAAGGTGCCTTGCCTTGTGTACATGCATCATCCAAACTATTGTTGTGTTGTGCCTGCATTTAGTACAGTTTGCCCACTTGTTGTGAGCAGGGAGCAATTCTAATGAGGAGGTGATGTTGAATATTTTTCTATTTCGTAAAGAGAAATAAATAGGGATTGCAAAAAGAAGCAATGTATCTTGAAGCTTATTCAGACCTGCCAACTCTTCCGTTTATTTCTTTTTCCCGATTGTACATTTGAGTTTTGATTTCTGACATTTTTTATTCCAGTTTTGCGTTTTCTTCTCTTTTTTCCAAAATTGAGCAATACTTTCATCTGTAAAAGCTTTTTATTCACAGCCCCAATAGATGGCTCTGTTAGCAGGGCTGATCTATATTCAATGATCCGAAAGCTGTGCCATCTGCATCAATGTGAAATACCACCTGCTCCAAAATGATCCAAAACTTTTTTAAAAACCCATTTTGAGCCGAATGTACTCAAAAACAATTTTCAGAATTGTTTTATTGCAAATTTATTATAGAAAGCTGCCGCTCAAATGGCAATATTTATATTTCTGTTTTATTCTCAATGTTTAAAAATCATAAAATGGCAGGAAGGAAGAGTCAGGGTATATGTATGCAATCTTTTTGCATCCATTATAGGATTTAACAGTTTAGCTTTCAGATAATTTCTTATTAGTCTACAAGGCGATAATGAGCTGTTAAAAAAAATTCATATTTATAGAGGAAGGATGATCAAAACAATAATTTTGCTTTTAAGCTATTGCATATTTGACGTTTAAATAAAATTTATTTTTGACCTTAGCAATTATAATATTAAAAAGTTTAAAACAAATAGAGTGAGTAATTTTTTTTAGAATTTAATTTAAAAAGAAAAAAATATATATGAAGTATGGTCATAATTTTTTGACTATTTTACTTAAGTTTAATTACATGTACACTCGTTTAAAAACGTTTTTTTTTTTTTGAAATAAAGAATCATTTAAATATCCTTACTAGGAATTTCAAGGATAGTTTCATAAATGATATTTTTAAAACCATTGTCATAAATGGCATAAATAAACATTTCGAAGTCATTCTTGTTATTGCTGTCAAATAATTGATGCACATAATTAATTTTTAAAATGGAATTGTACCAACCGAACAATGAACTGTCAATGCTGAGGCAGGCCTTTAGCTAGGAAACCATCTTTCCCATGCCTATTTTTTTCTAACATTTTCCGAAGAGGGGGGGGGGGGCAAAGAGTATACTAAATGGATATTATATTGAAAAACAACAAAAGGCAGTTTAAAAAATAACTATCTCGTCCTACATAAAATTGTCCATCAATAATTTTCTATCCATAGTACAAGAATCTTTAACAAACTACTCTGAAGTGGTAGTGAATTAAAAAAAAAGTTTTTTTGTTCATTATAGCATAGTTTAAAATCTCCCTTTTTTTCCCTTGAAGCTTTGATCAGATCTTCTGATCAAAGCTAATTAGCTAAAATGATCTCCCTAGTCTAGTCACTACTGGGTGACCATTGACGTATTGGGCAATTGCTAAGCGATCAATGGATGACCGGCTAGACAGGTTAAAGGTTGAAGGGTCAGAAAGGTCTGTTCAAGTTTTCCAGTAGAGCCGGAGGGAGAAAATTTGTCTGAATCGGAAGTTTGAAAATCGACATTTTAAAGTTTTTTAAAAAAAAACTGTTTTGTGGCATAAGTCACGAGGATCTAACACTTTGATTAAATATTTATAGGTGCAAGACTGTTTCTCATAAAAATATTTCTTTTGCGAGATTTCATTTGAAAGTAATATTCTCGCGGTCTCACGCTCTATCGGGAACCCTGATTAGTATAAAGCTTTCCGAAATTTAAAGTTGTGAACATGATTGGTTAGTTTAAATTCTGTAATTGATTTGATGATGTGTACATTGTCCTCTTGGGGAGTAGCAGGCTAATTTTTTTACCATTAAAAAATAAATTAAGATTTGGGTATCCGATTCCCAAAAATGAAATTATGCCGTTCCAAAATAAGAAAAGAGAAGTAGTTCAAACTGCAAAAGGGCAACAACTGTAGAAAGCAAAATATTTTTAGTATATTGAAAGAGAATAATATTTATGTGAAAATATGGCATTGTGAAAATGTGGCATTGTGTTCTTGTTCAGGAAAATGGAAAATATAGTAAATTAAATATTTAATGAAAGAAATAACAAAACTGTGTATAGTTCAGATAATGAAATATATTCAACTTTTCTTGGTTCATCACAATAAATCAACCATCAGCACAATCTGCATAAAATAGAAATTGGAATGTTGAGTAGTTTTATGTATGAAAAAATGGGGGGGGGGGGGTATTTTATAAAGGATTTTTTCAAGTATTGAGTATAGAATGTCTCATACTAAGATATTTAACGTGGAATAGAATTGATGAAAAACAAAAGTGTTCTGTTGTAAGCGAAGGGAAGTTAGAGAAATTAGTTATTTTATTTCAATGAAAGCAGTAAAATTCAGAAAATTTTTCTAAGACATCCAAAAACCCTCAACTGGCGCATTGATAAAAACAGCTTTTTGGTATAAAATGGTACTTTCAAGTTACTTTGGCTTTTGTTAATAATCAGAATGATTTCTATTTTTCTAATGATGTTAAGCCTTAATCAAATTAATCATTTAAATGCTGCTATAATTTTACACATACTTTTCAAACTTAATTTTCAAAATTAACTACAGCTGTTAAAATTTGTTGAAAATGCTAAGGACTGAACTTCTAATCTTTCAGTGTATGAAGTACATGATCAAGATCTTTGTAATTAGAGACTTTGTAATAAGAGCTGTTATTTCTGCATTTATATCTGTTCAGACAATTCCTTTTCCTACATACTCTAACTTTTTTTTTTGCTTATTGTACTAAATGTTTTAACTTTCTATAAGATTGGCATTTTTATTTGAAATACATCTAAATTGTTCTGGAATGGGTGCTAAGTCTCACAAACTACCTAAATATGCAATACACTGCCAATGCTGCTATTTCGATCCATGGACAGCTGTTTCGAGCTTATTATGCTCTCATCAGCATGGAATACGAAAGTAGTCGAGTTGGAGACAAAAATTCTCTTATAAAGCAAAGAGAGCCAAAAAAATAGATAGCTAATGTATTCTAATTTCACATTAGCTACCAGTTTTTTTGGCTCTCTTTGCTTTATAAGAGAATTTTTGCCTCCAAATCGACTACTTTCGTATTCCATGCTGATGAGAGCATAATAAGCTCGAAACAGCTGTGAATGGATCGAAGTAGCCGAGTTGGTGGTGCATTGCATTCTGCCTTAGCCCTTGCTTAGCAGCTGTTACTCACTGCTTTATACCTTGAGCTCTGCCTTAAAAATTTACGAGCTGTACCATACCAAGTGCTGTCGCTCGCTGGTACTCTAATTCCACATTAGCTATCAGTTTTTTGGCTCTTTGCTTTATAATAGAATAGGGGAATTGACCCCCCCCCCTGCCTCCCCTAAATGACGGGCCTGCTCATAGTATGACAAAGATTACTACATTCTGCTCCAAAAACTGAAATTTGCCAATTTTCCCCCGACCTGAGGACAGAAATAGAAAATTAGAATTTCCATTTTTAAAATTCCACGAAAAAGTTTTCTAATTTGTAAAAAAGTTATTCAATTTTCGGCAGCTTTGTCATAAAATCATTAACTGATTCTTACTTTTTCATTGCAATTCAGTAAGTTTTGGCAGAAGACACCCTTCTTTTAGCAGAATCTTCTTTTATGCATTTAAGATGATTAAAAAAAAAAAAAAGAATTTCTCTAATTGTTGATTTTCTTAATTTCTGGCTCATATAAGTGAAACCTATGTTGTAGAATCAATACCATACGTGTGATTTGATAGTTACACGTCGTTCTTAAAATTTTAATCCTTTTGCATCCTAAAACTATTTCAAGTAATATTTAAAATGTAACTCATTTTTGCTACTTTAGATCGATTTATTTTATTCTCTATTTTAATCGTCTACATATTAATAATATTTAAAACGTCAGTTAGCATTGCTGTCTAGATCTTCCAGTATTAGAATAAATGCAGAAATAAGCTACAAACTGGTGCATTGAAATGCAGCTTAAACAGTTAAACTTGATAATAAAACATGTTTTGTTTATAATTATTTGTTGTAAAAATTTTTATCTACGAAATTTTGATTGGCTTTGAGGATTAGAAGAAGTTTTTGAAAACTGCATTTGTGCTTGAGGTTTCAATATTTTTGTGTCTTGTATACATTTCAATCATTTTGAAATTTAGAAGTTTTTTTATTCAAAGCTAATTTAAATTAGCTTGTTTTAATTTTTAGTGTAGAATTTGTTTACATTTTTGAGTGGATTTTAGGTTTATTCGCGTTTAGTTGAACTAATTGTTTCAATTTATAAATTCAACTGAAGTGTCTTTTTTCTTCTATTTTTCTTTTCTAGAAAATAACTTATTTCCTATAACAATAAAATATAATTCACTAACTTTTGAATTCCATAAGATTCAGAAACATTTGCATGGATATGATTTATGTTCCCCTGTAGATGTTTTTTTTTTTTTTTTTTTTCAAATCTTATACCAATTTCTTAAATTATGAAAAGTTTCTACAGTGGATATGTGCATGTGTGTAATATGTATTGCATACAATTTCTAAGAAATAATGATTAACAGTGCGTGTTACCTTTTAAAGCTGTTCTTTGGACCTGATTCCATACTTCAAATAGCTACTCCTAAATTTAATTTAACCTGCTCCCAAACTGCTCCGAAAATTGCTTTTCCACCCCTACTAAGCTACAAATATTTTTGGCCAAAAATTTGTAAGGAAACAAACTAAATGTTTATCTGGTTGAACCTGCATGTTATAACAGTTTCACCCTAACACCATAAGAGAACTGGGAGTACCTCTGTTTGACCATACTTCTAACCTCTAAATAAACGGATTTTTGTTTAACACACTTAAGAACTACCTTAAAAATGATGAAGGAATAATGAGCTATGGTGGAATTAACTTGTTTATAATTCCTTTTTAACTCAATTCTATTATCATTAATAAAATGTGTGATGCACAGTTTATATGCCATCTGTGGCTAAGTTCGCCACTTCAGAGATATTAAATTTGCAGTGACCGCGAAAGAATCGGCAATAGCTCAGAAGTAAAAGATTTTGAAAGTTGATTAGAAGGTGTAAAAATGAAAATGAAGAAGAAAAGCTCTGTAAAGTTAATGTTGTAACATTTTTCGAGAAGAAGCTTTCTTGTATGAGTGAAATAAAAAATGATGAGGAAGAAAATTATTAAATTAAGTGGAAGTATTGATGCTTCTTTCTCTTTATTTTGTTTTATGCATACTTATGCATTTTAAATGAATATTAAATTACTTATATACAATGATAATAATTCATGTTTTTAATGAGTTTTTGAAAATAACTCTCCTTTTTCCCTACACAGGGTCTAATGTAACATAATTTCACACAAGATCGCATTTTCTAAGAACCTATCCACCATGTTGTAGGTGGGTTAGCGGTATCTTATAAATCACTTAATGCATATATAAATATTTTTCTTCCCTTCGTTTGCTATATGTTTGAACTCAATTAATAAGAATGTTTTTTATTTGAAGTTAAAAATCAACGTAAATAAAGCACAAATAAGGTAGAAAGTACAGCAAATAGCTATTTCAAGGCTACAATGGAGCCCCTTCATCAGTGCAAGAAGCTCAGCAAACAACATGAAAGCTGTAAGAGAACATGTTCTCTTACAGCTTTCATGTTGTTTGCTGAGCTTCTTGCACTGATGAAGGGGCTCCATTGTAGCCTTGAAATAGCTATTTGCTGTACTTTCTACCTTATTTGTGCTTTATTTACGTTGATTTTTAACTTCAAATATAGTTCAGCACAAAGCCTATTTGATCATTTTTCATTTAATAAGAATGTTGTTTCAAATGAATTTATACTGAATTATGTTCTTCATTATTTATTGAATTATTTTCCTTAGGATTTAAATTAGAATACATTTTTTCGTTCAGATAATGTCAAAAGCATTATTGATATAAAACTATATTATTATTATACAATCAAAAGTATCCAGGCAATTGTTATATGTTTTAATTTATTTATAATGAGCTTTCCATGATATACTATGATACATACTCCCAAATTTAATTAGTTAGATATCTGTACTTGTTGATTAGAGCAAACTTTATAATGTTATGAAGAAAGAAACATCATTACAGAACATAATGTTTTGTAGATGATTTTGCTGTGTATAAAAATACTACTTAAATTAATGTTTCTTGTTATGAAAAATAAATCCTAAGTTCTTAATGAAAGACTGAGGGAGAAGCCTTATTGTTTATGCAATGAATTTAACAGATGGGGAGGAGGAGGCTGATCTTGTTTTTTTTTTTCTTATGGTTTATGATCTTTCTGCATCAAGCTTAGTTTATAAATCCCAATATTTAACTTTTCTGTTTTTATATTTTTTATAAAACCTGTTGCAGGCGCGCGGTTTTGAAACCAGATTTTTTTAAGAATAACCTCAAACACACACATTTCAACCCATCCACTCACAACCTACTTATATACTGCTTTGTAGTAATTGAAATTAGTGTCTAAACTTATGTAGATCTCTTCTACATGTCATTAAATTTTATGTTATATAATCTAAACAGAGAAAGAGTCCTCGGGGGGGGGGGGGAATTACGCACAAAATTTATCAAGGGGATGGAAAAGCAAAAAGTTCTTAATCTTAAGAATTTGTTCATTGTGCATTCCATTTTCCCCAATCATATCTTCAAAGCATGGTATAAAGTTCAGCAGTCTGAAATGATTTCTCTACCCAGTGTGTTTTACATGCTTTTAATTCAAACTGTTAATATGCTTCCTCCAGAGATGTGGTCTTATAAGAATTGTCAATTTTTGAAGATTTTGAAGAAATGATCCAAAAACGGGTAACCACTTTCATTTTGGTACCTACCGATTAACCTGTTCATTCAAAATGGATTAATTTTAGTGCCAGTAACTTTCAAAAACACTCCTGAAGGTGCAACTGGGGTTAAAAGTACACAATGCACTTCTTAGTTTTAAAAATAAAAATTAATCACACTTAAAACATGTTAATAAACTCTACTCTTGTGAGGATTAACAAAATTGATATCTTTATATGCAAATAGTAATTCAAAGAACAGAAATGTATCATATAATAGAAATTAACTCAATTAAAGTTATAAATCCAATATTTAGTAATCAAATCAATATCACATAAAAATAGTTTACCAAGAAAAAACATTAGAAATAATATAAATTCACAGGTGTAGTAATGAATGTAGCAGTCATTGATTTAAATCAACCTCTTCCAAACAAGTTTTAAAAGATGAAATTATTTAGATAAGTTTAAGAAATAATTCAATTTCTTGCAGAACGTTTAAAGCTATTTGTTGAAAATAATTAAATAAAATGTTATCCATAACTGTTTAATTTTTATTTTTTAAAAATATGAGAAATTGATTCCAAGTCATTTTTATTTCCTTTATTGGAGCGACAGTTTCTGATTCTACATGCTTGCCATGCTTTTCCTGTTTGATTATCTTTATTGCTTAGTTTTGCCAAATTCGAAGTTACATAATTTTTAAGAAAGATTAGTATTTTGAGTAGTACTGTAAAAAAAATGCAAATGATTAAGTTAAAAGCCTCTAAAAATTTTGTATATCATTTTGTAGTAATATTTAAAGCAAAAATAAAAGCTTCAAGCAAAGTAAAAATTACAGTCCTAGCCCGATGTTTAAACATTGCAAACAAAATGCGACATGGCATCCGATAACTAGTTAGCCACACTGCTTGCAGTAAAAAACGAATTCCACCAATAGGCATGCTACCTACTCAAAATCCCTTCAATCACCGAGAGAAATTTAAAGCTATAAATCCAATATTTAGTAATCAAATCAATATCACATAAAAATAGTTTACCAAGAAAAAACATTAGAAATAATATAAATTTACAGGTGTAGTGGCGGCACAAGTGAAACTTCTCGTCCCTCCGATACTCTCATGTGTGTGGTGTCTCATTCCACTTAGAGTGGTTAAGTGATACGAGAAAAAAAAAACTTTAAGTAACTGCTTTGAGAAAGTTTTGGAGTCTGAGACTTTTGGGAAAGGTCCATTTTTAAGTGTTCGAATTTTGTGAAGAGTCCGTATTTAAAGTTGTAATTTTGTGAAGGGTCCTTAAACAGACCTAATTTTGATCTAAATTGACTCGTGTAAACAAACAAATAGTTCCAAATTAGTGCCCTACAAAAAGCGCGTATTGACTTTGTTATGAAGTAGAAGCCACTTAATTTACTGTATGCCTTTGAAAGGGAGAAATTCAGTTTCATATACCCTAAAAAGTAATCAGTTCCTCAAAAGTAGGGTTTTCTTATAAAATGGTTCTTACCATAGCACATGGGTCAACAGTCAAGACAGAAGGGGGAAAATAGCTCACTACTATTTTCCCCCTTCCTGTTCTTTCATTCAGTGCCATTTTTACGACTGTGCACAACTCCCTCCCTCATCTTCAGCACCTAGCTTGTTTGGACCCTAGCCTGTTTTTGGACCACTTCCTCTAAAACTATAAATAGACCACCAGATATTTAGAAAACTTCTTGAAATTACTCGCACCATCTTGCATGAAGACAAACATTCTTGTTCTTGTTATACAGGAATGTCTTGCCGCTGCTGAAATTCGGAATAATGAAGTTTTTTTGAATACCTTGAGGTATGTTCTCAAAGAAAAACGACATCAGAATGAAAGTG
This sequence comes from Uloborus plumipes, assembly GCA_038373865.1. Classification (NCBI taxonomy): domain Eukaryota; kingdom Metazoa; phylum Arthropoda; class Arachnida; order Araneae; family Uloboridae; genus Uloborus; species Uloborus plumipes. The sequence continues at coordinate 129,434 of JAXGGA010000759.1, forward strand.
GCAATAAAGTCATAATATACAGTAATGTAATCAAAATATAAAAGCTACTTCTGCACAATAGACTTTCATCACAGGATATGCAATAGTTCTTAGTATTCATTGCTGCATCTAGTTTAAAATGTACGTCATCTCACCACAAAATGTTGCTTTGTCAATGGCTGTTCTGCCCGTAAGACAGCTATCCCTTTGTTTTCTTTGCAAATACCTAACTTTCTTTCTTTCTGGTTTTTTTTTTTTTTTTTTTTTTTTTTTCAAATTTACAACTTTTTTTTTTTCAAAGCTTGTTTCTGTGTGGCTCTTTATGATAACCTTTATTGTAGTAAAATTTCTGTTTAAAGATTGTCATTTACCAGCCCAAATTTGAGTTATTATGTTTTTATTGCATCTCTTTTCCCCATGTTCTAAGTATAGTGTACACCAAATTCAATGATGTGTGTTTAATAGAACAAGCTCTATATTGGTTTGAACAAAGTTGTTTTTCCTATAATCAACTTTTGTGTGTATTGTGACTAAATTGTTCATCTTGTTAAGTTAATATTTTTTGTATAGTATTGCGAAATACATATATTACAGCAGCATACAAATTAAGCAACAAAACAACTTTGTGATCATCTTGAATAAAAGAGTAAATTGCTGTATGAATTACCGGGGCGTGGTAGCCCGATTGGTAAGGCGTCGGACTTGTGACCGGAGGGTTCCGGGTTCGATCCCAGCCGATCAAAGATCCACCGTCTTCATTAATGGTGGCTGGGGGGCGTTAATAATGTCATGGTCACAAAGTAGTTTTAGTGAAACAATACTTCTGGGGGTGCTGGGCCAAGGGTTTGCTCGGCCCTTCGTCTGGTTCAAAAAGAACAGAGCGCTCTTCAGGGGCCTATCCCGGTTAAACCACGAGTTGTGGTAGGTACGTGGGACCCTGGAGTGTGAAGTAAAATGTATGAATTACCTAAATATAAGATAAAAATAAAAACATGGTTGTTTATTGTTTGGTTTGGATACAAACAGTACATAAAATAGGGTCTTGATCCTTTTCACTGGCATGTAATGCCCTGTTATGTAAACAGGAAAGCTATACTTTCACTTGTGTCATTTAATAATTTGAGAACACCCTGTCATGATAAAAATTTTTAGATATGTAAAAAGATGATGAGATAAGATGATAGAGAATTCAATCTTTTGTCATATGCTGAAGAGTGGAACATTTTTGCTCATTGAACTGTAACAATAACTAAAATTTGTGAAGCTCATTTTTTGTTGTGACTTACCAAACAAAAGTTGATATTGATATTACGATAGAATGATTAAATTATGATAGAATGATTTGGAAGAAGTTCAGAAGAAATGATCTGTTTGTAGTGTCAAACTATTTAGCACTACCTTCTAAGAAATTTTCATCTCTGAAAAAATTTGCAGTGTCATTTTTTCAGTATTCAGTAAAATATAAAAATGCGGACCAATATTTTCACATATAGAATTTGTTAGCTAAGAACTACCACAAGCTAACTGAAAATTCAGATGATTGTATTTATTGTAAGATGACTAACTGTTACATGTTCAGCATCAAAGGGGCCATTCATATTAAAGAGAAAAAATTCATTTTCATCAGTAATGAGGTTAAAAATAATGATTTGAAATTTTTTTAAAATTCTGATATGTAAAGCATATTGCAATAATTTAATCAATAAAATTGATTTTATTGTTTGTTAGAAGATAATTAAAATCAAGGTAGCACAGACACAGAACAACTTGGTAAAGGTGACCTATTCATTTTGGTTGATCCTGCAGCCAAAAAAGTTGCTGACTCTAAATTTTGTCAAATAGATATAAGAAGTCCTTTGCTTTTCTAGTTTAACTATAGAAAACAAGTATCATAATGCATGAAATAAAAATGATTGTGGCACGTATCTTAGGATTTGTTTATGTTACCATTATGACATAAAATAAAGCTGAAGTAATTCCACTTGCATTTTAGCAGGATTTTTAAAAACAAAATAAGATTTATAGTTGTGTGACAGTCATTGAGGTACGTAAGCATTAAAAAAAAAGAAGCCAATTTATGGACCAAATATTTATAAACTAAATTTTCAGTTAAATGTTTATAATGTATAAATTTAACTGACAATTATATAATTAAAATTGTTATATTTGATATTGAAACTGACTTTTTAACATTGCCATGTGTCGGAGCATCAAGATAAGGGTTTGTCGATGTAACAGAGTAGAAATTTGGCCTTCCTTCATTTCTGCCATCTACTACCAAGCTTTTTGTAATGACTCTTTGAGATGTTACTCATGAATTAATGATACAGTCAGTGTATCATTATTTTATTTCAATACTAGATTTTTTTCTTTTTTTCTCTAAGTCAAGCAGTGCTATTTTTTAAGTTATGTTTAAATACCTTCAATAAGTAGAATATTTGCTCTTAAATATTTTAGAACTCTTGTTTAAAATGAAGTTGATGAAATAGGTTGGAAAAATATTTTACAAATACAAATACAAATGTGACGACCAGCAGCAGGCTCTGGGCCCAACTGGGCTGGTCCTAGTCAAATTAAAGACCCCAATGAAGATCAATGGCCCTCTTAAAGCTATCTACTCCATTGCTCCTTACCACCTCTTCTGGTAAACTGTTCCAAGTTCCCACTACCCTGCTAAAGTAGTAATTTTTTCGAACTTCCAGGTTAGCCTGAAACAATGACCCCTTGTCCTGCTTTCTGTGCAAAAATCCAACCCTGCTACATCATTCATTTTAATAAATTTAAATAACTGAATCATATCCCCTCTGGTTATCCTTTGCTCAAGACTACATATTAAGCATTCTAAGTCTGGAATCATAGTCTAGATTAGAAAATCCGTTTACTAACCTTGTAGCCCTTCTTTGTACCCTTTCTAATGCATTAATATCTTTCTTCAAATAAGGAGACCAAAACTGAACAGCATACTCCAAATGAGGTCTTACCAAACTTCTATATAGAGGCAGAAGAACCTTTTTAGATTTGTTTGAAATAGATCTATTAATAAACCCAAGCATCCTATTGGCTTTGTTACTAGCTATGCTGCACTGTTGGCTTAACTTGAAGGCCTGATTTATTAAGACACCTAGATCCATAACATTATCTGCCTTACTAATGACTGAACCTGAACCCTGTAAATAATAGCTTGTATGCTTATTTGCATGACCTAAATGCAGCACTTGACATTTCCCACCATTAACTGCCATACCCCACTTGTCTGCCCATTTAGTAATATGATCCAAATCCTGTTGCAGCTTATTTACTTGTTCGTCGTTTTCTACAACCCCCATAATTTTTACACCATCAGCAAAACAATTCATGTTTCCAGAAACATTTTCATGAATATCGTTCATAAAAATAATAAACTAAAGGGGACCTAAAACTGATCCTTGGGGGACCCCACTTAAAACCTCACTCCATTTAGAATGGTTACCCCCTAACAACTACTCTTTGTTTCCTTCCTGTCAGCCAATTTCTAACCCAAACTAGAATTTTACCCCCTATTCCTATATCAGCTAATTTACTGAGTAGTACTACATGAGGCACCTTGTCGAAAGCTTTTTGAAAATCTATGTAAACAACATCTACACACTTTTTGTTATCTAAAGCCATGGTAACCTTGTCGTAGAAATGTAATAAATTAGTAGCACACGATTTACCTTTTCTGAAACCATACTGCAAACTAGTCAACAGCCCATTATTTTCTAAGAAATTCATAATCTTAATTTTGATTAATGTTTCAAAAATTTTACAAACCACTGAAGTTAGACTCACAGGCCTATAATTTCCTGCATTGCCTCTAGACCCTTTCTTGAAGAGTGGTATAATGTTAGCTAGTTTTCAGTCCTCTAGCACTATCCCTGAGTTATACGACGCATTGAATATATTAACTATAACGTCCTCTAATTCCTCTGAATATTCTACTAGAATTTTTGGATAAATATTATCTGGTCCCGGAGCTTTTGTGGTTTTAATTTTTTTCAAATAAAGTAATACGTCTTCCCTGGAAAATACAAAGTCCTCAAGCTGTGTAGTAGCTTGTGTCTTGCTTGTGTCAACTGTTGAGATACAGTTATCGTTAAAAACACTGGAAAAAAAGTCGTTTAGAACATTAGCAATATCCCCATCATTCTGAATTAAATTTCCATGCTCATCTACCAGTGGCCCAATTTGACTATTTCGAACTTTCCCAGAATTTGCGTATGCAAAAAACTCCTTTGGATTCCTGTCAATATTACCTGCCAGCCTTTGTTCCAATTTTCTTTTCTTAAACCGTACCAAATACTTAAAACTACGCCTAGCCTCACAATACTGTAGCCTATCTGCGCTGTAACCAGTTTCTTTTAACCGACGAAAAGAAGCTTGCTTACGATTTAGAGCTTCCTTAGTTTCCCTAGTGAACCACATGGGCCAAATTTTAGTATTCACCCCTTTTCGCCTAAAAGGAACATAATCCTCAACTGTTTTTGCTAGCTTTTCCTTAAACTCTGTCCACTGCAGATTTACATCGCTATAGTCCAAACCTGATGAAAAAACTGTTTTCAAACTCTGCCTGAGTGCGACAAAATCAGTATTTCTGAAATTAGGCACAAACCTGAAATGTTTGTCTTTGTGTATATCAAACTTAATCCCAAACCTAATACTGTTGTGGTCACTATCTCCAATATGCTCCCCTACACATAATGCCTGAATAGAACCTTCGACATTGCACATAACTAGATCCAAAACAGCATCCTGCCGTGTTCCCTGAGAAACAACTTGAACTAAAAAGCAGTCCCCAAGTACTTTTAGAAATTCTTCATCTCTACTGTTAATGGGGTAAGAATTTTTCCAATCAATGCCCAGAAAATTGAAATCCCCCATTATAATTACCGGTCCCTTACTTGACATATCTCTAATAATACGACACATCTGTTCATCTTGACCCTGGCTTAGACTAGGTGGCTGATAAATGTTACCCAAACGTAATTTTTTGCCCTTGCCGCTCATCAGTTCTAGCCAAACCATGTCAATATCATTAGGTTTGTCATTCATTGCCAATTCATTGCAAGTTAAAGTATCTCTAACGTAAAATAAAACCCCACCACCTCTTTTACCTACTCTATCTTGTTTAAACAAGTTATACCCAGCAATACACAATAAATCATCATCATTTTTGGTAGCCCATGTCTCGGTAACTCCTATAACATCTAAACTCTCATTTATAATAATGCTTTTCAATTCTTCCATCTTGTTCCTAATACTGCGAGCATTGGTATAAAAAACCCTAAGCATGCTCAACTTGTTTTTATTCAATCCCTTACGATTTCTTGAATCAAAATTGTTAAAATGACTACTCTTATTTGACTCCTTATTACCATTTCTAATTAAACCCAAATAGTTTGCATATTTTTGCAACCGTCTCCATGAACCCTGCCCCCCTTTCAAACTTAGTTTTTTGACTCAGAAGACTCCAAAACCAAACCACTAACCATTTGGACCCCTGTAGAACTCAGATGCAGGCCATCCCAAGCAATCCAATCTCGCTTACAATAACTCCACACGTCAATGAACCTGATACTGCGCATATGACAAATTTCTTTAAGTAACAGGTTCATGCACCTAGCCCGCTGATTTAACCAGCTCCTATTGACTCTATACCTGGGAAGCAACCCAACCACTTGGACACTGGTCGAACTGTTGGTTGCTTTGTCCAACAGGGAATTGCACTCTTTCCTAAATTCCTCATTATTACTACGGCCTACATCGTTTGTTCCCACCCATAGAGTGACCATATCCTCCTTATCAAATGTCCCCCTCTTCTCCGCAACCTTATTTACATCTCTCACCCGAGCCCTTGGCAAACAACACTTAGCCACCTTACGTTTTACCCTCCTGATTGAATTTCCCACCTCTCACACCATAGAGTCCCCCAATATTACTCCCTTCGTCTCCCAGTCTGTCTCCTTACTGCTAACTCCCCCCTTCACCTCTGGAATAATCCCACTAACTAACTCACAGCTAATGCCCACATCCTTTTTAGTAACTCCCCCCTTTCCATCTGGGGTGTTTACCTCATCTGTCCCACAACCTAGGGCTATTTGGGCCTGCAAAATGGTCATCCTATTTTTTAAGTCCAGGAGCTCAGCACACTTAGTGCAAATGAAATCATCCTCAGAAATGGACTCCTCTTTTCCTTCATACAGGCATTTTGGTTAAATTACTTAAATATTTTATTGATAATTTACAGTTTAAAAAAAAATCTATAAGGTTTTGATCAATTTAAATTACAAAAGAAAAAAAAAAGTTAAATACATGTTAGCAGACATTTTAAGTGTGAGGCACTTTTGGAGTAGTGAACATGTAATTTAAAGGTAAAAAGGTATATTTAATTATTTATCTTTGTATGTATTTTTTTCTTCCTTTTTTTCTGTTCCACATACTTTTTGTAGTTTAAAACTTAAAATTTCAAACATGTTTTGCTTCTAAGTTTTTTTTTTTTTGTCTTATTAATTTCACAATCAATTACGGTCCAACCTGTTTATCTCGAAAACCTCTCTATGTCGAAATTTTTTCAATTTCCCTGCTTTTACAGCATAAATTTAATGTTTTTTCTCATGTTTATCTCGAATGATTTTTCCTGAAAACCTCTATATCTCGAATTTTCACGACTCTCATTTTTGAATTTCATCTCCAGCTACCTTTATCAATGGTATAACTTAAAGACAAAAATCATCTTTTGCACAATCATGCAAAGACTATGTTCGTACTTAAAGGTATGCATTAACTTGCTACCGATATCGTCATCACATTTAGTAAAACGTGGATACACAACATGTCGTACAGTAAAATATTCAACAATATCAATGCAAAACAATCTATTAAGTTAAAACTTTGGTCTATTAAGTTGAGAAATCTGCAAATTATTAATAATTTATTAAGTTGAGTTTTAAGTTTAAGACTTTGTTCCAATTGCTTAATTTGTAAATTTTATCACAACCTCTGTATCTCGAATTTTTCTTCTGTCCGAAATTCGAGATAGACAGGTTTGACTGTATAAATAATAACAATTCTAGCCTGGGCACTTGACAAACTCTTGTCATATTAAAGCTTATAGAATCATATGTAATATAACAAAAATATTGTGTAAATAGATTTTTTTTTTTGTTCATGGCTTTAGTTAATGAGTATTCCAGGTTTTGAAATTTGCAAATAAAAAGAGTATGTTATTTTATTGTTTATTTACTAAACTGTTTTAATGTTTCATAACTGAAAAAATGTGTATTAATTACTTAATGAATTGAACTTTCTCAATGCATTGAAGTTTTCAATTTGGGATTGCAAAATGCTTGAAAATAACAAGTTTTGAATTACAGCTTTTAAACATTTTTGGTTAGACTTGCTGCATAAGTACAAATATTTAATTTTAGAAATTTTGAACTTATACAATGTTAAATTTTTAGTTGGAGGAACCAAATGGCAGTCTGGATACTTTTGATCATAAAAATGTAAGACATTTTCAGCTTTACGTTTTAATTTTAATGCTGAACTATTCTATTAACATATAATTTTGTTTTATTTGACTTTAGGATCTGTTAATACAAGTTCTGCAGATTTTGTTGAAATCAAAGCTACTAACTTGTGAGGATGATGAAAATGAACTAAATCCATCGTCATTGATCATGCTTTACTTTGGTTACAAAAATAAGAAATTACGAGTTAACATTAATGTTCCAATGAAAACAGAAATGAAAATAGAACAAGAAACAACGCATAAACATATTGAAGAAGATAGGAAATTATTAATTCAGGTGAGTGTACAAATTTCCTTAAATAAGTTATGTTGAGAATGAAGTTTTTTCTGATTGATTGTTTTCATCTATTGTCCTGTATTTCAAAGTCAAATTCAATTTTGAACCATTTAGTATACATGCTACCTTGCAAGATCAAGCTTGAAGAATGTCAACACTCACCAATGATTCACCGGAAATACTCTTGTCCTTCGCCCATGTCTGTGCTATACACTCACTGGTCAACAGTTTTTGAACTTTGCCAGTAACATATATTAGGATGGAATAAAAAAAATATTTTCAAAACTTCTGAGGTCTCAAAAGCTGCCTCTTAGCATCAATAGATTACCATTTAAGTATTCGTCTTCTAGGATAATATCTTTAGGTTTCAAAATGGCACCAAAAAAGTGCAAAAGTGGAAAAAAATTGAAGGTTTTTGAACCTTTTATACAAAATTGAAAATACATAATCATATGTGGCAACTCTACTGATTTTAGCAGGAGATTTTCGTTTTTTACCCTTGTCTCCCGGTTTCCTGTTTTTACCATTTTCTCCCAGTTTCTTAAGCTAATTTTTTTAACTCATAAAAAAAGCTCAAATTTCTGAATGTTTCTTTAATCAATCATCAAAAAATTTCCCTTTCTGCTCAACATGGTGCCCGTTTTACTATAGTTCATTTTTTGAAACTTTCTACAGGTGCCTGTTCTACAAAGCACGTGCTTCGCGGGAAATTGCATCCATCGTTTTCGATTTCAATCCTTTTGCATCTTGTAAATATTTCAATTATATTGAAAGTTAAACTTTAATTAAAACTAAGCATCTGAGAGAATAACATTTGTTCAAAATGGTAAACTTTGCAATTAGTTCATATACATTTCCAAAGCAACTGCAACAACTTTACAATTTACATGGGACAAGGTCAATTAGTGATGGACATATGTATATGGTTCTGAAGTGAGATTGGGCTTAAAACTTGTTGCAATAAAGTGTGAGTAAAACAGATTTGACCATATAAGGAATTTCCCAAACTCAATCAAATAAGGTGGTTGTTCTCTGGGAACTTCAAATATAGCCTGAATTGTTCACTGCCCATGAGGATGAAGCACTTCAAGCTTCTTTGAGGGTAGAATTTTTATATTGCCCTATTTAATTAAAGAAAAATGCTATTTTCTATAGGTCGTGAATTATTGATGGACTTAAAAAAAGATCCGTGATTGCAAATTTTTTCAAAAGAAAAAAAATCTTTTTCACTCTGATCTCAGTTTCAATTAATTTGTAGGAAAATTTTCTTATGGGCAATAGCATGTTCTTCAGAATACATTATTAGTTATATGAAGAAGAATTGAAGAAATATTTTCAATCATTACAGTTAAGTGTGTACAATTGCTGTTTCTTTGAACATGATGAATTTTATTCTGAAACTTTTTCTGACTGGTAGCACAGTATTCCATTTTCATTTAAGTATTCATTTATTTAGCTGTTAGTTATTAATTTAGTTTATTTGTTTAAATGAATTGGGAAAATATTTTAATGCAGCAAGCATTAACATTTTTCTTTTAATGTAAAACATCTGCTCCAGCATTATAATATGAAACAGGTGTATAGGGCAGTAGCAGCTGACGCCATCCTGGTAGACAAACAAACACCATGTGCTGATGACAACTGAACATACTTGAAACGTCTTCGTCTGCTTTTCTTACTGATGATTTGCTCTGTAATCTTTTTTCTTGTACATCTGACTTATTTTGGCCCCTTCTTTTTTCAGTTTTGGCTTGTTTTGTTTGTGTTTCATACTGGTGTTTCACTTTCAACACATCAATCATTTTAAAAAAAGTATTATTTACTAAACTCTCAGTGTTTTTAACCACTGAGTAGAATAACAACAAACTGTCTGCTAATGTGCTTGTTTTGATAGGAATTGATCGTTCTTAATGCATTAAATCTTCATAAGCTGTGGAGCTATTGATCCTTCTTTTTCTTTTTTTGTATTTCTACGGCAAGTTTGACGCGCATCAGTTTAAAATTCATTTTTACTTAATAAATACGGATCTTAATTGTTATTTATCTTGATTTTATCAATATATCTTCCTTCTGCTTTATCTGAAGGTTTTCACAAGACGCGGAACACATTTTACACTTTAAAAAAGGCTAAAAAAACAACTGCGCACTCGCAATACCATGCTACACATACGGTAAACATGGAGTTGCTTGTCCACCAGGAACGGTTGCCAGGTTCTGTTGCTATGGCAAAAAGTACGTGGCTGCTACTGTCCTATAGAATAGCTGTCTTATTATTAATTATTAAATATAGGTTCATTACTTCAGGAGTTTAGCTCACCATGAAAATTTGTTACTTGGCCTATATGGTTTGAAGATTATTGTAAAATGTACTCTTTGTTCATCTTTAAAAGTTTGCAGTCTTTGAGACTTAGTTTTTGCTGTGTTTAGTGGTTCAGTGTAAATTATTTTTAAAAAAAGTTAAGTTTATTTCTATTTTGTTGGAGAATCTGAGTCATTTAATTTGATGAACAGTTTTTCATCATTCCATAGTGATGTTTCCATGTACTAGAAAAATTAATAAAACTCATAGACTTAAAACACTTTTATTTGTATATGCTTATTATAAAAGGACATATTAGTATCTTATTTTCAGAAGTAAGCATAAATTAGAACTTAACTAATTTTTGTAAGAATTCTAGAGGCCCTGACGAAAAGTGTTTTTAACACTCCCCTATTTTGTCGAGGATGGTGATTGGAGTCCTTGTGTAGATAGCGATCTTTATGTGTTGGCTTACGGTAAACACAATGGCCAAGGGTTCCGTCTTTCCCTCGGAGAGAAATCGGAATCCTTAACTAATATTAACTACTTTTTACTATTTGTTGCATATGTTTTAATGTTTACTTAATGAGGAACCTGCATGCAATTTTAATTTTTTTTAAATAAAAATTAGGGTAATTTTAAGATAATAGACATGAATTTCAGTTCAATCAGATGGCTAGTTTTTTTGAACTAGAACTTAAAGGCTCTCAATAAGCCATTCTGACCAGCGCTGCGGAGTCAGAGGAAAAGTGGTCGACTCCGACTCCGGGATTTTAAAACTTACGACTCCGACTCCCGACTCTGACTCCTCCTGCTTTTTTTTTTTTTTTTTTACCATTATGTGAAGGGGAAAACAGAATGAAACATTAAGTCCATTTATGAAGGTTTCATTATAATTCATAGGAAAAGTCAGGACATTAAGGGGGGCTGGGGAGGAAAAGCAAGTTCATCTCAGTAGGAGGTCATGGGAGGTCATTGTGACCTTTCAAAAAGTTCCGATTTTCCCATGAATTCTCAGAGTTAATTTCACCTCCATTTACCTCAGTTATCGCAGGTCACTGTGACTTCGCAAAAATTCCATTTTGTTCCAATCAAAAGAAAATTTTGACTCCCTACAAAACTAATCCTTTTCTTGTTAAATCGCCAGACTTTATTTGAATACATTGCATTTTTAATGCAACTGTTTTTATTCAGTTGTTTTTTAAGTTACAGTTCCCGTTTTTTTCACGTTATCACCTTTTATACTTATTCCACTTTAATTGCAACGTAAATTCGATTTTCAAAAACACATACGTCATTTTAAAGTTTTCCAGGAGGGAGGTCAAAGTGTATGCGCTCAACGCACATTTTATTAAAGAAACCACAAAAATATGCATGAAAATAGCACCGTCGAAAAGAAACCAGTTTTGATAGAAGAAAATCTGTTCTTTCTGATGGTCCTTAAGAAACGAAGATTGAAAATGACAAACTTCAGCTAAAGCGCATTTAAAAACGTCTATTTTTCACGTGAAGGATTTTAATAGCCACTATGGACGACAATATCTTTTACAAAATCAATATTTAGCTCTGCAACTGTTTCCTGTTGAAAACAAGTACCTAAGCAATAGGATTAGGAAGTACTAGCTTTGCCATTATTTTGCGAAGATTGTCATCCTAAAATCCAAGAAAATGAATCTCCACCGCTCTTTCTCAACAGTTTGCATGCATGCTACACAAAAGCTAATGAGTTCAAATTCACAAAAATGCTTTTCCGTATTAGCAACTAAGTGCACTTTAATCAGTGGCGTAGCTAGCAAGCGGCGGTAATTCCTGCTGACAACCGCCCCCCCCCCCTCCAACACACACACACACCACAAACAGAAATATTCACCACCAACCGCAAAAAAAAAAAAAAAATAAATAAATAAATAAAATAAATAAAGAAAAAAGAAAAAAAAAGTTTTTGTAAAAAATGAAATCCATACAACATCCATAAGCAACTTATTTCTTTATGTCATAACGAAAATGTAAGTTTATTTAAGGTGTAAAAGCAGTCGCGTATAATGAAATTCTCTGCTAGTGAAATTTGTGTTCAATGACAAATATATAAAAGCTTTCTCGAAAGACTGGCATGAGCCACATATTTGTGCTTGGAAAAATACCTTTTAAGTCGGGGGTTTCTCCCCCGGGAAAACTTTTGAAATATATTTCTATAAAATTCTGCCAATCTAAAGCCTTTTAAGAGGCAATTTGGACAAAAAAATATCCAGAAAAAATAGGCAAAGATTTTTAAAGAGTTATACATATTTTCAAGAAAAGATAAATAAATCTTTTGGGCAATGAACTGCTGACATGAATCGACACAGGAAGAGTAAAGCAGGAAAAAAGATAACGCATTATCACTTGCTGACACTGACTTTCGGTATAGCTTTTGATCATCTTCTGATCCACTGACAAACATATTAATGTAAAATAGCTAATCATAAAAAAAGGAATTCAATTCCTTCATAGAAATGGTGTACAAATTCAGAAATCTGGTGACAAGAGTGTAACATCCTAGCTTTTAGGTCAATTCCTAGTTTACACTTAATTCGTAATTGAACCTTTTCAAGGAATTCAAAATTGCACTAGTTATGTGTAAATAAACATATAATTCATAACTGAACTAGTGATTTTTTTTACAAATTGTTAAATTCACTCGGGAGACACCCCCAGTAGGGTATCACTCACGGGGTGTTACGTGAACTACTTCCTCGCTTCCCCAAAGTGATGCTACAATGTTTGATTAATTATGCATAACTTAAACTATTAGGTGGAGTTTCAGAAACAATACATGTATATTTTTCAATATTGCTAAATATATTTTGAGGGTCACCCTCCGAAAGGTATCAAGCGGTACAAACGAACAGAATTGAAGAATGTTTAAAAAACACTTAAAACCATCTTGATGTCACACTTCACAGGGGTGTCACCTGGCTTAACCCCCCTCCCCACCCACCCACCAAAAAAAGGCTTCCCGTGTGATTTTTTTTTTTTTTTTTTGCAATTTTAACCTAATCATGGTAATTTGTTTCACAAAGCAGATCCCTCATTTTGGAGCCCTTTTTTTTTTTCAGGGACCCTAAACCCTAAGGATTTGGACCTTGGAGGCTGAAAATTTGCATATTTTACTTTCAAAGATTTGTTTTCACCTCCATAAAATTTCATCCAAATCGGAGGTGGCCGGAGTCGGAGTCGACATGTTTTTCAACGACTCTGACTCCTTTGGTCCAAAATATGTCCGACTCAGACTCCGCAGCCCTGCTTCTGATACTGGATGCCTGTGTGCACTCAATGTAATATCGAAAGCATTCTCAAGATGGCTCCACGCACAAACTACAACTGTTGTATTTACCTCATTGCTAAACTTCGATATCTAACACACCAAGAATTTTTTTTTTTTTGCACTAAATAGAGAAGACACAAATGATGCTAGGTCGATGAAAAAAAAAAAGAAGAAACTGAAAACTGTTTGCGACCTCTTCACTGTTCTATTGCAAAAAACATTTTACAGTAATTTATTCAATAGTATGTAAATTATATAAAATCATTTTTCATTTTATGTAAGCTTTCTTTGAGTGAGTCCTTCATTATGTTCAGTTAAAACATTTTTCTGATGTTTGGAGTTTTTTTTCTGCTCCCATTATCCCTCACTTCCATGCCGTCTTTGGGTGCTCAATAAGCGAACTCTATTTATTTTATTTAGTAAATAATTTTACTTTGAAGTAATTTATAAGTAAATAAAATAATGTACAATTCAAAGTCTAGTCTTGATAACTTGATGTCGGAATTTCTGTGGCTTGGGATAGCATTTTCAGGAAGGACATATATGATATCTCTCTTTCCCTCCTGAATATTAAAATATTAACACCTCTGTTTTTAATGATGAACAGTAAACAACAGGATCTTGTATTCTACCTTTGTCTTACTACCGTTACCGGCTCTGCGCCAACACAACCCAGGAACTGAATCTTGATGTCCTCCACCTCTTTTTGTGTCGGGTGAACTCAGTTTCCTTTGAAGCTAAATTTAAGTTGTAATTATGCAAAATTCTGGGCAGTTTTTCAAAAACTGAGTTGATTTTAAGGAGTTTGAAGTAGTTGATTTTTTATATTAAGTAACATTCTCCGATTACTCAAGGCATGCAGGTTCCACATTCTTCAGATGTTTTTAACTATTATTTTAGAAGTGAGACATGAAATCCTGTAGTAATGTGCTTTTAAAAGTACAAAATCAAATACATATTTATAAATGTTATTGTTTAACATGTATGCATAATGTAACTTTTGTTTTATGTAGGCTGCTATTGTGAGGATAATGAAAATGAGAAAAATTTTAAAGCATCAACAACTTTTAGTTGAAGTTCTAAATCAGTTATCTCCTCGGTTTAAGCCTAGAGTGCCTGTTGTTAAAGTAAGTATTTCTCTGTAATGTGTTTGATTATAAATAATTTTCTTTTGAACTTTTAAAATTGTTATTTAGTCAACTTCTAAAAACTGTACTAATGATATAATTTCTTTGATAACTTAATGACATTTTTCTAATATACTGGTTTTTGATAATATGTGCTCTTATTAGGAGGAGCAGAAGGTAATGTTGCTTTTTACAAACAAATCAATTTTTAAAAGTTTCAATTTTAAATCAACTGTGTAATTATCTTCGTTATAAAGTTGCCTTTTGCCATCTAGTAGTATATTTTAAATTGCGGAGAGATTAAAAAAAAATTGATTTTGGAGTAAAATATCTCGAAATAGCATCTTAGATGCAAACAAAATTTTCAAGTGTTTTTTTTTTTTTTTCATATATCGATTGCAATAAAGGGAAAACCAGATAGTGCAATGTCATGTGAGTCTCATGAGTGAAGCAGTCAGATTTCTCTTTCTTCCGATCACTAAAGCGCTTTTTATTACACAAAAACTTAAAAATTTCACCTGTGTTCAAGATGCCATTTTAAGATATTTTGCTCCAAAGAATCAATTTTTTAAAAAACCTGTCTGGGATTTCAAATTTACGGCTAGATAGCAAAAGGCCCTTGATAAGGAAGATAATTGCATTGCTGATTTCAAATAAAAACTTAACTGTTGATTTATTTGATAAGCACAGCATTACATTCCGGTTCCCCTAATACTTTTACTGCATGCAACACTATAAGAAATCTTAAGATTTAAAAAAATCTTGAGTAAAAATCTAAGAGGCATGAGTTTTGCTGCTGAAAGAGTAGATGCTGAAAATTAGTAACCAACTTAATTACTCGGAATTCAGTGTATTAAATTTATGCAGCTTTTAAATATTAATGAAATAACCCCCTATTTAAAGTATGACTTATAGTTAGATCTATTGAGTTTTCCTTTTCTTAAAAGATATGAATGCTACATTGAGTAAAAAGGTGGATTTTTTTAAAGGAACATTTTTAAATAAAGGTAATTTTTTTCCCAGACTGTTTTTTTTTTTTTTTTTGTGAAACTGAAACTTGATATTGAAACAGGCTTGAGACGAAAGAGTCTCTTTACCTGATCTTATGAAAATGAGGAAAAGGCAAAATAGCTGGAGCTATGAAAAAGATCGGAGGGGGGGGAGGAAGGGAAGTCGCGCCCACTGAAGAGCAGCAAAGGCAGAGAGCATTTGATCCATCATGGTCATCATGATCTTGAAGATGGTGTCGTGGTCTGGCTTGGGATCCATGACTAATTTCTTCAGGGCGACAGGAAATTACAGCTTAAGGGGGTTGGTCTTAAGCAAACAGTTTTCTTAGGAATTGCCATCTTGGGTGTTGAAGTAGCATTTCATTTTTGGCCGATTCAAACAGACTTAATGCATTAGTGGGATGATCCCCGTCGCACTGGATATACTTCGCTGGCTCGTTATTTTTGTACAAACAGGTGGGTGTTCTTTGGCACATAAGAATTTGGGTTTGCAAAAGCATGTTGTCTTTGATTTTGGATAAAAGTGAAATCTCTACTTATAGCCACTTAAACTTGGTCCTCTACATATTGCTAATGTAATAATAAATCTCAAAATATAATACACAACATTGAATTTTATGGAAAATAAATATGTGCTTTTGTTTACAAAAAAGAAGAGACTAGATAAATTTGTATCACAAGAGTTTGTTACATGGGTGCAAGACCTTCCGTCTCAGGACGGATTTCCGTCTTGACGAAATCACCCAGACTGATATCGGGACGAAAAAAAATCGATCTCATTCCTTCAGTTTTTTTTTTTTTTTCCAAAGACATAAAAATGAACGAAACATAAATTTGGATTTCTCTAAAACACCCTTAAACTTGTCAATGTTTACAGGTTTGGCGTAAAGTTAACATTTGGGTTGTTTTTCACGCTTTTACCCGTCAGTCTCGATTTTTTACGCATTTCGAAATCAGATTGCATCCGCCTCAGTAACGGTCTCCCACTTTGGTTTTCTGTGTGATTCTAACACATGAATATCTCTAATTTTGTGTTTGCCATTATTTTTTACAAATCTTATGTTTCGTGTTCCACAACAGAAGACTTGCACGATCGTCATTTTGCCACGCCCCTTCGGGAATTTCAATGCAGCTGCATCCGAGTTGAGTTAAGCTGGAGCATAAATATCCCCCTCTCTAAAAATTTATCACAGATATTTCAGAGGGCAATCAAAATTTAGGAATTTAGGCAGCAAAATTATGCATTAGTCGGGAAATGTGAGTTACCAAAACTCATAAATTTTTTTCATCATTTTTGAACCAAAATTTTGGTGATCATAGTTAAATGTCATATTTGAGTACATAATATTTAAATCAACCCTTTGCATTCATTCTTTTCTATCATTCTTAATTTTGTGCTTTTTCAATTAAATTTGAACCAATTTCAAGAATCTGATCCCCCCAAAAAATAATTAAATAAAACCCTCACTCTAATATTATCGAACAACTAATAAATTTTGATTTTGGACCTTTTTTTCAATCCCTGAGGATACGTTTCTGAACCTCATTCCTTTCCCTAACGTTACCAGATATATCCTGCAATCGCTTTTTAAGACATCATTTTCGAAAAAAATTTGGGCGAGTGCCTTCGAATCTCCTCTCTCATAACAGCACTAAAAAGTTTAAAACTATTTTTAAAACTGCAATTTTAAGGAGTGAGAAAGTCCCTGAACACTCCATTCTCCTGACGTTATCAAATATGTACTATAATTTTGTTAGTACAGCTGTGATCTAGAAAAACTTCCGAGGTTACTACTTCGGAACCTTCATTTCTTCACAGTATCGGAGATCGTCTAAAATTTCGATTTGATAACTTCAATTTTCAAAAACTGCGCGGGAAGAGTACCTACATTTACCTAATCTATAGATAAGCCACAACACATTCTGATATCACCAAAGATCGTCTAAAATAAGGATTTTAGAACTCAAAATTCGAAAATCCCCCCCCCTCCCCCCCATTTTTGCTTGTATATATTTAAAACTATGATCTTGCTACAAAAAATAAAATGAGTACTAAACCCCCAGTTTTGACACAGTAAAATCAATAAGTATTTGTTTTTCCCCCCTTGAGCACACATGAGGGGGGGGGGGGGTGTCTCAAATATTTTCCGTCTTGGAAGCATGGCCAAACTTGCACCCATGGTTTGTTACTCATGATTCATTTTATGCCTTAATAACAAACTTTAAGATTTACAAGCATTAATAAATCTGGGATTTCTTGGTAAACTTTTGACTAAGTTTTGTGAACTAAACATGTCTTTGACATTTAAAGACAAGTAGTGTTTCACAGGTTTTACTCACGCATTAAATCTGTAATTCAGATATTGAACAAAATGAGTTGTGTACTCTACTAGCCAAAAGTAGTCTAAGTTCAACAAATTTACCATTTTATCAATAAGAACAAGGAGAAGAATAGTAGTTTTTTAACTTGACTGATATTTTTTTATGTCAATATGTTAAATTAGTTTAAAGACAAGATCTTATAAAGTTATTGAAGAAGAAGAATAAGTTTAATTTACTGTTTGAAAAGCATTCATAAAATGTTCAGTTTATAAGAAATGGGAAGCTAAAAGCAAAGTTTAAAACTTGATTTGTTTGCAATTAGATTTCAGATTGCTGAAAAACAAGATTTTAGTTGATGTGGAAAGTGGAGCTCTCTTTTTAGCTTATGATTTTGTTTAAAAGTTTCTTCAAAAAGCGGAAAATTATGGAGATACTAAACTAATCTGTACAACAATAGCTTTCATTGCAGCAAGTTCTCTAGTTATATCTTACTTATGTATCCTTTTTTTAAGATACAGTATATTTCCATGTACATTAAAAGCTTTGAATTAATTTTTCTGATCACAGCATGAATGGATTTCATTTCTTGTTGCTTTTGTTTGAGATGGAGTTTAAAAAATTTATCAGAAAACTAAAAACAGCCAGGAAGAAAAAGTTTTTTAAACTTTTGAAAATTAACAAAGGGACTTTGGCTAGTTTTAGCTTTGTTTAAAACAGAGTTTTAGTTCACATGGAATCCAGACTATGCATCCTTCTTAATACCTGGATTTAATGCTTATTGAATTATTCTAACTTTTTCCTAGTTTATCATTATTTTTAATAAATTTATTTAATTTTCTTTTCAGAAATGTATAGATATTTTAATAGAAAAGGAATACTTGGAACGTACAGATAAAGACACTTACAGCTATTTAGCATGACAATATTTTCATAGTAACAATGTGATTATATAGTTTGAGTTCTTCCTTACCAACAGCACAACACAAGGTGGAACCATGTGCACTTGGACTGGGAATTCTGCCTGTTTTGTTACGAATATTTTATAAACCTTTCTATGAAAATGACTTATAGCAACATCCTTCACTGCTTAAAATGCACATTGTGTTTGTGTACATATATATATATATATTTCAATGTATATATATATTTACACTCACAATGACTAAAACTAATCATGAGCATTATAAAACCATATTTCCAATTACTCTGATACAATATTATTGAAAAGAAAAGTTTGTACAAGTGTTTATAATGTTCTAAACATGTACCTTATTTCTATTTGTACTTTGTTTATATCGGTTCTTACTCAAATTTTGATCTTATAATCTGTACCTGTATCCACTTTGAATTGTGTTTGTACATATATATGTCAATGTATATATATCTACACTCACAATGACCTAAAACATGAGCATTATAAAGCTAAATTTCCAATTATTCTGATAGTGTTATCAAATGAAAAAGTTTGTTCAAGTATTTATAATGTTCTAGTTAAGAACGTTATTTATATCTACCTAATTTAAATCTGTAACTTATTTAACTCTGTACTCTCTTCCTTTTTTAATTTATATTCTTTATGGCGACTTCTGTTTTGTTCATAGAAAGTTGTACAATGAATTATACAATTGTATTATAGTGCTAAACAGTTTGTTGAAAAGTGATATTTATTTTTTATGACATTATTTAGAAAATGTTACGTGTAAATGAACTTGACTTCTATGTTTTTTATGACTATGACTTCTTTGAAACAAATTAATGTGTTTGAATGTTTGAGTTAAATAACTAAATCCTTTAAAACAAATTATATAAAGTGCAAAAATTCATTTGACAAAGAATTGTGTATAAATGACTACATTTTGACCCTTTAAAAACTATAAGCTTTTTGCCATATAGTGGAGAGATTTTTCAGACGTCAAACTATTGAATGACAACATAAATAACATGTATGTCAACTTTTGTTAAAATTTGAAAATTAATGAGACATATGTGTCAATATAGTCCTAAGAGATCCAAAACTCTACAGCTATTTCCTATAATTTGATCAATTTATTACTCAACTTAGAAAAGTTTTTATAAGTGGTCATATTACCAATGTTTAAACTTCAAGTTAAAAATTATTTTCAATAAAAGTAACATGGCAGTATGAATGTGGATGTGTTTCATTTGTGGTGTTTTCAAGAAAAAAGTGCAGTATATTTTTAAAAACAATTTATTCATTTATTTTTTTTATTTTTCCTATATTAAAATGCCCATTTTTCAGTAACATAGAGGAACATAATTTACAAATATGAATCTGATTATTTATGAAATACGTTTTGAACTTAGGTGAATACATATGTCTCATTGTCCTTAAAGGGTTGATTGCTTTTTTATTAATTTGTAAAGTAAATTCTAAATCTGTACCATACTTAAATTAGCACTTTATTTAAGTCTATACTTTATCTAACCCAGGGGTGGTTGTGCTCTGCAGAAAATAGTTTTCTAGATTTTTTGCAATTTGTGGTTTGAAAGTTTCAGGGTATTTACAATTTTTATGAATCTAGCTTTATAATTCATACTTAAAACTTATACAGTATTTTATGCTGTTGCTTATCTTAGTTTGTTTTACATCAATTTTTAATAAAATGTCCAGCAAAGGACTCCCTAATTTCAAAATGGAATATCTCAAAAACACAGGAGGATTTTGGAAATGAATACTGTTTTGGGGGTTGGAGCAATCATTTCTAGCTTTGAAATGTAAACAGGAGGTTTAAACAAACTATACTTTGAACAACAAACATAGTTTTTCACAGGTTAGGCCACAGTCCTACGACAACAAGAAGAAGCTTCCAAAGACAGTATACGTAGGCCTGGAATTACCTGTGAAAAACTGCTTAGGAAATCCTTTGCTGGCACCCCACAGAAACATAGATAAGCTAGTGTAGTAAGCCCCCCCCCCCCCTCTTTTTTTCCAAGAAAGGGAAAGAGAAGGAAAATGAGTTATTTATATTGATAGGTTATTTACTTCTCACAATTTCTGAACTCTGAGTGCGATCACCCCTTCCACCTGTCCCCCCTTTGCATTTTTATTATATCTTTTTGTGTCGTCTTTCGTTTTGTTCACAGGAAATCATATAGTAGGACTAAGCAGTTTATTCAAAAGTGATATTTATTTTGAAAGCATTATTTTTTAAATATTACGTGTAAATCAATGTTTACTTCTTCTATTGGACAAATACGAGTTCAAATCAATGTAAAATGCATTTTTGTTGCTTTGATTTAAATGACTAAATCTATTAAAAAATCATGAAAAGTACAAAAATGTGCAATCGGCTATGTATTGTGTGTTAAGCAACTTCATTTTAATTGCTTTTGTGTTAATTTATTAATAATTTTAAGCTTCTCAAACATGTTAATATTAGAATGCATGTTATGAGGACTGATTGCTGTTTTATACTGGCTCAAAAATTGTTTATATTTAGAGCCCTCAGTTTATGCGGAGTGAGAGAACTGTTGTAGGATCAAGCCTGAATAAAAAAAGAAAAAATGTACATTAAAATTAAACATATCTTGTATGTTTTATTTGTTGTCTCATATCTTATCTTCGTCTTGCATATTTTCTTTAGTAATGATTCAAAATATTCTTTTCATAGGAACTACTACCAGTGAAGAAGAAAATCGTCGTATTTTTCAAAATCTAAGTCTTAAAAACATAACTAGACCACCATTAATGACGTTACGATGAAGGATGGGGTTTGGTTTCTCCCTCCGAAATGATTCAAACTCTAATTAACAGAAACGCTATTGCATGCCACTTTCTGTAAACTAAATTAAAGGAATACAATGCTCTCTCCTAGCAATTTTTCAAAATTTTAAGCCGAAAATGCAATTTTACATTTTTAAAAAATAGAAGAGTTGAGCTTTTCAGGAAAATTTTTCGAAATTTAAAAACTGAAATCGAAGTTGTAGATGATCTTTAAAGTTGTTGGAGAAAGGGGGTCCAGGGACTCCCTTATCCTTAATGGCAAATTGAAATCTTAAAACTAATTGCAGGCCATCTCTGTAGCATTAGGGAAAGGATGAGATTCAAGAACTCTACTAGTCAACACGAGGGTTGCTATTTATGTTTCTGGCCTAATAATGAAAAAACACACATTTATGATCAAAACTGGTTTTATTGTTTTAATAACTATTTTTCGAGGAGACTGATGCACTTTCACATGAGTGTCGAACAATTTTTGAAGCATTTTTCTACTCAGTTTCAGATAGTCAGAAGTATGCTTTGAAAATCATCAATTGCATCTTTGGGTGTCGAAAATCATTGATCATGTGATTCATTTTAAACGTTCGTGAATTAAAAAAAGTCTGGGTGACTTGCCAATTCTATAGGAACCTTGACCTATCAACTCAATGTTTTGACGTGTGAAAAACTTTTGTTGAGATACATGATCACATTTTTGTTATGAAGATTGATTTGCAATTATCTTCTGTTTTTTCCAACTTCTGCGATGTCTTCCAACAAACAAATGGTCAGGAACCAATCAGAATGGACAGTCTTGTATTTCAATAACGCCACTGTCGCAACGTGATTGGTTAATGCTAAGAAACAGCCACAATTGAACCGTTTATTTCAAAAACCAGTCAACAGACAAATTTGTTGTTTTGAGAAAAATGAAAAAAACTGTTTAACAATTTACTGCTTTTTATTTAAGTGTTGATTTTTTTTAGGCTTAAAGTAGACCTCATTTGGATACTTTACTGACAAAAAAATATTTTCTTACGTCTTATCTTCAGTACAAAAAAAATTATTAAAACTTATGTAGTTGACTGCTTTTCGCAATAAACTAATCTTTCACACGTATTTTCAGAGCTTTGCTCTCAATTTTTGTAATATCTTGTAGTAAAAATGAGAATGTTAGGGAAAAACATTATATTTTTATTTATCACCTACTAATTACATTATTATATAAGGTTTTTGTCATATTTTGGTTCCTGGAGAGATAGCTATTCGTTATCGTAAACCATTCGTTATCGTAACCGCCGCATCAGCGGCCATCAGTTATTTCCTGAAACATCATAGCCATGCATCACAATCACAACATATGCACGCAACGTGCTGTGCACGTGAACGCCAAACAATGGAAAAAATCTCACCCACACAATCACGTATACAGCACGTGGACATTGGCCAATGGGAAGCTACGAGCTGCATTCCTCTTCGGGGTCTCGACCCCTCAAGCTTCACTTCGAGCCTAACCAACGCCTCAACAGGATGCGTGCCAATCCTTTTCTCTCTTTGTACATAGTATTTTCTGTATATAATATTTAATCAAGTCAATAAGTGTTTGATAACAACTATCTCTTTAATCGGGTGTCACAGCACTGGTGACCCGGACGTGATGCATGGCTATGATGTTTCGGGAAATAACTGATGGCCGCTGCAGTTCTAAAAGGGCCTAAGTCTAAAATGTTAGTTTCGAGAAAAAGACGATGAAAGATATTTGAGATTTTTTAGAATGCTATAACTTTCTTATATGAAGATTCCCATTATTATTTTTTGGTATTTGTTTATTGTTAGTGTAAAGAAACATTTTATCATATGAAATTTTTTAACCTGTTACTATTTCATGTAAATATTACGACATTGTGTGTATATGACATTGGCTGACATTATAATGGAAATACAACCAATTTTAGTTTGATATTAGACATTGGCCTTTGTAGAATTAGAGTTTTACTAAATTGGAAACTTTTGATGTAAATAACACAGAATGTGAAAAAATTGACATTGGCCCTTTTAGAACCAAGCCACAGATATACACACAGTCGTTAGAAATTTTATTAACAGTTCTGTAAAAACTGAAGAACATCTAATCGTACTTTTACCCCCTACCTACGCTAATTTAAAATGCCATTCAAACCCACATTGCAACAAGTAACGTATTTATAATTTCTTACTTTATATGAACATTTTGTTTTGTATACTTTTCATTTTTCATAGCATATATTGAATATTTTTTTAATGACACTTGTATTATTTTTCTGAATAACATTTGCATTTTTGAGGAATGCATGTCATTTGTGTCCTCAGGAAGTTATAAAATCGAAGGTCAGTTTAATACCAAGAATTTCTTTATGTGCAACTTATTACTTTGAAGCAAAATTGATACTAAAAACTCCTTGTCAGGACCTTTTCACACTTTGCGTAAATTCAATCTGTCATTCTGTATAATTCCTTATGCATTATATATTATCCCTATGGAAAACATGTAATAATACATATATGGGCAATTTTCTGTAAACTCGTCATTTTTCACACGAAATCTGTCCGGGCAAGGTTTTTGAAATGTTCGTATAATTATAATACTATTGCTCAGAAAATGAATCTGTTACTCTAGTTTGAAAGAGGGCCAATTGAAGTTTGTGTTTTTCTGATAAATCATGATAGGGGGTAAGTCCCCCGCCTAGTATAACTAGGCAGGGGACTGTGCCAGGTGAGTGTGCTTTTGCTCTTTTTGCGTAATATCTGCAAAACTACTGGAACATAATTAGTTACGATACTTCCTATCAATTTAGGCACAAATCGTGAACATAATAACTAATATGTTTTATAATTAAATTAATTGACATTGATAAAATCACTTACCAGAGGATTATTTTCGCAACAACCCTGATGCATACTTTCATCACAAATGTGGCTCTCAAACTAAGCAAGATAGCGTTTCAACACCGTTCTCGGTGATTTCGGCAAATTCACACTGATTACTTTAAACTTCATGCCAAAAAGAATTTGCAAAAGTTATAGATTTTTCGTATTACAGCTTTGAATTTGTTGCAGAGGATTGTTTGAAAAAACTCCGGACGGAATTTACATGACAATTTTAAGTCTTAGAAAAATGTAATTATACCTTATTTCATAAGAAAAATATAGCTTCATTATTCTATTTTTTGGTATTAATTGCCAAATTTATGTAGTGTTAATAGGTTTTTTGAAATACTATCTTTAACAGTTAGACTATGGGATTGGGACAGCCAGGGGACTGTGTTTTTGGCGCTTAGATAATTTCTAGAAAAAAATATTAAATTGTTATCGCTCCAAATACAATTGGGTCACAAAGTATTAATGCTTTACTTGTATTAAGAGCGATAATTACTTTATTAAACTTTATTATTTTTAAAATACTCAGTCCGGATAGCCAATTACCAGTTTACAGAGAATCGCCCATGTATCAAACTTTGCGTAAAAATATCCGGCATTATATACAATGCCGAGGCATTTTATAGAAGGTCTTCATTTCATACTTTGCCGGTAACATACATTTTCTAGAAACCTATTTTGTGTTCAGAAAATTGTTTTGGTAATCAAAGCGTTTTGTTAAGATAGTTTGAGCTTTAAAAGTCAATGGATCATTCCACGGTGACTGACGTTACAGTTTGACTCTATTTTTAAATTAAAAATTCAGTACTGACTTGAAATTAATTTTTACCCCCTGAATTTGAACTAAAATGTCATTACAGAGTATACTAAAAGTCTTTTCATAACTCATTCGGTATAAGTATTTTTTTTTTTCATAAATTATGGGGAATCAAACATATGTGACTGATGTTACACAAAAACTACATCACTAAAATTGACTTTTTTTCAATTTGAAATCCTCTTTAAACTAATAGCGTGAAACATAGAAAATAAAAAACATAGAAAATAAATTGCATAAAAATAGCGATTTCAGACTTGAAAATACTTTTCTTGATGGAAAAAATTCAAAAACTGATAGCACAGAAAATATGTACTAGGTGTGACTGATGTAACAAAGATTTCGTGACTGATGTTACGATAACAAAACATTGCTACAATAATAAATAATGTCTCTAATTATTAACAAAGCATATATTTTACCCAAAATTGAAGTTAAATTATAAGAAATAAAGAGTGGCAACAAAATCTTAGTAACACTAATTAAGTTTTACCTATTGATTTTTTTATAAATTGTCCTCTTGAGATAACTACTACTAGAGAATGCTAATTTTTTTTGTTACTTTTTCTTTCGAATAATAAATTTCATTCACATTGTTAGGCCATTTACAAATATTTTACTGCTCAAAACTTGACATTAACTGGCTACTTATATTTTTAGAATTTCACTAAAAATTGACCATCATCATATTCCACAAGAACCTTCTCCCTGCTGCACATTTCAATTTTAGAACATATTCTGTTGAATTAGACTTTGAAAAAGAGTTTTGAACTTTTGGTGATTCAAACTATCACTCGCAAAAAAGTGTTGCTACTAATTACCTGCTCCAGATTCTGATTTATAAAAAAAAATTACTCAAATATAACTATTGATAACACAACTGCAAATCAGGTGGTGATAGCTATAACATTTTCACATTCCTTGAAGTGAGCTATGTAAAAACCTTTTTGCAAGGTACAAAAAAGAACACAAAATCGTTTGATTTGGATTTTCTTCACTAATATCGAAGTTCTCCAAACCTTCAGTGAAAAAATGTTGCAATATCATTATGTAGTATAGGCTTTTATGAAGCATTTGTGGTAATTGCACAGGGAAAGATTGTACTGTAATTTGCTACATAAAAAAACATACGTATGTTTCAATTCCGCAAATTCGCTATGTCAATTTTTAGTTCTATATATTGTTTCATAAATAATGCATCTGCTTCTAGGAGTATTGCAGATGTTTTGTTAGCATCTTATCTTTAGATTCATCATTATTCCAAGGAGTTTTGATATCTTCACAGCCTAAATTGTGCCTCCTAAGATCATATCAGGTCTAAAATTACTTCACCATGTTAACTGTTTCATTGGCAAGTACTTTGATTTAACTGCATTACACGGAGAGTTAGGAGTTCTTGTTTTCACAGTTTCAATTTCAAAAAAAAAAAAAACGGTCAGGCGCCATTTCATACTGAGCTCTTTTGTGTTCTACATTTTCTTCTATTTCTTTTCGTAATTTATCTTTTTATTTAGCTTGATTCTAAACTTACCTATAAAGCTTCGGTAGGTGATAACTTAAAAAAAATTTTCTTTCTTATCTCTGCTCATTTTATCATACACCTTGTTTTTCATTAACTAATCTTCATATTTTCCGTCATTTTAAATTTCTCTCCCCTCCTGTGTTGCTTTTTTGCAGCAGTTAGTGCCATTTGTGTAATTTGTTTAAAGTATCTTAGTGGAAGAGAAATGTGACTGATGTTACATATTTTAAGCTAGTTTTAAATATATAAATTCAACTACTTTCAAATATTTAAGTGAAGAGAATATGACTTGTATCTTGGGTTTATAATCTTGGGTTTAGTTTTGTTTAAGCAAAACAAACTTTTATACAATTTTGTGACTGACGTTACATGAATGTGAGGACTAATTTATAAAAATTGTTTACAAAATAATTTGTTGGCTAAATCTCTTTATTCATAACCTACATTTCAATAAAAAATAAGACTGTAAACATACCAGTTGATTTCATAAGTAAAAAAACAGATGAATTT
This sequence comes from Uloborus plumipes, assembly GCA_038373865.1. Lineage (NCBI taxonomy): Eukaryota > Metazoa > Arthropoda > Arachnida > Araneae > Uloboridae > Uloborus > Uloborus plumipes. The sequence continues at coordinate 156,787 of JAXGGA010000759.1, forward strand.
TCAGTAGCTCTAATACAAGAAAACGTGTGCACAAGATGGTGTTGTCAAAACTTCCCTATAAAACTTACAAGAAGTGAGCTTTTAACCTGTTTAGCTTAATTTCATGAAAATTCATTCTTTTTTACATCATATGAAATAAAAAAAAATATTGGCACATTGAAATTTTATTTTTTGTGTGATGTCTCCAGTTTCGTGGAATCGCCCCAATTATATTTAGCTGATGGGACAAAATCGGCATTACGCAGGAAAGAATAGGCTCTCTTAGTTCCGAATGAACTTCCTGTGAATGTAAAAAAGTATCTCTGCAATTTTTCTTCAATCATTCTACTAGATCAACCTTTTAATCAGATCATTTTACACTTCTTTTGTTTTAAGAAAAGGATTTTTTATGAAAAATAGTCGTATTCATTTCATTTCGATGAAGACTGGGCCGATGAGAGGCTAAGTCACCCTAGTCGGAAAACTGCGCCACTTTCTTTGGTGGGTCCGAATTCGGAGAGGATATACGAGCTAAACTGACAAAGGGCCCAAATTGGCTCTCGACGAAGTATTTCATATTTTAAAGAAAAGAAAATATCATCGAAAATAATCCTAAAAATTTTTAATTCTAAAAAGTTATCGAATGTATCTGAATTATATTTCAAATTATTGGACTGGGTAAACACTCAAAAGTATTTTAATTTCAGTCTTATGTTTCGTTTAAGCCTGTCTCATTGAATTTTCTATTCACGTTCACTGAAGTAACTCATTTTTGGAGGGGAAAAAAAAAAAACATTTGTTCGGGAAAGAAACTGTTAATCATAAATACTTGCAATGCAAAACATGCATTTAACATTTGTAATAAAGGATAAGCATATGTAAGTCCAGATTCATGTTTCATTCACGTCAAAATCTATTTGTTGAGATAATTATTCAAATTGTCTTCATCGCAAATTTGAAACAAAAGCTTCTACACACATTTAGGCATTTAAAATAAACTAACTCGCAAATTTCGTCACATTTTTTGCGCGAGATAGAAATGCAAATTTTGTTTTCGGTGCCTTTTTTTTCGTTTCGTATACATTATCGTACAAAAAAAAAAAAAAAAATCAATCAATTTTAGCCTTTCACCGACAAAAATTGTGTTGCAACTTTACTATCTTTTTATTGCGGAGGTTTTTTTTATTCTGTTAACAATTAGTTTAAGCCTATTAATTCACTTTGGAGTTTAGATTTGTCAAAGGGCAATCCATGCCACGGGTGTCAGCGATGATTGTTTTGAACTTTTGGCAGCAAAAACCGTATTCAAATTTTTAGAAAAGCAGTACTTGGTGACTTTTACTTACTACGGCAACCCTAGAGAATAGCGTTGTGAAAGTGCAGAAAACCTTTTTCCGCTAGAGCCAATGCGCAAGACTGTTCACTTTAGCATGGCGCTCTGGCCCGAAGAGCATAAAACTCACCTGCCATATGACGTCACCATCGTTTGTACTACGAAATAACTTACGAATTTGTATAAAATTGATTGGTAGTGGGAATGGATGAACACGACAAACATTAAATTAACGAACTTTCATTAAAATTGCCGAATTTTAAAGATTTTAACTAAGTACTAATTTTTTTTAACGTAAAAAAATATATTAGGGCAAAATACTGTAACAAAATCTTAATTTTTAACTAAAGATTTTAAACTAAAAATATATGGAAGAATTATTGCTTACAAATTCTTTATTGCATGAGCAAAAAAAGGAGTTTTGAGGAATTTTCATTCCAGTTATAGATGATATTTAGTGTCAGTATTTTTTTTTTTTTTTTGCTTTGCGAAAAACATTTTAAATTCCTACTACCATGAGAAACATTTTCTACACTAGTAGCTACCGTTGCGGCCTTCATCTCAACAAGATACATTAAGTTCTTCACTCCCTTTGCTAAATTTGTACTGAATACTGAAGACTCTACGAACTTTGTACTTAAGCAATAATCAAAGTTATTTCTGTTTGGAAAAAAGCCAGAAATATTGTCCACTGAATTTGGTTGCTATATTGGACTGAACGATAGAGAAAGGTCGTTATAACGAGAGCAAATTAACATAAAATATATAAGGATAAAGTGGAGGTCTGTCCCACTGGTCATTATATAATGGTATGGTCTTTATAATGTGCAGTCGTTATAACAAACGTCGACTGTAAATGGAAGTTAATCTTTTAATACTTATGAGGCAAAAAAATTGCTCAAAAACTCAAGCATAGTTACAATGTTTATAGAGCAAGTTGGTGGTAAATGTAAGCCAGTCTGCTCTTGTGTGCAATTCATTTATATCAAAACGGTATAGCTACTATTTCTTTTACAACAAGAGAGGTATAACAGTTAAATATATCACACACGTTTCAAAAGTTCACCCCAACTAAATTTTAAAACGAAAAAACTTTGAAATAAAATATAAAAAAAGTTTTTTAAATTTCAAGACTATTTTTATCAGCTTGATTCGCACTAAAAAGTAAGAAATAAAATAAATACATAATTTCTTGATGACAACTGTCAAAAATTTCAATTGATCTAATTATACAGTTAGTCAATACAGTCTGCGTACATCAAGAAAAAGTAATATCAAATCCAAATTTAAAGTGCGAAAAGGGTAGTTTCATAAAGTTTTATTTTTAAATATTTAGTTTCAATAAGGGAATTTGAAATTATTCAACTGTAATATTTTCATATCTAATAACTTATCCACACTAATTTTTAAAAGATAATTGGCCAGAAATCAAAGCCAATAAAGTTTGCGTACAACGCAAAGTAATCGGGGGATTTCTTATCTAATTTTTAAACTTCAGACTTGAGAATGCAAAGAAGGTTACATTTTTAAGATAATTGACTTCCGAAGCAAATTTCATGTTAATTGGAAGTTGTTATTTCTACTTTCTTTGACAAAAATGACAACCAATAAAGAAATTCCTTTAGTTATGAGACAACTAATTATAAAGATGAGAGATAAAGGTAAAAGGTAAAACCATTAGAAAATCATTTCCTAGTGTACAAAGAGTTATTCAAAAATATCTTGACACTGGTAGTCTTGCTGTAAAACCAAGATGTGGAAGACCGAAGAAGCTAACTCAGAGAGAAGAAAGAAAAATTCTTTTACGAATTAAACAAAATCCTAAACTTTCTGCTACATGCATTGCAAAATACATTTTTTTAACTAGCAGGAAGGAAATTTCTCCAGAAACTGCTCGAAAAGTGCTGCATAAGGCAAATTATCATGGGCTCAAACCTAGGTTTAAGCCATGCATTTCCGAGACAAATAGAAAGAAAAGAACTGCTTTTGCCAAAACATATTTAAACTCTTCGTAGGACTTATGAAACAATGTAATTTGGTTAAATGAAAGTAAATTTATAATATTTAAAGTTAATGACCACCTTATTGCAGGGAGAAAACCAGGAACAGAACTGAATCTAAGAAATTTAAATCCAACTGTCAAACATGGAGTTGGCGGTGTGATGGTGTGGGGGTGTATGGCGTCGAAAGGAGTTGGAAATCTTCACATTATTGATAAAGTCATAGATAAGGATATTTATCTGGATATTCTAAAGAAAAATCTACGATACAGTACCCAAAATTTAAAAATATCTAATACCATTATTTTCCAACAAGGCAACGACCCGAAACATACAGCTAAAATTGTGAAGGAATATCTCCTCTATCACACTCCAAGACAGTTGCGTACTCCTCCACAGTCACCAGACCTCAATCCAATCGAACATTTGTTTTCAAAATTGGAGAAACGAATTTGAAAATATAATATTACGTCGAAAAATGAGCTAATTAGTAAATTGCAGGAAGAATGGGCGAAATTTACTTCGGATGACACTGAAAAACTAGTTCAGTCAATGCCCAGACGTCTGCAAGCTGTTTTGAAGAATAAAGGATATGCTACAAAGTATTGAAGTAATGTAAAAAACTTATATTTCGTTTTTTTTTTTTTTTTTTTAAAAGTGTACGCAGACTTTATTGGAGGGAATTTCTCAGTTTTTTTGACAAAATATTTTTTTGTAAAAATGTAAAAAGTATTACAGTTATATTATTTACTTTTTGTTCAAGCTTACAATTGTAGCTAATACACTGAAGTGACAAAAGTCATGGGATAGCAATATGCAAATTTTCAGATGGCAGTAGCATCGCATAGAACAGGTATAAATGCGCAGTGCTTTTACAGAGCTTTCATTTCTGTTCAAGTTATTCATGTGAAGAGGTTTTAACGTGATGATGACCGCACGACGTGAATTAACAGACTTTGAACGCGGAATGTTAGTTGGAGCTAGACGCATGGGTCATGCCATTTCGGAAATCGTTAGAGAATTCAACATTCCCAGATCCACTGTGTCAAGAGTGTGCCGAGAGTATGAAATTTCAGGCATAACATCCCACCATGGACAGCGCAGTGGTCGACCGCCTGCACTTAAAGATCGAGACCGGCGACGTCTGCAAAGAGTCGTAAATTCTAACAGACAAGCAACACTGCGTCAAATCACCGTAGAAATCAATGTGGGACGTACAATGGACGTGTCTGCTAGAACTGTGCGGAGAAATTTGGATTTCTTGGGCTATTCCAGCAGAAGACCGACTCGAGTGCCTTTACTGACAGAACGACATCGCTTGCAGCGACTCTCGTGGGCACGTGAGCATATCGGTTGGTCCCTAGATGAATGGAAAACCGTGGCCTGGTCCGATGAGTCACGATTTCAGCTGGTAAGAGCCGATGGTAGGGTTCGAGTGTGGCGCAGACCCCACGAAGCCATGGACCCAAACTGTCAGCAAGGCACTGTTCAAGCTGGTGGTGGCTCCGTAATGGTGTGGGCTGTTTTTTCATGGCATGGACTTGGTCCTCTAGTGCGACTGGACCGAACATTGACTGGAAATGCTTATGTGCAGCTACTTGGAGATCACTTGCAGCCATTCATGGACTTCATGTACCCAAACAACGATGGGATTTTTATGGATGACAATGCGCCATGTCACCGGGCCACAACTGTTCGCAATTGGTTTGAAGAAAATTCTGGACAATTCCAACGAATGATTTGGCCACCTAGATCGCCCGACATGAATCCCATTGAGCATTTATGGGACACCATCGAGAGGTCTGTTCGTGCCCAAAATCCTGCCCCATCAACGCTTTCACAATTATGGACGTCTATCGAGACAGCATGGCTCAATATTCCTGCAGAAGACTTCCAACGACTTGTTGAGTCCATGCCACGTCGAGTTGTTGCACTTCGCCGGGCAAAAGGAGGGCCGACACGATATTAAGAGGTATCCCATGACTTTTGTCACTTCAGTGTAGAAGAAAAAAAAATGCAATGATTAAAATACATTTTTCTATGCTTAAAGTGTTTTTTAATTTAAAATTAAGTGTGTACGCAAACTTTTATGACTAACTGTATGTTTATATGTTGATTAATTCTAAAGCAGCAAATAAAATTTAAATTAAAAATTTGAAAGTTGAAATAATAGTTTTAAATGTACCGCGTATTTCGTCTCTCAAAATTTTTACCTTAAATCTTACTTGCTGCTTCAGAATTAATCATCAAATAAAGATATAATTAGATCAACTAAAATTTTTGACAGTTGTCATCAAGAAATTAGATATTACTTCATTTCATACTTTTTAGTGAGAATCAAGCTGATAGAAAGTCTTTAAATTTAATATTTTCTTAATTTCATACTTTTTAGTGCGAATCAAGCTGATAGAAATAGTCTCTAAATTTAAAAAACCTTTTTTTTTTTTAAATTTTATTTAAACCTCGTATAGAACGGCAGACTTCTGAGAAAACCTGATTGTAGGAGAATTGTAATTTATTTTGTCCCCTCCCTTCTTTTTCCATAAGTATGAAATTAAAATCAGCAAAAACCTATTTCAAACGCAAAAACTAAATCCAAGCCCAAAATCCTTTGGATTTGTAGAGATCAATCATTGTTTGACTGTAAACGAAACATTATTTATTCGTGTTTAAGAGCATTGGCTGATTACTGATTTTTATCAGCCAATTATTAACTGTTTGGCATTTCTTCACGAATTGCAGCCTAATACGGCTTTCATTGACATTCCCCAAATTCTTTTTTTAATATGTGAAGGAAGGAGATTCATAAGGTCCATGGCTAATGTTTGACCTACATATTGCTTAGTGGAGCAATTTTCGTGGATAATTATGAAGCATTTCTTTAGTTCATTAAAGCGAGAGCGTGTCTCTCAGACTCCACGCTCAGGCCTGTCCTTTAGATCTTAACCCGCAATTACAAGGTATTTACAATGCAGCCTAAAGATAAAACTTAATCGTAGAAAAAAATTCCCTTCGTGATTAGAAATTAGAAAGAGCAATAATGTCAAGATCGCTTGTTTTGAAAGTAATTGTCCGTTTTTTAACCCACCATCTGACGTTTGATGCAGATGTATTCAAATTCATTTTAATCAGCACAGAAATATAAACGCTCACTTATGTTTTTTAAAACATTATGCAAAGGGTCTAAAGGACTCTCAAAATTTAAACACGATACAGCAAATACCCAGAATTTAAAAGTTTGTAATTAAATTTCTATAAAAGCTATATTTAAACTTTATGCTTTAAATTAAAGCTGAAAATCTCGCATGAAATACATGATATAACAGAAGAAAGTTGTAAAATAGTTTGATGTACTTTTTAACTCTGTGGAAAAAAATGCATACTTTAAAATTATTTTAAAAAATATATAAAAAAACACACATTTTAGAATCATTAAAAAACACTTTAGAATTATTTTAAAAATATATATTTTTACGTTATAGTTAAAAAATACTGTTACTGCTTGAAATCATTAAATTTCAAACTCTTGGAAACGTAAATAAACTGGAAACCCAAAATGTACCAGAGCACTGAAACTCTTTGAATTTGAAGTTAAAAGTAGAACAAAAAATATATAAGAGTTCATTTTTATTTAATTCAATCCACTTTTAAGAATTATTTCTATCACATATCGTAATAAGGGCATTGATAAGGAATGTCGTTGAATCAGGGCTGCCAATAGGATTTTCCACAAAACAAGGTTGGGCTCCTAAAATTTCCAATGTAATGTCACTAAGAATTTTAAAATTTATTCTCTTTTTTTGTTCTCGCTACTATGGTAGCTGTTTGATTATTAAGAGTCGTTTTTTTTAAGAATCAGGCAGTCAAAAAACTTGACATTTTTGATTTTGATGAAAATTTCAGAATAAGGTCTTTATTTAAAATTATTAAACACGTGTTTTTTTATTTTTTCAAAAAAAAATTTTTTTCTTTCGTTTTGGGAGGTCAAAGTTAGACTTTGCTCTTTTTTTCAATAAAAACATGCCAACTTAGATGAGCCAATACTTTTTGCTTTAGGAGTGAACCGTGGAACTGACAATTATTTTGTGTTCTACTATATACCCACTAACTGTAAGTACATAAATATTTGTGGACGACTCTTGGCACAAAGGTCAGAGGTCACTCAAAGTTGGACGAAAAATAGTTTTTTAATGCAACTTTGACCGACCAAATCTTCTTGTGGAAACGGTACACCACGGTAGTGTATATATCAGTAAATACCCACCAAAGAGTAGTATCCAAAAACATAAAGATATGTGTGGTTGATATTTTGCTTATCGAAATATTTGACTCTGAAGTTGCAGAAATCGCAAAATCACGTGACTTTGAGGGTCATTATCTCCTTGCAGCATGGGTGACCAGATACAAAACTAGTTGGAGTAGAAGCCTTTCTTGTCCCAGAAACACAATCCGTTAACAAACCTATGGCTACTCTTTCAGTTTTTGCATAATTCTTCTCTAAATTTTGAAAAATGAGTGTTTTTCGGCGTTAAGAAAAAAGGCCAATTACCTGTTTTAAAATAGGTATTGCTGTTATTTGTAGCATTATTATATCCCAACTTCCTAACTAGCTGAAATGGCATCTAAAGATGGTTATACAGTTGAAACCAAATTGAAAATGAATTGTCGAAAATACTCAGTATCGGGACCTCCGTGACAAACGCGCGCTCTTTCCTTTCGCGCGCTTTCTTAGCTCTCCGGGCCAGGAACAACCTAGGTGGCGCACTGAGTGACGTCACGCTAAGCGATCCAAGAAGCGTTTCTAAAACTGCGTTTAAAGAGTTTAATTCAGTTACACTTCAGCAAATTTGGGAGTTTCTCTTTAAAAACTTTCTTATTGATTTCCAAGAGGATGAAAGCGATGTAACCTTCAATATTGAGTTAAAAGGTATAGATTTTCTCTCGTATTCTGAAGAGGAAGTACCTCTAATTCCTGTATTTGTGTACTTATCTGGGTATGCTGCATACAAGATGAAGTACAAAGTTACTTGTTCTTCTTGTATAAATCTATTCACTACAGACAAAGAAGTCATATCTGAAATCGCTGGTGAATTGACTGAAACATACTTGCTAATGATTGACCGAGGGAATTTAACATATCCTGATGTTGAAATAGTGAAGATTTTTCTTGTTTGTTATAAAGTGTTTAATTTTTTTTTAAGTGATGAGTATGAAGTGTTTTTACATGAATCAAATGCAAAAAAGGTTTTAAAAGATTTAATAACAAAAGAAAATTGATGAATTGGGTATATGTCTGGGTAAGTGCGATGTTTGTCACCTTTTGTTAGCGATGTTTGTCACCCAAAATTTGACATTGGTGTTAAATTTGTAAATATATCTCTAAATATATTCTTGAACAACTACACGCTTAATAAAAATGATTTTTTCTTAAGTTCAAAAAAACGTAAATATGATGTTCTTGCCTCTAGTTCAAATGAAAAACAGCCTCTTTTTTTTTTTTCTTCTTATAAAACATGTTATTTATGCTTTTTTACTAAATTTTGTTTATATAGATAGTTTTAAATATATAGATAACATTTTCTAAAGTTTCTTCTCTTAAACCTGTTATAGTATTTTTTGAACAAATATTGATGGTTATTTCTTGTTAATAATTCTAAACGCTTTCAATGAAGTTTATTAAAACCCTTTAGCTAAACAATTGCAGCAGAACATTTGTCTTTCAAATGAAACTGTAACTATAAATGGGATTTACTCAGCTCAAGAGCATATTGATGTTTGAATAACAAATGAATAAAATAAATTTCAAGTATTTTGTCTATTTATTTTCTTACGTCTATAATTAATATTCTCTTATGTTTTATGTCTATTTATAACATGTAATAATTGATTTTTTTTTTTTTTTTTTTTGAGTGATGAGACTTTTGTCCTGTTTACATTATAAAGTATTGTTCTGAAGTTTTCTCGGAATTTTACCCTCTTTTCATAAAATAGATGTATCAAAACTGCGTTTTTTTTTTTAAAATTACAATCTAAAGTAAACATCCATGAATTTAAACATGTCAAGAAAATTCAATTTGCGTTTTGAAAGTAAAATTACCAGCTAGCTGCTTGTAAGCCAACGAAGCAAACGCTCTCCTTTCGATCTCTTAGCGTGAGTCATCCAAACTCAGTTCCGGGCCCGGAAAGAAGGAACGCGCGCGATAGGAAAGAGCGCGCGCTTGTCACGGAGGTCCCGTCAGTATACGTCAAAAACCATATTTTTTTATTTGTCCAGGCGACGTTTTTTTTTGTTACAGCTCTTTATTCCGTTCGGTTCCGACATGGTAAGCAAATTTATGTACTTCTTGTCGTTCTAGTTGCTGTAAAACTGGAAAGTAATGTATCTTAAGTCTGATATAAAGTAATTTCTCTTGTCATATCCAGTTTTTAATGTAAAAGAATATTTTGAAATGGATAATAGACCTAATCTAAAAAAAAAAAAACTTACTTATTCAGCTGAGCCCTCTTGCTCGATGTCATGAATGTCATCAAACATTTCCAGACCTGCACCATGGGGCTTTAATGTACCAAGATTTTTAAGAAGTGACATTCTGCTAAAGGGGCTTCTTATTTGTGAAAAAGTTGAGTTTTTGATGACATTCACAACATCGACCAAGAGGGCACAGCTGAACAGAAGTTTTTTTTTTTTTTTTAATTGTGTTTATTGTCCATTTCAAAATATTCTTTTAGCATTATAAACTTGATATGACAGGATATATTGCTTTATATCAGACTTAAGATACATTGCTTTCCTGTTTTACAGCAACTAGAACGACAAGAAGTACATAAATTGCTTACCATGTCGGAACCGAACGGAATAAAGAGCTGTAACAAAAAAAACGTCGCCTGGACAAATAAAAAAATATGGTTTTTGACGTATACTGGGTATTTTCGACAATTCATTTTCAATTTGGTTTCAACTGTATAACCATCATTAGATGCCATTTCAGCTAGTTAGAAAGTTGGGATATAATAATGCTACAAATTATAGCAATACCTATTTTAAAACAGGTAATTAGCCTTTTTCCTTAACGCCGAAAAACACTCATTTTTCAAAGTTTAGAGAAGAATTATGCAAAAACTGAAAGAGTAGCCATAGGTTTGTTAACGGATTGTATTTCTAGGACAAGAAAGGCTTCTACTCCAACTAGTTTTGTATCTGGTCACTCATGCTGCAAGGAGATAATGACCCTCAAACTCACGTGATTTTGCGATTTCTGCAACTTCAGGGTCAAATATTTCGATAAGCAAAATATCAACCACACATATCTTTATGTTTTTGGTACTACTCTTTGGTGGGTATTTACTGATATATACACTACCGTGGTGCACCGTTTCCACAAGAAGATTTGGTCGGTCAAAGTTGCATTAAAAAACTATTTTTCGTCCAACTTTGAGTGACCTCTGACCATTGTGCCAAGAGTCGTCCACAAATATTTATGTACTTACAGTTAGTGGGGATATAGTAGAACACAAAATAATTGTCAGTTCCACGGTTCACTCCTAAAGCAAAAAGTATTGGCTCATCTAAGTTGGCATGTTTTTATTGAAAAAAAGAGCAAAGTCCAAATTTGACCTCCCAAAACGGAAAGAAAAATTTTTTTTTTGAAAAAATAAAAAAACACGTGTTTAATAATTTTAAATAAAGACCATATTCTGAAATTTTCAGCAAAATCAAAAATGTCAAGTTTTTTGACTGCCTGATTCTTAAAAAAAACGGCTCTTAATCATAAAGCTGATAAGGTAAAAAAACATGTCAATAAATGTCAAAATTGAGCTCTCAATAATTCTTTTGAATAAAACTTAAGAAATAGTGTAAAAATAGTCTGATGTTGGAAAAAAAAAAGAAGAAGGAAAAATAATGTTTTGAATTGATACAATTATAATATAGAGATGGTACAAAATATATTGTCAGAAAATATTTACAGCATGGAAAGAGAAATTACATCCGTTCATTTTTTGTTCCATTCTAAACTGTTCAGTCAAAATACTATATTTCAATTAAAATATTACACGTCATAGTTCAAATATTTGATAAATTGGATCTATTTTCAAGAATAAATCCCAAAAATTGCAAATAAAATCTTCAGAGCCGAAGATCTCTATTGAAAACCCCAAGATCTTGGGGGAAAACCCCAAACTTTGGCTGCCATGAGTTGAATGTCATCGTTTCGCAATATTATTTGAGATCATTTATGTTGCGAGGAAAATAGAAGTAAGAAAACAGGGAGTAAAACCAAAATCTCTCTTCGTACGAAAAGAAAAATCATTAAAAAGGAACTTGCCCTTTTTGTGTAACAATCCCTCATTTTCTTCTCCCTTTTTCTCCACACTGCTAATTATGTCGTCATAAAAAGAGTTGTTTCCCCATGAACTCTTCACCTATTTTTAACCACGAGTTGACATTTATTGAGTATATTAATAAATGAAATTCCCTTTAGTGCTTATCAACAACCAGAGTCTCCTAATGTTGCTTCATTTAGTAGTCACAGAAATAGATTGCGTTTGTAAGGATGTTATGTTTTTTTTTTTTTTTTTTTTCGTTTTCTGAAGGCCTTCGAAACTGTCTACAATGTAACAAGTATGTGGCACTAACGGTTGGATTGTAAGTTTAACTAATTGCTATTAACAACTTCAATATTTACTCAACGACATATTATAACAGTTGTAAGAATTACAAAATAAACACATTGTACACTTCTAGAACTGTGTAATTCAGTGTTTATGACTGTTTATGCATTAGAATTTAACGTTTAAAGTGCTTTAATTTATTGGTGTTCTTTTCATACATAAAAAGGTATGATACTTTTATATATACCAATTAAATTTTGGCACCTTGAATTCAAATTATGTTTTAAGCAATCATGAATAGCAATAGCGATTGCGATAGGTGTACGTATTGGCGTGTGTGTATGTAGGCTGTTATGTGTGTGGGTGTAGGTATGTGTGTATGTGTAGGCAAGTGTGTGTGTGTGGGACATGAACGCCACTAAGGAATGCACCAATAAGAAAATTGGCCGATTACCGATTACCGATTAATCGGCTGAGCCGATTAATGATAAGGATGATTGTTTTTAATACGACCAATTTCACCGTCACTGTTTTTTTTCTTACTTTTACAAATCTTAGTTTAGAAATAGTACGTAATTTATTTCTGAGATTCTTTTTTTTTTTTCATTTTCCTACTTTTCCCAAAATGATACCAACATTTTATCGAGTGTCATAGAACCAATTTTCAAATCTTGTCAATAATGTTACATTAACACATTGTTAATTATGTTAACTAGAGATAAAATGTAAAAAAGGGTGGGTGGAGGGAGGAGAGTCTGTGCTGAGCACTGGAATTTAGGGGTACTTTTAATTTCACTTTTCAATTATCAGTAGCAATTTAATTCAAGACTTTAACTCTTTGAAAGTTAGAGGTTATCTTAAAGCACTATGCTAAAGAGAACAGCATCGACAAATGAAAAGCGTTGCAAAATCGTGTATGTGTAGTGTATATTTATTCAAAATAGGAGAACTAAATTTATTTAAAACTTCGTATCGACTGTGTGAGGATAATCATTACTATTAATAAAATTATTCGTCATAATTTCTTAGTAAAGGTGTACCTTAAAAGTAATATTAAAAAATAAATAAAATCTGCCGATTAATCGGCCTGATTTTACCGATTATTTAATAATCGGCAAAGTGGCCGATTATATCCGATCAATCGGTAATCGGTACTGCCGATTAATCGGTGCATCCCTAGACGCCACCCCCGGAAGGGTCAGAGACCGAGGGCCTGCCCCACAGAGAAGCGTCAGAGAAGATGAGAACTAAGCACAGTTGGTCAATTTAATCCAGCAGAAATTCTGTGACCATTGATGCAATATATATGTCTCTAAAATGCCCCTTTCTCCGCTTCCTCCAGGATGTTTTGCCAGAGAAATGTGGAGCTGTGAGTGATGAGCTTGGGGAAAAAATTTCTTAATGTATCTCTGCAATTTAACGCAGATATTAGGGTCACTGAGCTGAGTTAATGCTTGAAAAATACTGCTGGAAAATAGAGGATGCTTCTTTGACGTGCAAGAAACATACGAAAATGAAGTGTTTGCAACAATAGGATAACAACAGCCGCTGGTTTTTGAAAAATAAACATTGTTCAATGCAACAGAACCTATTTAATTACATTTGTTGCACGTCCAGTTTTTTATTTTTAAATTTACCTTAAAATCAATGAGTGCTTATTGTGAATCTTCCTCCAGTGGGCTTTAGTGTATCTTGAAATAATTAAAATAAACATTTATGTATCGTTTTTCTGGACCCAAAGTTAGTCGGAATTGACTATTTAAAGCCAGAATACAGACAAAAGTTCTTTTTCGTTGAGTAGTGTAATTTCTCTATCTACAAAGAACAACACTTGATATACATTTTTAAAATTAATTTTGATTTTTGCAACAGTTGTAGAAACACTAATCGAAAGTTAACACTCTTTTCAGCTAAACTAAAAAAATAACAAAAGAAGTTGACATTTTAAGAAAGGGAAGAATACTTTACTATACTACACTGCAAGGTTTCTTGACAAAATCATCGTGACGTCAGCGTGACATTAGCCTATGAAAAACGAGCTAGATAAAATGTCATAGCCTACTTGGCGAATTAGAGGCGATCGCTAACTGCTTGTGAGCTGTTATTGGCTCCGCCCGTAGTGACGTTCAGTATCAACTTAAGTTGCTGTCTAGCATAAATGCATTTTTTCGGGAACCTATCTTAGAAATAACAAAATTGTTATTAGTAAACAACATTCTTCATTTTATAAAATAGGCCGCATGTTTCAGTTGAGTAAATGAAGTTATACTGAAGTAAAGTATTCTACAGTTGCAGGCAATATTTTATATTTTATTAAAACTTTCTCTTGAGTAAAAGTTTGATGATCAATTTTACCCCAGAAATGTAATGATTCAAGTTATCCGAGTTATCCTATCATGAAAGTTCAACATAATTCAACTTAAAAAATGGGAATAAAATCAGAATCCTACCACACACATTATAGATGAGCGATTTTTGCCTTGAATCTTCATTTCAGAGCATATCTTAGCTCATCTTGCTATAGAAATCATTAGAAACATTTTGCAAGCATTCTTCAGTAAATAAGATATGCTTACGCAGCTGTAAGAGCAAGTATACTCGTTCTTTCAGTCCTATTGTTCAGTTTTACATTGAATTCAAAACCAATTACGTTTCATGACTAATTTAATTTCTATTCTTTGATTTCGCACTCACTATCTGACGTCAATTTTCATTTCGTCAGAAAGGGTGGTCATATGACATAAGGTGGATGAATTTTAACTAAAGCTTTGCTGTTGTCCTAGAAAGAGGTAAAAATTCGTAAGAATCCAAGGGAATTTTCAAAAGTTGAGTTGAGTTGTCAAAATTGAGTAAAAAGGGTTTTTAACCCTTAAATATTGAAATTTTTTTATTTCTAAACGTTGCCATATGTTTATTATTATTATTCATTAGTAATGTTTTAATAATTAAATTTAAAAACAAGTTACTCGTTCGTTCAGCTTATAGAACAATCCCACTTTTCTTTCCTCTACCACATATATCAGCTGTCATTTAAAACTTTGTAAATCAAATTTAATTATGTCATAGTTCAAAGATTGTTGCAAGAGAATAGACGATTCGTGAAAAAAGCTAAAAATATCGCCCGAAGTGTGCTTTTACTTCAAATAAGTTGAAATTAAATCTTATCAAAGTATAGAGTGTGTTTGAAAATCACTTTTTGAATGATTATTGTTGAATTATTAATTTAATTTGTTTTCAATACTTTTTTACTTGTGAAAATCGAAACTTTTTGGGCTTTTTGAATTTAAAATTATTTTTAAAGATTTTTGTTTCTTGCAGATGTATTTTTTTCGCATTATTAAGAAAGGAAAACTTATATTTGCCTTTGTAAATGAACGTCTTTGAAAGTTAAAAATTCTAAGCAATTAAAGCACTTACGAAGTAAAATTATATCTACTTATATAAAAAATACAAGTATTGTTCAGAATATTCCTTTTGCTTGCGTAATATAGAACTCGTTTTTAGCAAGCGCAAAGGGATCATGTTATTTGCTCGTTATAAAGACATGCTCGTAAAAAACGGGTTCGTTAAAATATCGAAATGTTTCAGGCGTACTTAATGTTATTTTTAAAAATTTCTACATCCAAAGCTCTCCGTAATCCAAAGGAGTTTGTTGCAATGCCTCTCATTATTTTATTTAGCTGCTTTTAAAGCTTGTTTAATTTTTATTGATGAATGTCAATGACTTCAGTTACATCTGGAGCAGATTATTATACAACATTCTTTAATTGTGTCGTTTATCAATAAGTATTTTTTTAAATAAGAAATTGGAATCCTTGGTTCAACAGTGCTAAAAATTTTGTACACGATCTAAAAAAAAAAAAAAAAACGATGAAATTAACGAATTTTGTATAATGCTCGGCCCTAGAGATAGCTGAAGCCTTGAGCCCACATCAATAAAAATTTGCACACGATCTAAAGACAGGCCCGTCATTTAGGGGGGTCAGGGAGGGGTCAATTGCCCCCCCCCTGGCTTTGAGAAATCAATGTAGTTACATGTGAGCGTGGTTTTTGATGTTTTCCGATGAAATTGCATTGTGTTTGAACCCTTTGTTCCCCCCCTGGAAAAACTTGAAATGACGGCCCTGTCTAAGGATTCCATTTGCCAATTTTTGGACACTATTGGAACTAAGGATTATAATTTTTTATTTGAAAAGAAAGTATTGAAAAAACGATAAATTTAACGAATTTAGTATAATGCATGGTCCCAGAGCTAGCTGAATCCTTTAGCCCATATCAATAAAAATTTTCACAAGCTCTAAAAATACCATATGGCAGCTTTTCGGCACTATTGAAACTAAGGATTCCTAAATTTTTATTAAAAAAACAATGAAAATACGATAAAATTCACGAATTTTATAAATGAACTGCCATAGAGGCAACTGAAGATATTAACTCAAATCAACCAAATTTTGCATACATACTGACAATAGCATAAGTCAACTTTTCCCCTCCAATTGGAAATTTGACATGTATATATTAAAAAAAATATATATGTGCACCCTAATTTGCAATCGAAGAGGGGTAAGTACCGAAATTAAAATTTGGAGGTAATAGGGCAAATAGTTGGAGAAAATCTCATCTGTTTTAAAGTTCGAGATGGTATTAGTTGCTCCTGTACATGCAGCTATAGAACGTAATTTAGGTTAATTTCTCAATAAAAACCTATTTACAGTTTGAACTTTGCACGGGTTCTACTCAAAAGTTTTAAGTCCACACTTGCATTCCTTTGGTTCTCATATTCTCAGATGCAATTATACAAAGGACATTCCATAAAAATTGAGTGATAAAACTTATTTTCTGTGGGAACACCGCGAAACTAAAAAATTGAAATGCATTTTCAATCTGTTAACTGCACGTTTATACAGAATTCGAAACTAAGAAGACGATTTTATTTTCCTGGTTCCGTACTTGTTTAGAGAACTGTTTTATTTGCCTTACAGAAATGGAGATGAGTGATTCAGAGTTAAAAAATGAAGTGCGTCGATTGGTGAGTTTACAAATCCTAGGAGTCAGTTCTGAAGCGGCCTTTCTTGAAATCAGCATGCCATATAAAAATCGTAGACTCTCCAAAACATTTGACTTCGTAAGCTTCTTTGAATAATTTAAGTGTTTCTGGAGCTGCCCAAACGGTAGCAAAACTTAATGGCACCTGGCCAACGCACTTCGTTTTTTAACTCTGAATCACTCACTCATCTCCATTTCTGTAGGGCAAATAAAACAGTTCTTTAAACAAGCACGGAACTAAAAAAATAAATCGTCTGCTTCGTTTAAAATTTTTTACAAACGTGCAGTTAACAGTGTGAAAAAAATCGCCTGCATTTCTACTTTTTAGTTTCGCAGTATTCCCACACTTCGTAAAAAGCTCTCAGTTTGTATGGAATGCCCTTTGTAGCTAAGCGTAATTAATTATCTTTGGAATGTTATCAAGTTTTATTATTTGATGCTTTATCTGCGGTTTTTTGGGCAGTAATCGTTTAAGTCCTTATCTTGAGGGAATACCAGCGTGGGATTTTCATCTATTACAGATTCATTTCTTTGCCACTTTCTTTCATCATAGCTCTTTTTTTTTTACTTTGCGGCTTGATGAGCTTGTCTAATGATAATTACTTTTGAGGAGAACAACGTCGAACGCCTACTCAGAAACTTCGACCATCTAAATAATGAAGTATTTTAAACAGTGTGACCTAAGTAGGATGTTAAAAGCTCAATTAGTTTAAGTTCATGGTGAACATGGAGAAATTAATTTAACTGGAGGATGTTTAATATCGTTTATTTTATTCATCATTGGGTGTAGCTTATCAGGGAACCACACGATTAGCGCAATAATGGAAAAAGTTGAAATAGGTACTGTCTGGTTTTCTTATTTAAAACCTTCCGCGTATGTACGTACGCATGCGCCAGGTCTTCTCCGATCTTACCAAAATAGGGATCATAAGAAAGACAACAATAAGGGGAAGAATAATAAGAAGCATTTTGAGCCGTATCAAACTGCGTAGAATAATACTAATTTCAAGTACATAGTTTAGTACAGACTTTATTTGAACATGTCAAAAGGATAACAAATGCAAGTTTTAAATTGAAAACTTCGGAAAGTTCCCAATCACAACCCATCACCCCTTTTTTTAAGTGGAATGCGGTTCGCGAGTGCTAGTCGAGGCTTTCACGGGCGAACAATAGCAAACGAAAGAGCATTTTGAGATGTATTTTGGATGAAAGCATTATTTGCTCTCATCCACCAGTTATCTAGATATAAGGTCTTAAAAAAAATTCTGCCGAAATTTGCCTAATTGAGAGACTTGGCACGAAATTGATCACAGAATATCACGGTCTGCATGTGCAGCGGATCCATCCATAAATCATGTGAAAGATGCCTGCCATTTCCCACGGAAACTCACTAAATTTGGCGATTTGAAAGTGAGAATTGGTGAGAATGTCTATAAAGTTATTAAAAGTGTGGCTCTGATAAGTTGAGCTATGACCTTGACCGGGTTAATTTTTTTCTGATAATAGGAAAGGACAATTGACGCAGAGATGAGCTGGGTTACTTTCGCAACAGTTTTGCAAAGAGCATGTAAATAATGCAAAATGTACCAAAAAACAGTAAAACCGCTCCTACTTTTGTATAAATATATTGGTTTTCCAAAGTCAGGTCTCCGACCCACCTAAACAATGGGTCTGGCTGGAAATTGACTGGCTTCAACTGGGAAGGTTTATGAATGCTTTAGAAAGATTCCAGGAAGGTTACTGACTTTTAGCGGGAATATTTCCTGTTTTCTGTCAAATATGTTACTGGCAGAAATTAGGAACATTAGCTGCCCATTATTTTCCAGAAATGTTCAGGACATTTTTCTACTGTGAAATAAAATCATGGCTGTAAATATTCAACCTAAACAACCTCAGCTATTTTATTTCTGTCACATTACAAAGTTTTGAGTGTTTTGTTCCATTCAATTTAGAGTCTACAGTATTTTATTCTAGCAAATTTGCAGTCTTATGAAGAAAAATTTCCTGATTTTACCACAAAATAAATAAAATAAGTAAAAATAAATGTGGATGAATATAAAAAAAATCTCAAATTTTTGTTTTCCGTGCGTTTTCTACTTTAGTTCACTGTATCTTTTAAAAACTATCTGTACATTGTCTGCTTTTAATTCCGTAATTTTACGTCAGTCTCTTGGTAAAGGGTTTTCTGTAGATTCTCATATACGTTTGTGAAAATGATTTTATAACATAGGACAGAAGTGAAATCAATAAGCAAAAAGTGTTTTGAAATATTACAAAAGTTTCCTTACCCCTTTTTCACTCGCACTTCCCTCAAAATCACGGTTGAAGTTTTGTCTTTTATGACTCATGCCCGTGATATTTCCGGGTTAGAGCGTACTAAGTTCAAGTTAAAAAAATTTCCCCCAAACATCAAATCTGAACACATATGTTGCACAAACACCTTTATTCAGAGTTTTCTTGAATTAAAAATTAGGAACTATTATGAGAGTTTTTTCGGAAATAATATGACAGTTAAGGGACTAATTTGAATAGATTTTCTTCGTAGTTAACTCTAAGCTGTTTAACAGCTGTTTGTTTGGGAACTGTTGAATCAATATCCTGTTAAAGATTCCAAGAACTTACAGTAAATGTTTAGAAGAATGTAGGTTATTTAGCTAGAGCATATGAGATCAGTTCTAAAATGTCCGGAAAAGCAAGGAAAGTTGATTTTTCCTGTTCCCCTCCAAAAGCTCTTGCCATAATGACCCTCTATTGGATAAAAAGAGATAAAAGCATACCAAATAGTAAATAACTGAAAAAAATAGATTTTCAAAATCTTGCTCCGAGGTGCACGTACACTGTAAAAACTACAGCAGTAAACCAAATTTCACGTTTCTAGGCTTTAAAGTTTTCCAGGGAGGCGTGCCACACACACATACCTACACAAAATAATGTATTATATATTAATGCTCACCAAACATGTTTTTGACTTTTGTGTGTAAGAAATATAACAGCTAACAATTATTTGAATAAATAGAAAGCGGTAGTAATATAGACAAAATTTTATATTGCTGCATGCAGTCAACTCGTAAAAACTCGAAAGCTTATAAATCGAATATTTCTAAATCTAGAAGTTTTCATTGGGGGCCAAACTCTTGAGGAGGCTGTGGACACTACCCATAACTCGAAGGCTTATAAATCGAGTATTTCTAAATCTAGAAGTTTTCATTGGGTGCCAAACTCTTGAGAAGGCTCTGGACTCTACCCATAACTCTAACTACCAATAAATTGAACTCTTTAGTGAGTCCCTTGTGACTACATAACATATAAACATGTTTTTGACTTTTGTGTGTAAGGAATATAGCAGCTAACAATTATTTAAATAAATAGAAAGCGGTAGTAATATAGACAAAATTTTATGTTGCTGCATGCAGTCAACTCGTAAAGACTCGAAAGCTTATAAATCGAATATTTCTAAATCTAGAAGTTTTCATTGGGTGCCAAACTCTTGAGAAGGCTGTGGAAACTACCCATAACTCGAACTACCAACAAATTGAAGGCTTTAGTGAGTCCCTTGTGACTACATAACATGTAATTTTTTAGTTAAAAAAATATTAATTGCAGAACATGATTATAGAGCTCTTGAGCTTTCAGTTTGGTTTTTCGCATGTTTTTTCTTTATTATATACGCTTTTAAAAATTGTTTTTGAAAGTGTCCCAAGTTGTTCCACTGTGCCCCATGTGGGGACACAATGGGTCCCACGGATTGATATAAGACTTTCTTCTTTTTTTATATTCAGTTTTCACCCCTTGCGTCTCATTCGAGATTGTTTCGTTTTAATCATTCAAGAGTTACTCTTACAAAAAGATTAAATGAATTTTCAATTATATGAATGGATGAATAAACAAATATAAAGCTGAAATAAAATGTATAGGAATTAAAGATAAATATCTTCTAATTAATACAAAATAAATTATCTATATCACAATATGTAAAACAGCGATTAAAAGAGTACATTCTGTGAAACGAATAGTGATCGATTGCATGACGTTAAAATTCCCCACAGCTTCGCAGCGAGATTAGAACCTTGGAAAACACAGCGATGATAGTGCGTTGCATTAGTTTTTAGCAAATCGTGCTTTGACTGAGTAATTCAATTTAAAATAAAGACTCACGAATTGTTTGGGCGCTATCAGAATTTCAAAAAATGCTAATGATGTAATTGAAATGCTTAAAGGGTCTGGAGATTGAAAGGAAAAATCGAAAAGCTTAAGTAAAATAGTACTTTTTGCAAGTGTAATTGTTTCAGATATTTGTACGAGATTAAAAAAAAAAAAATCAATCATCTGTTTTTTATTGATCAAAAGCTACTTAAGAGTGAAATGTATCTTTTAATAATATAATTTCTTTGATCATTATCAACTTCTGAAACAAATTTAAAGCACAACCAAGCAAAAGTTTTCGTTCAAAGAACATAGCGATATCCTGTCCTATCCTAATCAAAATGTTGTTTAACTAGTACACTTTCCCAAGTAGCATCAACTCATCGGATTTTGCTCGACCGATCAACAAACTCCTCGTAAACTGATCCTGTAACGCACGATGACATCGTTCCGATCAGTATCCGAGCACGGTTTTCGATGAGCTACTTTTCATCGGAAAGCGATATCCTTCCGATCAACTTTCCCGATGAAAATAAGATGAGCTATATTCCATCGGAAAACGATATCCTTCCGATCAAGTTTCCCGATGAAATTCCTCGGCACGGGACTGTTTTGCTCGTAAATTGCTCCAAATCTCATCGTATTCTCATCGGATTTTGCTGCTCGGATTCTGCTCACCCGATGAGACATATTGGATCATCGGCCGATGAGAATTTCATCGGGTTTCGATGAATGGCCGATCATCGGCCGATGAGATGATGCTGCTAGGGTTACGTTTGTCTTAATAGTAGCAATCTAAAGCTACAGGTCACCCTACTAACCAAAGAAAAGGCGAGATTGCAAATAAATACAGAACAGCATCCAGAATAGCATGCAGTTTATCCCTTCTTGGGGCTCGAAACTTTGAAATGGCCATAACAGAGCTGACGGTAAAAAAAAAATGATACAGAATCTGTGTTTTTCTTCATTCTGTAGTTAAAAATATTTCAGGACACCAGCAAAAGGTCTTAAAACAGTTTACAGTTCCATCTTAAGGCTACAGAAGACACAAAAAGTGTTTTTTTTTTTTTTCAATTATTAATCAATTAAAATTTGTGTGCTTGTATATTTACTACATCTAAAAGCATAAAAAATTGGTGCAAAAACAATGAATACTTTTTTTGAAATTTAGAATTAAAAATTTTTTTAAACATAATTTCAAAATGCTCCATGCGTCACAGTTTTTTTTTTCAAACTTTGAATTTCCAATCATTAGGCATGATTGCATAAATGTATGCATTACATGTAACGTTTTATGAGATAGTTTATAAAAGATAGCTGAAAATGAAAATTTATATGAATTTTTCAGCTGAAAATTTATTTTTTTTTTTACACTTTTAGAAGTAGTAAATATACAAGCACAAAGTTTTAGACATATATATCAATAATTGAAAGAAAAAAAAAGTGTACTCTGTAGCCTTAAGTTGTCAGCTGGTTCAAGATCCTCCGTATATATTTACAATGGTCGGTGCGCGTGTAAAACCTGCCTATGTCATGAAGTCCTCCACGTGTTTCAATAACAAATCAATGCCCATGGAGGTACTGAAACAGGGGTTGTTTGGCCTCTGTTCTGTATTGTTAATCAACAGTTGGTAGCTTATGCTGCTATCCATCCGGTGTTGCAGTAGAAGGCAAACCTCTCCTCCTCTTGCGTGCAGGATAAGGCAGCAATAATAATGATCTGAAATATAAAATTTTGAATGGGGGAAAAATAATCAAATGAATGAAGAACGATTGCATTAAAACTCTGAAAATATATAAAATTTTATAAAGCATTTTACTTCAAATAGCTGAAAACCAAAATAAATAAATAAATAAATAAAATAAATAAATAAATAAAAAATAAGAGTAATAAATAAATAAATAACATTAAAATAAAAATAAAAAACATAAATTAATAGTACGGTTTCAATTTTGAATGAGAAATGGACGTGAACGGAAAAACGGGAAGGCTGAGAAACACTGTTAGACAGTTTAGTAAGTAGGTCTACTTTTAGCTGAGTTGTGCACATCGTTGCACGATTTTGGCTAAATTATTTTTTTTAATGTAATGTTTATTAAATGTTTAGAACTTTTTACTTTACAGATCCCTAACTAATTGTTCTTGTGCTTTGTTGTAGATAGTGAAACTCAATTTTAATAGTTCATTTGAAAATCTTAAGGAGGAGGAAAATATTTAAATCTAATTAATCACAACTTGGTAACAGAGGTTATACAGTGTTACTAAATCTAAATGTTTGTTTGTTAAAAATATCTAAAAACTGTATGAAATAAAACCATTATTTTAAATTCAGGCAACCTTTTCATATTAAATTATTTTGAAGAAATGTTGATTGCTTAAGGAAACTTCTGTTACTACTCTATAACTTATGTTACCATTGCATGGTAGCAGTTATTGTTAGAGGTTTTTTTCAAAGCGTGAAAATACTCTGACATTTTTTTAAGCGAAGGAAATTCCCTTTGGAAGAGTAAAATGCACGAAAACAGTAAATAGCATAACAGTGGTCAATATCGTAAAAATAACTTTCTAAAAATGAGTTGTCAGGAAAAGAAGTTTGCTAAAGATGTTTACTATTTAGATTTTTTTAACTTTAAGACTGACATTTCGGATATCAAAAAATTACGCAGCATTCAAAAAATTCCAATTGCTTTTTTTCCCCACACATTCCGCGATGCCAATTTTTACTTGAATATAAATCGTGAAAACATGGTTGGCTAAATTTTTGTCTAGTGTTTTCGATTTTCGATGCGTGATGTAGGCTCAAAGGGGCGTTAAAAATATCTCTGTCCATGTTTAAGCTCGTATGTAGAAACTAAAATGGTGCAAACTACAAAGCACTTTTTTTAGCGATACAAGAAAAAAGCAGATTTAAACATAATTTGTGCTAATTATGAGATACAGTTTTTTACGTTACAAAGTGCTTTGTCCCTTTTTTTCATTGAATTATATTTGTTATTTGTAGAATTTCAAATATTGTTAGTAGTACTGTTGAACTCTCAAAAAAATCTATTTAAATGAAAATCAAACTTTGTGGGTTTTTTTTCAACAAAATAGATATTAATTCACAAGAATAAAGAGATCAGAGCTCAAAATAAAAATTTAAATTTGATTTGCTGCGAAAATGAGCATTTATTAGTTTAAATGGAGACGTATGTATGTTACGTATGTATGTATCGATTAGTGAAACGTACCTCATAAAACAAAACAGAAATTAAAATCAAATTGAAAACATAAAAATTAACGTTAAAATGCACTAACTCGCAAAAAGTTGTAAACACGTGTTTCGGGGTTTCAAGACGCAACTTTTTCACTGCAAAAGAAGTGAGCTATGTGTGAAAAGAGATCCGACAAAGAAGTAAGCTTATGTTTGAAATGACGTCCGAGATAAGATTTCGGGTTGAGTTTATGCAGGAAAATATCCCCAACAAAAGTTTTTGCTGGAGAGTGTTTTATCCGTGAGCTCACTTCTTTTGCTGGAAAGAAGGTTCATTGTTACCCAAAACGCTTGTCTTCATTTATCGCATATTTAAGCTTCTTAACGTTGTAAGTTACTGTCCAACATCGAAAGGCGCGCCTAGCACCGTTGAACGGTTCTATTTCAAAGAGGGGTGACAGCTTGATTAAGATAATGCATCATGGTAGCATTTCTACGTAGTCTGATATTTTATTTTTCTACAACTGATAAGGGAGGGGAATAAATTAAAAAAGAAAAAAAAAAAAAAACATCAAAGCAAACCAATACTTTTAATAAACGAACCCAATAAAAAACAAAACAAAGCCTTATCTCCCTTATATCTGTCACCCCTATATTGACGAAATCAGTAGAGACCTGAGGAGGCATGCGCAAAAGCGTCCTAGGTCGCCGGAAAAAATATCAAACAGTAGCCGTCACTCTTCAGCACAAAGTTTTTTTTAAATTTATTTCTCAAAACTAAATTCAGCTCAGAAGGTAGCTGGTTTATAAATCAGCAGGTTTATACGAAGCAGGTTTATCGATGAGGGTAACGAGATTTATTGAAAAGTTAAACTCCATGCGAATCGGCGATTGATTAATTGTGAAAACAACACTCCAGCGCGGCGAAAGTCGATATTCGCAATGACCCAAATCCAGTCATTGTTCGATAGAGCTGCATCGGTTTCATTATAGATGATTGAAGCCTCATCTGTCGGCTTCTCTTTGCGGTTGAGGGTTCCGGTATCTTTGGGTTCGTTTTCTCTGTGGCCGCAACTCTTTTGCTCCGCCAAAGGTCAGATGCCGAGCGAATAACGGGAGAGTTGGCTCTGTTGCAACTTGCCCACTGTCTCGTTTTGCAGTGCATGAACAAGTTGGAGTGACCTCGTAACCGCGCGCCTTCGAAAGATTCGATAACCTTTCTTCGCAGCCGAAGCCCAGACAATCGCAACGTTTTGGGGCTGTCTTGGTGTTTTTTTTTGGGGGGGGGGGGGAGGGGGGCTAAAATTGCTGCTATGTACTCAGACCCTACACTGCAAAAAATAGATGTAGTTTTTTACAGTATAATACAGCTAATTTAATAGAAACAAACTAAAAATTGCGAATTTTACAGTAATAAACTGCATAATTTCTAATTTTACAGCAATTTACTGTAAAATTGTTGCTTTACAGTAATAAACTGTGAAATTGCTGATTTTGCAATTTATTACTGTGCATTTTACAGTTTTAAACTGGAACCTCTTCTGCCAGTATTATACTGTTTCTTTTACAGTACAATGCAGCTTATTTTATGGTAATAAACTGTAAAATTGCTGCTTTACAGTAATAAACTGTAAAATTGCTAGTTTTACCGTTTAATACTGTGCATTTTACAGTTTTAAACTGGAATACTGCTGTCAGAATTATACTGTAAAAACAAGGTTATATTTTGCTGTGCAGCAGATTTTCAAGGAGAGGGGCAGAGTGAGCCCACTGTGCCCCTTTATAAGGGTCCTCTCTATAAAAGTTTCTGTAAATGTCCCGAATAGATTTCAGTCGATACTTCGTCAGCACGCACTACGCGAAATTAATCCATCGCCAAAAAATTTTTGAAATCTCCTCGTTACAGGAAAAGCCAAAAAGCAAAATCAAGAATTTTATTTGTTCATACTCAAGGAAAAACTGGCGACACCTTTTTCCTATGATTTCCTTCACGCTAATTAATGTCTGTCACGCTCGTCGTAAACGACTTTCAAAATTCTAATTTAAAGTTAATTTTTACAAACTTAAAAACGCCCATATCTTTTTTCTGAGTGAAAATATCGATTAGTAACTTAGAAGCCTTCGGAAGGAAATCTCATCAAAAGGTATTTTCCGCGAGCTTTCGAATGAGACCAAAATTATATCAAATGAGAGGATTTTTGTTTTTATATTTTATTTTTTGAATTACTTGTTCTGTTTTTACTCATTACATTTTCGTACTACATGTTATACTTGTGTTCACAGAAAAATGTTTATTTCTTGTTTATAAATTTATCCATCGTAGTTTCTTGTCCAAACATTCTTGAAGAAAATATATTTAAAACATTTTTTCCGTCAGTTAATCGGCAAAATTTAACTGATTATAAATAAAATAAAGTATTCATGTTTTTGCATTCATTTTTTAAAAGCTAAGGAATGTAACAGAGGGTTATCTCTTAATATTCCATTCAATTTTGCGCGTTGTAAGAACTATTTGTTTTATTTTCACTCTGTACACTTCCATCCTTCATGTTATAGTAAGGATTGCAGAAATTAGCAGAAATCGGCAAAGTGGAAAATTTTTTTTATAATCATAGTATATTTGAATAATGTTACTTTTGTTTTCTATGGGAGTAACATTGGATTAGTACAATAGAATGTATTTAACTGTATTAATTAACTGATTTAGAGATCAAAAGTACATAATATCGAGTTAAGAGCGTGCTATATGTTTATAAGTAAAATTTACTAAGAAAAGTTAATTAATTTTGATATAATTGACCACAGAATATTTGTAATGAATACCGTAAAATGGGGTGAATCGGAACACTTTTCAGCTTTGATTGTAAAAAAAGCAGTTAAAAGATTTTTTTTTCAATTTGATTTTCTGGGTAAAAACTTCGGTCTTGCTTTACTTTTGATATTCCAAGCAAACACAAAACATTTTGAACAGTTATTATTAAAATATATAGGAAATTATGGGTGTTCCGAATCACCCCGCTCATAGGGGTCAATCGGAACACATGTTAAAATTTGTATTTTTTTCCATGAAACCTGTAATAGGTCTCACAAATATGAGTAATATTGATCAGGGAGAACAAGAACAGATAATTACTGTCAAATAAAAGTATAATTTCAATACCAGTAAACGTTCTATAATTTGTCAAAATTCAAAATAATTTTGAACTTATGAAAAATGAAAAGTAATTTTAAGAGCCGTTTTTTTTAACCCATTAATGCCTGACATTTTTTTTTCCAAAGATATTTTGTATACTGGTTACAAACAGTGTTTAATGGACAGGAAAAATAATAAAAAAAATATTATGTAAAAAATAAATATTTTATTAAGGAAAGAAAAATCTTCCCTTAAAAGTTACGATAGACCCCAGAGGGTACATACTTTTTTTACTGAAATTTTTTTCTGCCTACGATATAATATTTAAATAGACATTTTATAAGAAGAAATAAAATCAGCAATTAACATAAACTGGGAAGCTGGGAATAACTTTGAAAACTTAGCTTTTTTCCTTGAGATTGTGAACGATGTCATTTTCGATAAAGATCATATTAAAATTGCTACAGAACGCACTTTACAATGGTTATGTGCTGCAATCTGTTAATAACGAATTGAAACAATACCAAGGTACTAATTGAACACTATTATTTGGTTGAAATGTTCATTTTGGGGAAATTCAGACCCTTTTTTGGACCGTCCCTAAAAAGGGACGCTAGGCATTAATGGGTTAAGAATCAGGCAGTCAAAAAACTTGACATTTTTGATTTTGCTGAAAATTTCAGAATATGGTTTTTATTTAAAATTATTAAACACGTGTTTTTTTATTTTTTCAAAATTTTTTTTTCTTTCCTTTTCGGGAGGTCAAAGTTGGACTTAGCTCTTTTTTTCAATAAAAACATGCCAGCTTAGATGAGCCAATACTTTTTGCTTTAGGAGTGAACCGTAGAACTGAGAATTATTTTGTGTTCTACTATATCCCCACTAACTGTAAGTACATAAATATTTGTGGAAGACTCTTGGCACAAAGGTCAGAGGTCACTCAAAGTTAGACGAAAAATAGTTTTTTAATGCAACTTTGACCGACAAAATCTTCTTGTGGAAACGGTGCACCACGGTAGTGTATATATCAGTAAATACCCACCAAAGACTAGTATCCAAAAACATAAAGATATGTGTGGTTGATATTTTGCTTATTGAAATATTTGACTCTGAAGTTGCAGAAATCGCAAAATCACGTGACTTTGAGGGTCATTATCTCCTTGCACGATAAGTGACCAGATACAAAACTAGTTGGAGTGGAAGCCTTTCTTGTCACAGAAACACAATCCGTTAACAAACCTATGGCTACTCTTTCAGTTTTTGCATAATTCTTCTCTAAACTTTGAAAAATGAGTGTTTTTCGGCGTTAAGAAAAAAGGCCAATTACCTGTTTTAAAATAGGTATTGCTGTTATTTGTAGCATTATTATATCCCAACTTCCTAACTAGCTGAAATGGCATCTAAAGATGGTTATGGGTGAATATCAGGAAAAGTGCCAATTTGACCATGGAATTTTTCAATTTTTGAAGATACTCAGAAAATTAAATTTTTATGGTATTTCAAATACACATTAGCAACAATATTTTTAAAAAATTAGGGGCATGGTCAAGGTGAACATTTACCCCTATTTTAGGGGGGTTGTCTTTGAGCGTTACCGACAAGATGAGACTGCTACCGATCTGACAAATATTACAGATTCTACACACTTCTAGTGCACAAAAGTAAACATTTACTCACTACCTTTTATGTTTAAAAAGAATATAATTATTTCTTAGTATATAATAATACTTACACAGCCAGAACGCTTTTTTGTATCATAAATAAAATTAGAGACCAATTAAAAGTTAGTTAAAATTAAATTAGTGGGACAAAGTTTTTTTCAAACAAATAAATAGGTTAACAGTTAAAAACTCAAAATAAAATAAAATTCTTAATACAATCTTAAAAAACGAACTTAATCCAAGACAGAGTTTGGCGGGGGGGGGGGGGGATTTGCACTAAACTGTTCATAGGTTTTCCATTTAAAAACAAAATTATATTTTGGGGTGCAGTAGTTACGAACGAAGGTCTGAATATTAATGTAATAGAAAAGAGGGTGAAAATGGCAATAATTTTTTGTTTAAAAACTCAAATTTTGAGGAAAAATTAATGTTTTTGAAGCATTTAAAAAAACAATAAATAAACTGTTTCCAATAATGGAAAATTTGGCGATGCACTTGAAATTATCTTTGTTCTTTAAAACTCAACACAAAGCACGAAGAAAGAATTGCGAAAAAACATCGGTAATGCATGCATCCGTTTCGTAACAAATATCTTCTACTTCGGCGCTGCCGACATGACAAATTTCTCGCAATATGATAACTGAACATCCCTAATTAAAGATTCGAAAATAAAAACGCCGTAATATGCCCATGACGGTAGGTTTCATTTCCATTATGCAAAAATAGATTGAAAAATTAGTTTATTTTGTGTCTAAATTTCCGCTGCCGACATGACACTTCATTTGGTAGAAACAGAAAAGTCAAGATTGAAAAAATCTTACCTGTAATTCAATGCAGCCGAAGTGAAAATTTTCTATCGGAACTGAAACATCACATATTAGAGCTTCACCCAGCATAACTTTTGGCGCTAAAAAATGTTTTGTCTAGATTTTATCATTCCGGAAGTTGGCTCCCTCGTCAAGTTATGAAAACTTGTGACAAGCAGAAATTGCTTTTTTTTATCGATCTAAATTCATTTTATCTTTAATACAAGAGTTAATCGTCATAAGTGAACATAAAACACGTTATTTCCTTTTGTATTTGTTTCTGCAATGATGTTTTATAATCCACAGGATTTTTTTGAACTTTGCGATTCGAATGTGTGACGCGCTGCCGACATGACATTGAGGCAATAAAAAGAGTTCTATTGTCACAAATTAAAGCAAAACCTGAAAATTTTGTTATGGATTGTATGTGCGACGCAGTTTACTGTATGAGAAAAGAAAAATCTTTGGTTTTTATTTGGAAGTGCTCGAGAAATTCAGTTGTGACTTAAATTAGCACTTTTCCTGATATTCACCCTTATACAGTTGAAACCAAATTGAAAATGAATTGTCGAAAATACTCAGTATACGTCAAAAACCATATTTTTTTATTTGTCCAGGCGACGTTTTTTTTTGTTACAGCTCTTTATTCCGTTCGGTTCCGACATGGTAAGCAAATTTATGTACTTCTTGTCGTTCTAGTTGCTGTAAAACTGGAAAGTAATGTATCTTAAGTCTGATATAAAGTAATTTCTCTTGTCATATCCAGTTTTTAATGTAAAAGAATATTTTGAAATGGATAATAGACCTAATCTAAAAAAAAAAAACTTACTTATTCAGCTGAGCCCTCTTGCTCGATGTCATGAATGTCATCAAACATTTCCAGACCTGCACCATGGGGCTTTAATGTACCAAGATTTTTAAGAAGTGACATTCTGCTAAAGGGGCTTCTTATTTGTGAAAAAGTTGAGTTTTTGATGACATTCACAACATCGACCAAGAGGGCACAGCTGAACAGAAGTTTTTTTTTTTTTTATTGTGTTTATTGTCCATTTCAAAATATTCTTTTAGCATTATAAACTTGATATGACAGGATATATTGCTTTATATCAGACTTAAGATACATTGCTTTCCTGTTTTACAGCAACTAGAACGACAAGAAGTACATAAATTGCTTACCATGTCGGAACCGAACGGAATAAAGAGCTGTAACAAAAAAAAACGTCGCCTGGACAAATAAAAAAATATGGTTTTTGACGTATACTGAGTATTTTCGACAATTCATTTTCAATTTGGTTTCAACTGTATAACCATCATTAGATGCCATTTCAGCTAGTTAGAAAGTTGGGATATAATAATGCTACAAATTATAGCAATACCTATTTTAAAACAGGTAATTAGCCTTTTTCCTTAACGCCGAAAAACACTCATTTTTCAAAGTTTAGAGAAGAATTATGCAAAAACTGAAAGAGTAGCCATAGGTTTGTTAACGGATTGTATTTCTAGGACAAGAAAGGCTTCTACTCCAACTAGTTTTGTATCTGGTCACTCATGCTGCAAGGAGATAATGACCCTCAAAGTCACGTGATTTTGCGATTTCTGCAACTTCAGAGTCAAATATTTCGATAAGCAAAATATCAACCACACATATCTTTATGTTTTTGGATACTACTCTTTGGTGGGTATTTACTGATATATACACTACCGTGGTGCACCGTTTCCACAAGAAGATTTGGTCGGTCAAAGTTGCATTAAAAAACTATTTTTCGTCCAACTTTGAGTGACCTCTGACCTTTGTGCCAAGAGTCGTCCACAAATATTTATGTACTTACAGTTAGTGGGGATATAGTAGAACACAAAATAATTGTCAGTTCCACGGTTCACTCCTAAAGCAAAAAGTATTGGCTCATCTAAGTTGGCATGTTTTTATTGAAAAAAAGAGCAAAGTCCAACTTTGACCTCCCAAAACGGAAAGAAAAAATTTTTTTTTGAAAAAATAAAAAAACACGTGTTTAATAATTTTAAATAAAGACCATATTCTGAAATTTTCAGCAAAATCAAAAATGTCAAGTTTTTTGACTGCCTGATTCTTAAAAAAAACGGCTCTTAAGAAATGCTTTTGAATTGAAATACAAAGATTTAACACGAATGGAAGTCACTCATGTCGTCCACAAATATGTACTTGTCCTTAAAACTAGCAATTGTGACTTGGCTTAAGTTTTTTCATAGCATCTTCTGGGATGATCTCTGCCTTTTCTTTAGTTTCTTAAAATCTCTGGGTTTCGGGGATTGTCCTGAAAGATTTTTTCGCTTATTCATCACTGTCTGTGTGCTTGCCTTTTGCTATATAAAGTCCATATGACTTTCCTCCTCGTATTTTAAATAAAAAGAAGTCTCCTGGAGAAAAAATCTTATGAAATCTACAACTTTCTGTCATTCTAAGATCTAATTGCTCACGAGAAGGGATAAACAGTAATAAATCCTTGTCCTTGTCTTGATTAGAGGAATTGGGGTTAGAATCTTGATTTTTCAAACAGTTTCCTTCAAATAAGTTTGAATTGGAACAACAGAACAAAATGTTCCGATTCATTTTTTTTCCCAATGGCATTTTTCAGAATTCTTGATTTTTATGACACAATTTATAAAAAATGTAAATTCTAATGTGGTATTCTGTTGTTCAGATACATGTATAATTGAAACATACCACTCTTAGGTTTAAAATATAAGAAGGTTTGTTCTTGCATATGAAGTTTTGCAGTCTATGAAAATGTGATGTTTTCTAGCATTCCACTTACAGCCCTCCTTAGAAGCCAGTAGCGTTGCCAGATTGACAAAAGTAATTTTTTCCTACTTCCTATCATCTTACCTTTCTAAAAAAAAATTATTGGTGAAAAATACCCAATAGTATATTTATGAAGAATTTCTTTGTATGGTCTGGAAGTTTTGTTCCGATTGACCCCGCTGTTCCTATACACCCCATTTTACGGTATGCAAGCGAATGAGTGCACACCTTTTTAGAGGATATTATTTTGATCATCTAGCAAAATAATTTTTTGAAAAATGTGCAAAAACAACAAATTTCCAGGACTTAAACAATTAATTTTTTTTTCTGAATTAAAAATTGTTGAGAAGCAACTTAACTTTGGAAAATAAATTATTGATTGTTAAATAACTGTTCATGCAAATGTTTCAAGGAATTAAATATTTTACCTAAATGTAAAAAAAATTTAATGAAGGTAGTGTGTTTCCTGAAAAAAAAAATATAAAATAACAAAACCAAGATTGTGCAGTTTATAAAAAGTAACCCGTTGAGTATTTCACTTAGTCCCCGAAATGAGACATTTAGTGGTATAATTCCCAGGTGGTGAGTTGAGAGAGATTAGTTTCATGTCTTGTTGGACTGATACTTTTCATTTTTGATAATCTAAACGCTCTCATCACCGCAGCATTTTCCTGCTGAAATTTTTGCCGATTATTAATAATCGGTAAAGTGGCAGATTATGGCCGATTAATCGGTGCATCCCAAAAAGTAAAAGCTAATTCTTTTTACTTTCATCTGAAAGAAAATATTTCCCTCCCTGACACTTTAAAAATTCCAATTAATCATGAATCATTTAGCTGTAAATGATTTTCATAATGCAAATTATACCTTTCTTATGAAGTTTTAAAATTAGACTGATCCTGTCAAAGATGAACCTATGCATCTGTGAGTCCGATAATATCACATCAATTTCTTGTGAATTTAACCATCTATGTCAAATTTATCACGTTTCTCACCTGATAATGTACAACGTCTTGTGGTTATCTGAGCAATTTTTTGAGTGAAGAAAATATACATGCGAATTATAGTCAAAGGGAAGTAAAATGTGTAGCATGAATAAAATCATTTTAATTACCCCTTTTTACAAGATTTTTTTTTTAAATAGCCGTTTATGAAGATTGCGATGAATTTATTGTGCAATAAACGAAAACCACGATAAAATGCAAAGTGACGAATCTGTGTAAATTAGCTAAGAAGCAACGAACGAATAATTGACGAAGAACCACACCTCAACAATCTCTAAATTTAAAAGAGATATACTCTGTAACGCAGGTCATATGTACAGCATGTGGTTTTCAGTTGTCGAAACATTTGTGACTGAAAAATGTATAATTTGCATTACGAAAACTTCTCACAGTAAATGATTTATAATAGATTGAGATTTATTATGGCGTCAAAGTGGGAAATAACTTCTTTCCGATGCCTGTAAAAGGAATTGGCTATTACAAGCCATTTCTTTTAAAATATTTGACCCAGAACTCTAGAAATTTATGACAGCAAGACAATGCCGTGGTGAAATATGATTGTTGTTTTATCAGCCGGTGAAAGTTATGAAAATTGTTTAGAAGATTCGGTTAATTAACTTCTTTTTTAGCAAGAAGACACACCTGTAATAGCGAAGACGAAGAATAAAGAGTAGGCATGTTTTGCATTTACCAACTGAATGACATAATGAATAGCACAAATAGCATTTACTGAGAGCAAGAAATTTTAACCTGAT
>JAXGGA010000760.1:0-191069 GCA_038373865.1 Uloborus plumipes
CATAATTTATTAATACATATTTGTTTTTTTGTTTTTTTCAAGTATTTTCAGCCATTAATAATGCCCCTGATGTAAAGAATTAAAATAAATTTAAACCAGTCAACACACTTTCTCAATTCGCCTCAGGCCCGTCTTTTAGGGGGGGGGGTCAATTGTCCCCCCCCCCCCGACTTTGGGAAATCAATGTATTGGCATATAAGTGGGCGTGGTTTTTGCCACTTTTTGGTAAATTTTACATTGTGTATGCACCCTTTGCCCCCCCCCCCCCGCTGGAAAATTTCGAAATGACGTCGTCCCTGACTCGCCTATGGACCCTGAAGCGATCTCTCGATGACGTCATAAAATCCTTCAAAATCTTAATTTTTCAAAACGTCATAACTCGGTCAATTTTTGTCGTAGAGTAATGATTTTTTTTATTTTTAAAAGTTAGTCTCAAGAATGTTTTACTAGGAAAGATGATTGATACGACTGGGTAGCTGTATAAAAATTTAAATTTCGTTACTCTTTCAAAATTTGATTCTTTGAAAAAAAATTCATAGACCCCAATTCCTTTCGTAATTCAGATATTTTTTTCCTGAATGAACAATATGCTTAAACCTAACGGTTTAGAAATTTGCTATTGGGCCACGATTGGAGTGGACATTTCACACACTCCAGGGTCCCCCGTACCTACTACAACTCGTGGTTTAACCGGGATAGGACCCTGAAGAGCGCTCTGTTCTTTTTGAAACAGAGCAAGGGCCGAGCAAACCCTTGGCCTAGCACCCCAAGAGGTATCGTTTCCCTTGGAGGACTTTGTGACCACGACATTTTTAACGTCCCCCAGCTACCATTAATCAGGACGGTGGGATCTTTGATAGGCTGGGATCGAACCCGGGTCCCTCCGGTCACGAGTCCGACTCCTTACCGATCGGGCTACCACGGCCTGATTGGAGTGAACACCATGTATACCCCAGAATACTGCACTCGGGAATTTGAACCGTAGCTCTATTTCGCGTGTAAAATTGTCAGGAATCGCAATCAGGGATTGAATAAAATGCGAAATTGTACCAAAATCATAGAGCTCCGGGTGCTTAGTGAGTGAAAATTGATCCGAAGTCTAAAAATTGAAAAAATACCAACAGAACGTGGTATTCCCAGGTGGTCACCCTCCCAAGTACTGTCTGTTTGCGTTTTGTGCGCCTGGGAGCCACGGACGCTTCAATCTGAAAAAGGGGAGATAGGTTTAGGATGCGCACTACCCGATGCCATCAGCTTTTGTTCGCTTTCTACTTCCTCGTTGCTTTTCCCCCTATTTCGAGCAAGTCCGAGGGCACTTCGCGCGTGCGCAGATACAGCGGAGGTCGCACGAAAAAATTTTAGACAGTACTGACCACGCCCGACGTTGCTTGACTTCGGTGATCGGACGAGAACCGGTATTTTTCAACATGGTATGGCCGTTGACAATATCTGAGAAGCTGTGCAGTATTATAAGCTTTATACACATGATTGGAGGCTTGTTTAACGCTTTGAAAGTTTTTTCGAACATTGAATTTTAGTGTTTCAAGGTGATATGTGTTTTTGTAAGAAGTTTTTAAATTATGAGATGAGCCCCAGTTTGTGCATCTAAAGAGAGAGAGAGAGAGTGGATAGCGTTGGTTACTGCTGCTACCATCTTCCGAACTTAAGAGAAAACAAGCAAGAAAGTTGGAATTAGCGATAAAATAATCAAGTTCCTGGTTAGTAGGAACAGAATGAACATAGGCGGCTGGTGTACCAAAAAAGTTGGGGATCAAGAGACCAGAGAGGTGTGTGGCTGTGTGGGGGGTAGAAGGCAACACCTCTGTAGTCTCTTTTTTAAATTTCAATTTGGCTATATTATTGTATTTTAACATTACTGATAAAATGACATCTAAATTGCAGAATATTGCCGCAAAAATCAACCAGGCTTTCTAACCAGGGTTGGCAAAGGTGGACCCAACCCAAAAAAACCAGCCCGGGTTTTTCTGGGCGGGTCCACCAATAAAAACCCACCCGGGTTTTTGTCAAAAGTGGGTTTTAGTTAATTTCTACGTTATCAACAAATATAGTCAATAATAATATCCTCTAAATTAGACATAAAAAACAAGTAAGAAATTATGTTTATTTGCGATAATTTTTCGTAGAGTAATTATTTATTTTATAAAAAAATTATTATTTCTTCAATTTTCAAGTCATCGTCCAGAAAATTTTTCTAGCTATGATACTGCTTTTTGTTGCAAAATACTTATTATTATTTTTTTATAGCAAATTTCAAATTTTAAAATAAATTGGAAATGAACCATTGATAAACTTCTTGCAGATGGAAAATAAAAGCTCAATTAATGTTTGATGATAATTTTGATTCAACGCAGATGTCAAATTATGATAAAAGAAAAATAATGAATGAAAAATATACTTCAAGTAATTTACATAAATTAGCACAGTGAAAAGAATCATAATAAATCATAACAGTTCACCAATCAAAATCACATTCATTTTTGTTTTTGAAAGACAAATAAAGTGAATGAACAAAAGTAAGAATCACAAATGTTTTACTAAATCTGGTACAATATTGTCCGTTTTTATGCTCGCGAATTTGTAGTTCTCGAAATGGAACAAGAAAAATAAAGTTTTGCTCTTTATTTCTTCTAACCGTATTGCATTTAGTATATGATGATTTTCGAGTGCTATATTATAGAGGTACCATACCACTGACTTGAAGCACTAAACCCTTTCTTTCATTAAAAACAAAAAAAAAAAAAAAAAAAAAAAAAAAAAAACAAAGAAAATGCGTCCCCATGCAATTTATTACTACTAAAATGTAATGACAAGCATTTATTAATGAATTTATAATTCTTGCAAAGTTTTAATGCTAACCTAGTTTTTTCTTAAGATAATTTCAAAAAAAAAAAATCGATTAAGAGTCCCCCCCCCCTCCCCCCATCTGAAATTACTCAGTTTTGGTTTTGAAAATAGGAGGGTGGGGGGAGACATTTCCCTTATCTCAGACACACACCTATCATAGAGATATGCCTTATAAAAACATGCAAATGACATGACTAGATATTGAAGCAGGCTACTTAATGAGAAAAGGTGATTATTTCTATTAATAAACAAGTGCAAATGGTTTTAATTTTTTAATGGCATAAATTTAAGTTTTTGAAACTTTCACACCCTAAATATTCCTGTATTTGTAGGACAGCCCATTTGCAACAGTTCTTCTATTTTGTAAAAGACAAGTGATAAAAATTTATAGCTGAAACCATCGTCCAAAGCTTCTTAAATATACACATTAAATATTACAATTCGATTGATGATATTATTTTTTGATATTGTTACTAATATTAATTATTAATCCATTGACATTGATTAAATGCAATTCAAAACTTCAACTTTTTTTCCTGAATAAATGCATATATTATATATCAATCTCCGCATAAGAAATAAAATTTAAACATAAAACCCAGCAAACCCAGTAAAAGCCCAGAAAAATCCGCAAAAACCCAGAAATACCCACAAAAACCCGGATTTTTGCCAACCCTGTTTTTAACAGACTTACCTCTAACGATCTGAAGCTCCATTCTTATGAAATAGCATGAAAATATTAAGATTTTCAGCTCGTTTTTGGAATTTTCAGCTTTTATTTTGGTGAAATAAATCGATCCACTCAGTAACAAATCATTTCTTTTTCCCGTGAAAAGTGAGGGACAAGGCCCCTTTACTTTTGGAAGTGAGGGGGCAGTCGCCCCCTTGCCCCCTGTACGAGCCGCCTATGAGAATGAATATGAAATTTTTACTTGATAAATTGAGGATTGAGCTTTTTTCTCCACTTCCCGGTTGCATAGTAAGCACTTTAAATGTAATAGCAAATTATAAAATTAGGAGTAAGGAAGTGGAAAAGGGGTTTTCTCTGCTTCCTTCCACTCTATTGTAGAATTCATTGCGGCTACTTTTTGCGAAATCCAAATTTTTATAAACCATAAACTTCGATTTTAATGTATTCACGTATATGTGGCTGTTTGAAAACAAACATCTAATAACCAAGAATGTTACGAAAAAAAGCTCTTAAACAAGCTTTGAGACTGATGACCTTGTGCCAGAAACGGATGGAAAACCAGTGTCGTGTCGTTTGAATTTATTTTAAAGTATTTTATTAATATTTATTGTGATAGAATAATTTTCCAGTTAGTTTTTCCCTTTTTTTCGGCGGAAAAACACGTTTTTTTTTTTTTAAAAAACACCCTTATAAATTTAACGACATTAATTCTCATCATTGAAGATCAGTAAAAAATAATGTACGCTGTATATACAGGGTGTCCACTCCAATCGTGGACCAATAGCTAATTTCTAAACCGTTAGAGATAAGCATAGAGTTTATTTAGGAAAAAATCTCCAAATTACGAAAGGAATTTTGGGTCTATTCAATGTTTTTCAAAAAATCAAATTTTGAAAGAGTTACGAAATTTAAATTTTTATACAGCCCCCCAGTCCTATCAATCATATTTAGTAAAACATTCTTCACACTGTAACGTTTAAAACTAAAAAAAAATCACTCTTCTACCACAAAAATTGACCGAGTTATGACGTTTTGAAAAATCAAGATTTTGAAGGATTTCGCATACGGTCCCTTAAGCGATCTCTAGATGCCGTCATGAAATAATGCAAAATTTTGATTTTTCAAAACGTCATAACTCGGTCAATTTTTGTGGTAGAGGAGTGATTTTTTTTTAGTTTTAAACGTTACAGTGTCAAGAATGTTTTACTAAATATGATTGATAGGACTGAGGGGCTGTATAAAAATTTAAATTTCGTAACTCTTTCAAAATTTGATTTTTTGAAAAACATTGAATAGACCCAAAATTCCTTTCGTAATTTGGAGATTTTTTCCTAAATAAACTATATGCGTATCTCTAACGGTTTAGAAATTAGCTATTGGTCCACGATTGGAGTGGACACCCTGTATAATCTTTATGACAAGTGTACGCAGGGGCGACTCGAGCTAAAATTTTTGGGAGGGGGAAATTAACAATTTGCTGAATATAGTTCCAATTTTACCGAATGATAAAATACTAGCATGCACACATGGCGTACATGCATAACATTTAGTGAGAAAAAACAAAAGCAAAAAAAAAAAAAAAAATCAAAAAACTAAAAAGAACAAAAAATTTCAATGTTGCAATAGTGCCTTCAAATTGCCGAATCGTCAACGAAATGTACCGAATACGAAAATTTTTAAGAGGTCACAGCGCCCTCCCGTGACCTCCCATCGGGCGCTCCTAAGTGCACGAGTGCAGGTTGGGTTTAATAGTATACCTTTACTACCGCGTTATAATTACTATTTCCTTTTTTATATGGTTATGCCTAGTAATTATCTAAACTAGAGATGTTCCAGAAACGATACGAAAGAACAGCAAATAGATTGTTGTCTACGAAGAATCGCATGACCTTTTTTACATCTTTAAATCTCTTTCCATCTTTATATCTGTCAAATCGGTATGCTGTTCACTACTAATACTTAAAGCATTGGTTGGTCAGAAAGTTTAGTGAGCATGATATTTCACTGTAACTAGAATGGGTCAAAATCCAAGTTGCACGCTTAATTGCTTTACCTTTTTTCACCTATTTCACCTTTAACTTCTCTTGAAAACTCCCTCGAGTATCCTTTTTCAATGATAAATTTCCTTCATTTGATACCGCATATGATATGTTTTGTTTTTTAAAAAATTTCTACGCTTTTCCAAGATGGCGTCAAAA
This sequence comes from Uloborus plumipes, assembly GCA_038373865.1. Lineage (NCBI taxonomy): Eukaryota > Metazoa > Arthropoda > Arachnida > Araneae > Uloboridae > Uloborus > Uloborus plumipes. Next base: position 5,755 of record JAXGGA010000760.1, read on the forward strand.
AAAAAAAAAAAAAAAGCGCATTTCGCACGACAGTACGAGTGTATATTTTTAGTATCTTCACTATTTATATGTCAGATATTATATTCCTTTTTAGCATGAAATTTCCTTTAATATGATACCACACATTATTTTTTTGAATTTTAGAATTTTTTTTTTCAAGATGGCGACCGAAAAAAGCACATTTTGCACGACATTAAGGGTGCATATTTTTAGCATCTTAACTTCGCTTCAAATTTCCCATGTTTTATCCGTTTTCAACTTCAAATTTCCTTTCATTTGATACCACACATAATTTTTTTGTTTTGAAAATTTTTCATGATTTTTCAAGATGGCGGCCAAAAAAAAAAAAAACATATTTGTCCCACTAGTACGGATGTATACTTTTAGTATGTTCATTAGAAGACTGGAACCTACCATTTCTAACAGGAGTTGTTTCTGTTGCAATTCGTTCAACCCATGGGCGTCGCTGCCTGCTGAAGATTGGGGGGGACTTTGGAAAAAGAAATGCTAGGAAAAATTCATGTTTTTTAAACATGTTTAGCCTTTGTGAACATTGACCAGTGAACATTGCAATTTTCAAATAAGGACCACAAGGAGTCATATTTGGACCCGTCGTGGGCGGGGATTGCTGACCCCCCTAATTAATTTTAAACACATCTTAAACACTGAGAGAAAAAAATGGGTTCAGCTTCTTTTCTAAGAGGGAAGTCATAACTAGATCAGAGAGTTCCTAATCGTAAATATATTATTTACCCAGAAATAAGAGAGTACGGGGGTTTCTCCCCCAGAAGTTTTTTCGAATTTGTGGTCTTAAAAATGCATTTTAGACGATATTTGGTAATGTTATGGGAGGAGATGCTCGAGGGCGCTCTTATGTCCATTTTTCGATATCGAAACGTTAAAAACTCCATTATTATCTCTGATCGTACTATGAAAGGGGGGGATCGGGGATTTTTTCGAAATTGTATTGCTAAAACGCAATTTTAGACTATCTTTGCTAATATAACGCAGATTAGATATTCGAGCTCCCTCTTTTCGGAAAATTATTTAAATTACAGCCTTAAAATGCATTCTAAACAATTTTTGGCAATGGTAGTAGTGGAAGAGCTTCCCTGAATATTTTTGGAAATTGAAATCTTAAAAATACAATTATAGATAATATCCGGTTGTTTTAAGAAAAGGGAAGTGCGGGGTTTCTCCCCGAAATTTTTTTTTGAAAATGTAACTGTAAAAAAAAACGCAGTTTTAGACGATTTGCGTTGATGTTAGGGGAGGGGAGATTTTTGGCCCACCCCGGAACTTTTTCAAAATTGATGGGTCATCTTTGGTAACTTTAAGAGGACAGCCAAATATTCGAACAACGTGATTTTAGTTGACTTTCAATGATATTAGGGTAAGAATTACAGAGAGGGAAACGGAGATGCCTCCTTTTTTAATGAGAGATATGTTTATTCAAGTTAAAGCGGCAAAAGAATTTAAAAAAAAAATGGTTTTTACTCCCACACCTCACATTTTATGCTCACGTTATAGTATTCAAAATTCATGCATTTGATCAATAACAATGCAAAAGCTTAATTTAGTGCTTGAAAAAAAATTAATGTTTTTCATCCTGCTTTTATTGCGTCTTAATTTTTACTTTTGATAAAAGCAAATGAAGGGCCAGGGGGGAAAAAGATGAAAGTGACCAAAAAGCGATTTCGAGAAAAACGAAAAACAAAGTTTGACTTCTCTTAACTCCTTGTGTAGTTGATAGAGTTTTCATGCACATTTCGGTCGATTCTCATCTTTTTTCCCCCTTGTTGTTCTACCAGATGATAGTGCTCCTTCATAGCCCCTAGATAGTGCTAATATCTCAAAATTGACGGAAAATTGACTTTCATCTTTTTTCCCCTTGGCCCTTCAAATAATTAAAAACGATTAAATATAAGTTTTCACGGGGAAGACTGTCTGAAAAGTTCTGACTTCTTAATATACAGTGTAATTTACCAGGGAAAAAAATTCCCTTTATAATTATTTATCTGGCATTTTGATCTCTAACAATGTGTGAAAAAACTTTCTAATATTTTTTTCTTTTAATTTAATTTATTTTTATTATTACTTCTTAGCCTCACCTCCATTTGTTTTACTTCAATATTGTCTATACTGAGAACGATCTTTCACCTAATTCTGAAAGTTCCATTTTGAAATTTATAATTCTCAGCTAAAAATTAGGTTTGGAAATTTCAATTTAAAATAATTTGTATGAAAGATAAATAACTTGCTCTTTTTAATGATAATTCAGTTCTTTTTAAAGCTTTTCATGGAAATGCAGCGATAAACTTTCAAAAAAGAATTTAGTTATCAAAATAATACTCATAACTAAACAAGCCTTATTATTTCCTCACTTAAAAGATGAAACAGAATATTTTCCACGTAAACTATTTCTTAGTTATTTGAAAATATAATTCTAATTTGGAAAAAAATATTTCGTTTATCAACACTACTATTATTGAACGTTTTCTTTACAATTCAAATTTCATAAAAATGTATATCAATTAGTAACTACCAGTGGCGTACGCAGACAAATCATTTCAGGGGGGCTGAGTCAAGACTTTTTGAGATTGGGGGAGGGGGGAGCACTTCATGAAATGTAGCTAAAAAAGTAAATGCCTCGAATTTCTTCTTCAATGCCTAGTTAAGTCGACAAAAATACATGATTAAAAAAAAAATTTTTTTTCATTAAAATTATTGTGAAGAAAGTGTTCTGATGGACACAAAGAATGATAAATTTAGATTTAAAACAAAATTCTTCATTGAAAGAAGGGTTGCTGAAACACTTGTTTGCAATATTTTGGCTAATTAACGCTCTAATAATGTTAATTTTGTAGTTTATTTTACTATTGTTCCCAATATTGGGTTTCAATTAAACTTTCTAAATTATATTTAACAAAATCTGTGACTGAAAAACATTAATCGGCATTTTTGAAACAGATTTTCAATAAAAATGACCAAAATGGAATAATAGGATAATAATAAACATGACGAACAGTAAAATAGACATGTCAAAATATAAAAAAAATCTTTCTTTTAATTTTGTCCTATAGTTAATTATCTGTTCTAAAAGCTTTTCTCATTTGAGATTTCAAAAAAAAAGGGAAATTTAGAAAAAAACTTAGCTTACATTTTTAAAATTCATTTTGAAAATTTCGGAGCGGGCTGCAGCCCTATCAGCCCACCCCCTGAGAACGCCACTGGTAACTACAATAATAAGAAAATACTAAGATAACACGAAAATACAGGTAATTTTCTCTTGTTGTGTATTATTTAACTTGTTCAAAAATTTAAATTACTTAGATCAAAAATAAGCATCTGAATACTGATTAGTATACGCTCATCGAAAATATTCCAATCAAATATCTTGTAATGTTCATTGTAAATAAATATGAAAAAGCATTTCAGCTAAAAATCAGATTAGTATAAAAAAAAACTCTACAGAGTCTACTTATGTTAGCGTAGTATGATTAAGGGGCACACAGGGACGGATACAACTGAGGGGGGATGGAGGCGATCGCCCCCTCCTTTGAGGACCTCTCCACCGGTAGTTTTCCGATATTGAAACTCAAAAAATCTTTTAAACAATTTATAAATGTTGGGTGAAAGAGGTTTGATGCTCTCCCCAGGAAATATTTCGGAATTCAAGTCCGAAACTTTTGTGATTAATATTTGCGAACCAGTATACATAATAAAAAGTAAGTTATAAAAACCAATTTTCCTTCCCTTGAAAAATTCCTAGATTCGCTCTTGAGGGCATATTAGTATTTCCTTCAATGCATAAGCAATTTGTGGTACTGATGTCTTAAAAATCGCTCTGTGTGCTCACTCTTATCGGTAAAGGTATACGGAGTTAACAAGAAATTTTGTTAGATCTTTTTTATGTTATAACAAAAACAATAAAATGAGTAAAACTTACATGATTTATTTCCTCCAAATATGATACTCTTTACTGGATAGGACATGCTATACTGAACCGATGGATAGCTCTATACTTTATGAAAGGAGTCGCTTTCCACGAAGAAAGATCCTTCTCTAGCTGTTCTCCGAAAAAATTTCTAGCTCACATCATGTGGCAAAACAGATGGACACATTAGTGCTATCTAAAGTAAGTACTTAAAGCCCCTTCCTCTCTGGGGTACACTATGGGGGGGGGGGGGGTCAGAGGGAGATTTTTTAGTGTCCATTGTTATGCAGCTGGACACTCATCTTTCCCCCTTAAATGAGTTGGCAGGGAAAGAGGGATGGGTGTCGTTATCAGAGACAGGATCCTGAGAAAAATTTGAGATGGGGTAAAGTGTACAAAAGAAAATTTATTTCTTGGATAACAGGTTGTCACTTTCCCTGCTTTTAATGGCAGGTTCTCGATGGGCTAATTCTGATGTAATTCCTTTCTACAAAAAAAAAAAAAAAAAGGATGTTCATACTTTGCTAATACTGTAACGTAAATTCCGTTATTTGGCATTGGAATATATTTAATGAAAATATTGGGGAGAGGGGGGGGGACTTTGTACTATTTCGAAATGTAGGAAAGGGGGAAGTGTCCCGTCCCCGTGCCATGACACCCGCGAGCTCAATGGAGATAATATTCACTTTAAGGCAGAGGTGTAATTCTTAGGGGGGAAGGAAAGTGGGGGAACGTTTGCTACAGGACTCATCCCCTGCGTCCCCCCCCTCCCACAGCACGGACTAGACCACATCTTCGAGAGAGAAGATTCGACCTCAATTTTAAAAGCCCTTCAAGGATCAAGTAACCTAACCAAGGAAAACACAAGAAACCCCCTCTAAGATTTATTTATTACTTCTCCTGTCCCGGTCTGAGCGAGGAGGGAGGGGGTGGGGTAGGAAAAGGGAAAGTCTCTATTGTTAAGTGGAGGAATTGGATCTTACTACGCAGTGATCGGTTTTGTAGGAGGAAAATGATGGCTCCAATAACGATGCTAAAAGCACCAAAAGACCGAGACAGCTGCATGGGAAAATAACTGAGACGGTCTTTCAAGTAGATACGGAAGTTTTTGTTATTTCAGTTGAGATTGGAGAATTTGATTTTGATTTAGAAAAGTCCCGATTTTTTTTTTTTTTTTTCAAAATTATTATTTTAAAATATTGGGGGTCTTCTGGTGATTTGAAAATATTGGGGGGGACATGTCCCCCTTGTCCCCCCCGCCAACGACGCCCGTGGTTCAACCCCTAACGCTGTTTCTACTGGACTAATATAGTACTTGTTTTCCCATTTACATGATTTTTTTTCAGATTTTCTCTTCATGTTAATTGGGTAAAATATCGTTTGTTCACATTTGCCCCTGTTCGCATGTGCCCCCCTCTCCCCAAACAAGTTTTTTTACAAATTATTATTTTTTTAAAAGTACTAATTATGCGCAGAATAGAATAGCTTTTTTTCCCTTCCAGAGATTCTAAGCACACACACAGGCAAAATAAATCTTTATCTGTAAAGATGACGGGCTCTGTATGTATGTTTGTCAAGGGCGTATTTCCCCCCGAAATCGAGATTTTTTTCAAAAGTAGGTGTTCGGTTCGTGTTTGCTCAAAAAAAAAAAAAAAAAATCCTTAAGAAAAAAGCCCACCCTCTATTAACATGGTTTTCAAAGGTGTATATAAGGGAGGGACCCAGAGAGTCTTTCCCTCCTATACCCCTCCTCCCCCCCGGAAAAACATTCAGTTTTTGTTTCTTTTTTAATAAAGGTAGTTATTATTATTCGGTTTCAGTTTACTCTTAAATTTTTTCATACTTTTAGCTTGAAATATATAAATAAATAATTATTGCTAATAATAATTCATTAGATGGCACCAGGTAGTGGTGCAACCCAAGAGGGTCAGGGAGCCCTTGCGCTTTACTCAAGAGAAAAACGAACGTGTCTTGGGAAAATGAAGATATTTCAATAGTATATTAATAATCAAGTATATTAATAAGTACTGAATTTTAATGTATTAAAAACCGCTTTTATACATACTTCCGCTATGTTACAATAAAACGAAATTTAGTCGTGTGATAGTATTCTTCGTTTACGTCAAGTAGAGCAGATGGAAAATTGGCCTGAAAGTTACAAGAAAACAAATATTAGTTTTGATTGTCCTAGTAATAAACTTATGTATTTATTTATTTGTACCTTTAATGGAGTGACGTTCTTGAAATTTAGAAAACCCAAATCGGCAACTGTTTCTTCTTAATTGATTGACGGTTTTTAGTAACATGATTACTATTACGACCAAAATTATTACAATAATTAAACAACAGCAGACCTCTTCGCAGCTTTCCGAAACTCAAAGCTATTTGGATTATAAAGGATTCCCTGTAATCCCGAGACACGGTTGTCACATACGTTTTTTCACTTGTAGTACTACTGTGCTGTACTCTTAAATTTTGATTCAAAGCTTCTTGCACGAATTTTCCTTGGAAACCGGTCATTCTGCTGGCAAGATAGCTAAACAAACCTCTGAGTCACCATTCCTATAAGAAAGATACAGATAATCTAACATAGTCAGAAAATTTACTATGTCAGACAAGAGACAACACATGTACCCAATAATCTCTACGTTTAAGCTACAACTGATATCATTTTTTCCCTCTTTTTCTGCAATTTCTTTAACATCCTTCATGTGCCTTTTCGTATTCCCTTTGGGCCCCTTATGTCTAAGGAGTCCCTCGTAATTGCGACAGTTGCGGTACGGTAAATCTGCCACTGATTTGATACTTGATTATAGCTTCGCGAAGTTTAACGGTAATTTCTTGTGATGTTTGCATGTTACTTACATGGTTCACTGCATCAGGGAAATTCTGTGTTTCAAGACAAAATGCCGAGTTCTTTTTATATTTCTCTCCCTTTTTACCAATTAGGGAATCGTCGACGGGCAAGAAATTAGCTGTGTAGAACTGTACGCCTGGTTGAGTGCTGTAAACCTCCATAAGACGCCCACTTCTCTGATGATAAACGCTGTAAAAGTTTAAAATAAGAAAAAAGTAATCATTAGTTCCAAAGCTTTTCCTGTAGTAAACTAGCTGTCGTGGCCGTCACGAAACTTTCTTCTATATCTATCTTATGAATTCCGGTTACAAAATAAAATACGTACTCGGCCGAGTAATTGGAGACAGCTCCAATTTCCCAATTACCGTAATAACCCTGCAAATGCAGAATCAATGAGCGAAATTGGAAATCATTGCAAAAGCCTTGTTTAGATAAATTGCAAACATTTTATTTGTTAGTAAAAAGAAATTGGCAACAGTTAAAAATTTCAAATCATTGAAAGTTTTCAGCTGTTTTGATAATTAAATAGCGTGAAAGCGATTTTTTAATGAATTAATTTTTCGCATTGTTGACTAAGCGCAAAAATCACCCCACCCTCCCCCTGGGGCGATTGGCGCCAAAATTTAATCGATGCTTGCTTCCATATTGGGTTAGTGTTATTCCAAATTTCATTCAAATCGCAGCAATATTTCCCGAGATACAGTAGGTGCAATGACAAAATAAGCACTTTTGATTGCTCCACCCCCCTTTGAGATATTGACACACAAATTGAATCAGCACTTGTACTCAATAGGGTCTACCTATGGACCAATTTTCGTTTGATTCCGCCGGTTACTTCCTGATATATAGCAGTCACCACCGCGCAGAACACGTGCGATTGCTCCACCCCCCTTGGAGATATTGACAAACAAATTGAATCAGCACCTGTACTCAGTAGGGTCTACCTATGGACCAATTTTCGTTTGATTCCGCCGGTTACTTCCTGAGATATAGCAATCACCCCCGCGCAGAACACGTGCAATTGCTCCACCCCCCTTGGAGATATTGACAAACAAATTGAATCAGCACCTGTACTCAGTAGGGTCTACCTATGGACCAATTTTCGTTTGATTCCACCGGTTACTTCCTGAGATATAGCACTCACTCCCGCGCAGAACACGTGCGATTGCTCCACCCCCCTTGGAGGAATTCGCTAAACAAAGTCAGGTGCACCAGTTCACATGGTGGTACATATGTGCAAAAATTTTTGTTCGATTTCATGCAGTAGTTTTTGCTCTAGCGCGGCCACAAAAACTGGTCACACACAGACAGACTCACACACAGACAGACACACACACACACACACACACACACACAGACAGACATTTTCCAAAAATGGTCGAAATGGACTCAGCGCACCTCAAAACGTGCAAATCCGTCAAAATTCGACATTCGAAAATTTTCACGAAACCAATACTTTCTTCTATATATTAGATATAGAAGAAAGTAAAAAACACTGTCATTTACCATCTGCTTTTAGATGCTAAGAGCTTTCTAGACTTTTAGCCAGTTAAAGTATAAATTAAATATCGTACCTGGCAACTTTTCTTTCAACGTTCAATTTCCCATTAATACAAAAATTATGATCCATTCCAGAAGGTGTCGTGTTCAATATTTTCCCAATGCTTGTCGGCTTACGTAGATCAAAATTTGTAGAATCTACAGGAAGAATTTCTCCTAAAAATAGCAAACATGAATTTCACATTTTACCAAAATTTTGTAATACGGGGTCAACAACAAAAATTATATCAACTTTCAAGTTCATCGTTTTTTTACGCTACTCCAAGAATTTTTCCTGATTTGATGCTTTGCAACGCAAGTTTAGGCTATTTTTTGTGACGTTAAGAGAATAAAGGGGATTCTGGACGCTTTCAAAAAAAAAAAAATTATATTGAGCACTAAAAAACGTAATTTTAGGCCATTTTTGGTGCTGTTTGAGTAGAGTAGAAGGATGTCGTATTCAGGGGCGGACTGGCTCCCCCATGAGGGCGCCAAACCAAACCTCCAAAGGGCGCACTTCAAAATAGCACCCCCCACACACCCACATTTTCTTCGGCAATTATCCGCAAAGGTCTCGGTTTTTTTTTTTTTTTTTTTCAGCAAAATTAAGTTTGGTATAATATAGATTACAGAAGACTGCTTTGTCGCACTACTATTCCTATATAGATTGTATGTGCTTTAAAATTTACAACACAAATGTGTAATCCTGTTCCTATCTTCATTATTTGTAACACTTTTTATAGACAATACGATTAATTTTAAGCAAAACACAATTTTTATCTTCTTTTTATCACTTATTTTTAGCCTTTTTTCGTTATCCGCGATACCCGTGCCACCCAATTGCGCGGATAATTGGGAGTATACCGTAGTTAAATTATAAGTTAAACCTGCATAATAAATGGGTGTGAATATTTGGGTGTGGGTGTGTATGCTTCTTATACAAATCCATAGTTTGGGTCGTATTTTTACCAAATTTCGTACTAAAGTCCTTAGCTGCTCAGAAATTCACATTGAAAATTTTCGGAACATCGGAACTCAAAAAAAATCCATAGAGGTCTAATTTAAATTTTGAGTCATACTGCCTGGTTAGCCAGTTTCATAGGATTATATTGGGGAAATAACAACAATAAGTTTCCGTCGGATCTTTGCCAAATTTGTCTCAAAGGTTCTTCAATACTCAGAAATTTCATATGGAGGGGGAGATAGGTGTGTTTAAAAAAATCCGATACGGTCTCCATTTAAATTTTGAAATAGCTATCCCTTCACTTTGGCGTGAAATTGTACACAATTTTTTCTTTTATTTGAGCCTGATTGGTGAACATGCGTCTTTTGGAAAAACTTTTATTTTCACGGTAGACCGTGCAATGCCTGAGAAAACAGATAGTAATATACAATGACGATGTTTATTCCTCTCATTTCTCAATGAAAGCTATATTTTTTACGAGTGTGTTACATTCTGAAATGTTTTACTTACTCTCATGCAGGGTCTCCAATAAAACGTAGATAATAATAAAAGCAAAATCTGGGTAAAATCATCTTTATTAAATTGATTTAAGGCTAAAAAGATGAAATCCTTTAAAATAATATACCAATAAATAAAACTTTCTGTTCACAGTAATACAATTCGCTCTATTTTAAACGCGTTTATTTTCATTAAAAATTAAAGTTACTTCTTCAGCTGCAATTTCTTTGTCCTCTGGTGCTTAACAAAAATTGCATTACTTATTTGTGATTTCTGTCTCAAACGCTTTTAAAAATTTTAGATTCTGTATTCTTAAACAAATTAAGAATCTGACCTAACTGTTATGAGTTAAACCCTCCAAAACCATTGCTAGTACTTTCCAACCTTATCTCTCATTAGTCAGATAAGTCATGTGAATTCGGAAGTTTGAAAAAAAATTTTTTTTTTTCATAATTTGCGAACCCTCCTCATTGTGTTAAAGCCGATCTTGTAAAACAATAAAAGATCGTTATAATGCACACGATGGAACACGTATATGAATTTAAATAAAATACAATTTTAACCATTATTCACAAATAAATGGGCTTCATATTAGAGTTTCATCCTGCACTAAATGGTTACATATTTTAGCTGTTGTGCTTAAAATACATAAATTGTTTTTTTTTTTTTCAATTTATTGTTTACCTTCGAAAAGTTGTGCGATTTATAAAGAATTATGGTGTGCGTATATATAGATTCAGCGGTTTAAGGGTATTATCTGCTGTATTTTTACTTACTGCTGTTTTGATGATCCGCTTACTATTAAAATGCTCATGTAAATAGGAAGGAGCCAGTCAATCAACTAACACAATATTCAGTAAATCATTATTTAATTTTATTTTAGGCAAAACTAAACATTTTTGTCGGTAGTACACGTTTTTCAGTGCAATACAATTCAATTGCTTACTCATGCAGCTTTCTGACATCATAAAAATACCTGTCTGAAGAATCTTTTGACATCCGATTTCTCTAACCAACATCACCACACATGAATTCGTAACCTCAGTCAAGGTAGATTGACACTTTGACTTGACACACACACACACAAAAGAGAGAGGAAAACGCACAAAAATAAGAGCGCTCGCTTTGGTTTAAGACCATACTACATATCCCTTTTGAGGTGCGATGAATTCAAAGTTTACTTTTTACGCTGTTCATTTGAACCTTGTTCTGAAACTTTTATTACGTACTTCACGCGCTTCGAGTTAAAAATTACATTAAAAAAAGAAAAAAAAAAAAAAAAAAAACACCAAAGGAGCACAGGTTTGAAGGCGCAAAGACGCATAGCCCAGAGGAAGATATTTTTTTTTGGTTAAAGGTCCACCTTCCAGACTACCTATCACTTCTAGGGGGGAGGGCAATGAATTAAAGTGAATTATAGCACGTTATTAATTATAATCTCCTGCAGCAAACTTTTATAGACTGTTTCATTCGCTTCAAATTAAAAGGAGGGGGGCGGGAGTGTACCCAAGTCAACTAGATTCGAGGGTGCAATGATACATAGGCCGGAGGGTGCTCACTTTGGATTAAGACCCCCCCCCTCCCCTCCGACTGGACTGCCTTGTTTCATACCCTCCGAAAGTAAGGTGGAAAAAACGAAGGTGCACAGGTTCGAGGGCGGAAGGGCGTACAGCCTGGAAGGCGCTGTATTTTTTTTTTTTTTTTGGCAAAGATCCCCCTTTCCGACAACTTATCACGTCTGTGATACAATAAATAAAAGTAAATTATAACAGGTACATTATTGAGTATAACCATTTTCTTCAATCTTTTATAGATTGCTTTCCGTGCTTCGAACGTAAAGATTAAAAAAAAAGGGGGGGGGGGCTTTGTTCACCACGGCGCAAGGACGCACAGACCGGGGGGTGCTAACTTTGGATGAGATCCCCCTTAAAGACCACCTATCACTTCTGGGGTACAATAAGAACGGCCTTCTGATAACGCTTATTGACTACTTTTTATATGTTCCAAACGGGAAAAAAGTAAAAAATAAGTAATTTACTAAAATTGAAGGCGCACTGGCAGTGTGCGTGTGTGTGTGGGGGGGGGGGGGGTTCTGTTCAAACTGTTAGGGGTTGCTTTTAAACCTTTAAAATTAAAAAAAAAACCGAAGGCGCACACGTTTTGAGGGCGCAAGGGCGCACAGGCCGGAGGGCGCACCTGCCCGCGGGCAGGTGGCCTCTACGGCCAGTCCGCCTCTGGTCGTATTCCCCGTCGGAAAATTTTCAAACGTGATATCTTTAAAACGCAATTTTAGACAATCTTTGGTAAGAAGAGGTGAATTTGTAAGAAAAGCAGTCGAAAACTTTGTACAATTGATGAAGTTAAAAATGCAAGACAACGTGTCTACAAGTACAAATAAAAGGTTAAAAAAGAGTTAGAAAACTCTAGCAGATAGCTATTTCGGGGCTATTATGAATGAAGCCCCATCATCAGTGCAAAAAGATAATGGTTCACTGACACCAGTCAAGTGAACCACTTGACTGGGTTCTCTCCCTTTTTACCAATTTGAGTGGTTCACTTGACTGGTGTCAGTGAACCATCATTTTTTTGCACTGATGATGGGGCTTCATTCATAATAGCCCCGAAATAGCTATCTGCTACAGTTTTCTAACTCTTTTTTAACCTTTTATTTGTACTTGTAGACACGTTGTCTTGCATTTTTAACCTCAAGAAGAGGTGATTCTTGATCGAGCAGTTCTTCTCTGCAAAATTTTCTACATAGAGGTCTTAAACTCAATTTTAGGCAATGCTTAATAATGAGGCTCACATGGCCTTTCCTCGGTGAATATTTGAGAGTTCGGAATATTCAGCTTTTGCTATCTCTTAATGTCTACTAAAATGATATACTAACCTGTTGGAATGGACGTCTTATCAACTGGTGTGTAAAAATCCGCATTGATCATTATCTCCTGATCTTCTATAGTCCCGCTGTTCTGTTACGAAATGGTAATCAATTTATCAGCTGAAAACTATAACAATATTAAGTGGAAAACTGATTAAAAATATGATCGATCAATTGATACTTACGTGCCCTCCTAGATTAAAGTATGAATGATTCGTAAGGTTTACAGGTGTCAGTGCTGTTGTAGTAGCATGATAGCTGATGCAGACCTCATTCTCCGCCGTTACCTCATAAATCACTCGACAAGATAGCTCTCCTGGATAGTTTTCTTCCATGTGTCGACTGACATAGCTTAAAATTAGTCTGTTGTTTTCTACGGCGCAATCCCAAATAACCTAAGATTGAAAAGAAGAAAAAGAAAACGAATTAGAAATGATGCAACCATTTCTGCATTTTTAACTGTACTATTAGTCCTATTAAAAAAAAAATCTATCTATCTGCTTCGTCATCTCTTCCAGAAAACGCGGGCTAGAGAGTCAAAACACAAATCAAAAGATTCGAAATTCTTACGAGAAACCATTTGTGCCCGGTCTCATCTTTATACGACTTTAATTGATAGAAATATTGATTGAAACATCATTTAACTCTATCATATTAACGTACACGTCCTCATACCGTGGCTGAACTGAAGGAAAGGATGCGCACAGCATTGGAGGACTCCCTTTGAACGTGCTGGCTGGTATGGTGGAAGCTTTTATTCGACGCCTGGAGATAAGCGCTGACCGTGATGTGTTTTCGAAATTCCAATCGAAATTCTGTCCCCTTTTTATCCAACTATTCATTGTGCCGAACCTTGTAGATAATAGTATAGCATAAAATTTTTGTAAAGCAACCATGAGATATTTAAGCAATGGCATTACTTCAAAAACAAACCCTGAAGCGTTTTTTACTTCTTTGTCCATCAGTACTTCATAGAATTTTCCTTGTTATAAATAATTATTCGGTTGCTTCAAGAATCTAAAATGTTTTAAAATGTTGATAACTTTAAAAATAATTTTAATGACTTTTATTAAAATGTTTTTCAAAAAGTTGATTCTGGAGTAAACAATTACTTACCTTATCAAATCCTTTAATTCCTCCGTGCAAGTGATTCGGCCCATTATTAATCGCCAGTTGATATTTCTGATTGGCAAGCGCGAAACATCCTTTGGATATCCGATTGGCAAAACGTCCTACAGTATTCCCAAAGTAATGAGTATGGTTAACATATGCTGTAATAAATGTAACAGAGTAATGCATGAATAAGTGTTTAATAATTTAAAAATATGACATATATAAAAGTTATCATTCTAACACAACAATTAAAAAGCTATTATTATTTTTTTTTATTTATTTATTTATTATTATTATTTTTTTTTTTGAACATAGAACAAGGTACTCCCTTTTTCAATTTGATAAATTTGTTAAAAAATAAATCTGAAAAATAGCAGTCCCGACACTTAGGGAGGTCAGAACGGGGCAAATACCCGCCTCGCTTTGAGAAATTAATGTATTCCCATTTATGTGGCCGTATTGGATTGTTTCTTTCTTTTTTTTCGGGGAGGAGGGGACAGAATGTTCATTGATTATATGCTCTTTAACTCCCCCCCCCCTCCCCCGAAGAAATCTGAAATAACGGGCCTGAAAAAGAGGCAAGTGAATCTAAGGGAATTCTAATTTCAATTAGAATTCCCTTAGATTCATAAATTTAAAATCAAAATGAAGTTCTCCATTTTTCTTTTTAAATCGAGAAGTGTTTTTTAATATATTTTACCATTAGTTTTTAAGTAATAACATAAATCTATTTTCTATAAAGTTTTTTACTTTGGTAGATACATTTTCTCCATGCCAGTTTTGTATACCCGTGTAGTTCCAGTTTGCTAACATGGCATTGAGAAAGTGTTGCACCTTATTTTTTACTTAAGCTGTCATTGACAAAGCGCATTCCTCTCAAATTTTCTTTGAACTTAGATAAAAAGGTGACAACTATTGTTTGTTAAGTTTGGATTAGGTTGTGTAGATGACTTGATGACAACTGTTCAACCAAAAGCATTTCAGAACAGTTCTAATTTAACTGCTTTCTTTTATTACGAGCTTCAGTTCAACTGGCTGTTGATTATGCGCCAATCACCTTGATAAGGGAAGGATTACTTGGTCTTCGTTTAGACCAAGAAAGCAATCTGCTGATACTAACGTTCCAGCCTCCTACTACTGCATTGCTAACTTGCAATGCAAATTTGCTTTTCAAAAATATTTTCCAGTTCGTAGTGTTTTTTAACAAGGACACTTCTACCACGGCCACTACTTCCTCTAGTAGGCCGTGCTTCTACTGCAGTGAAACCTTTAAAACTGTCAAGCCCAAGTTATGGGCTCGATTATTCGGATCTGTCCGAACAAAAGGAATTTGCAATACACCGCCAACTCGGCTATTTCGATCCATAGGAAATTGTCTTTTATGCAGGCCCGTTATTTCGGGGGGGGGGGGGCCACAGAAGGGCAGTGACGTACATAGGTTTTTATTTCGGAGGGGGCCCATATAATCAAGCTCCCCCCCCCCCCCCAACTTTCTTTTTTTTTTGTTATTACTGTGAGACAGGTAGAAATTTTCAAATTGAATTAAAATATAATAATTTTTGGAAAAAAAATGGAAAATTACGGAATTTTAGAGTTCTTACAAAACTTTTTTCAAAAGAGAAATTATTTTAGGCTACCTTCGATGACGTCGGAGGATCAAGATTCCGTTGGGAAACTTACTGAAACTTAAATTCTAAACACGCAATTTCAGGCTATCTTTAGTGACGTTAAAGGAATTGAGAAGACTCGGCGAATCTCTCTTGAAATATTTTGACACTGAAGCACAACTCAGGATATATTTCTTCATGATAGAGTAAAAGAAAAGAAGATGAGTTTTTTTTGAACTGAAGTCTTATTTAAGTTATCTTTGAGAAGTAAAAGTTCAAAGACCCTCCCCTGAAAGATTTTCGATATTAGATGCGCAATTTTGAGTTCTCTTTAGAGATGTTAAGAGACAAAAAGTGGTTAGGGATCTCCTTCCGAAAATTTTTAAAATTGAAACCTTAAGCCATCTTACTTTAGACCATCTTTGGTAGTAACGTTAGCTCGGGCTCTGTGCCCCGAAATTTTGTGGCATTGAAGCTTTAAGAATGCAATTTTAAGCTCTATTTTTTGAAACTGAAGGTTCAAAATTTTACTTTTAGCAGAGGTGCCCATTACCCCCAAGAGCAAATCCAAGAACTCCACGAAGATCCCTCTAAAAACGAGTGCCACACGTGAAAGAAAAAGAAAACAAAAACTTTCAAAAACGCCCCTTAAAAATAATTCAATAGCGCCGCTTACGCCATGATTCTTGATAGGAACAACTGCTTTTAGGCTTTGTCTGACAACATTTAGGATAATAAAAGGATTTAGGGACTCTTCCGGAAATTTTTGAGCATAGAGACTGTAATTCGGGAGCTCTCTCTTTTCTAAAAACACATTTTAGAGCTAAAGACTATAGAAAAGTAAGGGGGATATCAACTACCGTTAACTGCTTGAATTTTAAATCTCTAAAATGCCATTTGAGGCAATGTTTGACCAAGGTATTGAAGAAGAAGCGGGAAAAGAACTCTCTTCCAAAAATTTTTGGATGGAAGTCTTGAAACTGCAATTAAATTACATGTTGTAAAAGTGAAATTTTAAGATCTCTTTGGACTCTTTATGGGGGGTCATGAGCCTTCTTTGAATTCATGCTTGGCGGATATACGGACCTCGACTTCCTATCCTAAACCCGGCACTGAGAGGCACTATATTCTTTAATTTTACCACTGGTAAAGAGATTGAAAATTACGTGCCGCTTCTAGCTCGGCCGGCTTGGACTTCTACCTGTTTTCAAATTTTTTTTTTTTTTTTTGTTCAGTTGAAAGCTTGGAAATTATTTGTGAAAAAACTAAAACCGAAAATGATTGCACTTTATTTTAAATTTCTTGCTGGGAGGATTACACTTTATTTTAAATTTATTGAGTGTAGCATTATTTTAAAGACTCTTATTTCCTGACTGACTAGAAAAAAAGGGGAATGAGAAGAAACAGAGAAACGTAATTTGCTGACTAATAATCTACATGTGTTGAATATTTTTCATTTGAAGATTTCTATTCAAAATGATTAGAATTTCTTCTATGCGTTTGCTAATTGAAATGTCTTCATTTTCCCAAGACACGTTCTTTTTTCTCTTGAGTAAAGCGCAAGGGCTCCCTGACCCTCTTGGGTTGCACCACTGCCCGGTGCCATCTAACGATTATTATTAGCAATAATTATTTATTTATTTATGTATTTTAAGCTAAAAGTATGTAAATAATTTGAGAGTAAACTTAAAACGAATAATAATAACTACCTTTATTTAAAAAAAAAAAAATCCGATTTTTTTTTTGGGGGGGGGTATAGGAGGGAAAGACCCTCTGAGGACCCTCTCCCCTTATATACACATTTGAAAACAATGTCAATAGAGAGTGGGCTTTTTTCTTAAGGAATTTTTTTTTTTTTTTTTTTTTTGAGCAAACACGAACCGAACACCTATTTTTGAAAAAATCTGTCTCGATTTGGGGGGGGGGGGAGGCTCCCTTAAATACGCCCTTGCAGAAGGGAGTCAATTGCCCCCTCCCTGACTTTGGGAAATCAGTGTACTTACATGTACAGTAAGTGGGAGTGGTTTTTGCATAGATGGGTTTTTGTCATTATCTGGTAAAATTGACATTGTGTATACTCCCTTTGCTCCCAACCGCCCCTGGAAAAATTCGAAATGACTAGCCTGTTTTTATGTCAGAGCGGTAGGGCCTCTCTCAAATTGGAAACCACGATGCCCATGTAGGTGTCAAGTAGTCAAGTTGTGTCAAGAGGGTCGCCACTTAGAGTTTAGGAAACCCTGATCTGAGGAATGCATTGTTATCTTCTTTCTATTTTGCTTTTTCCAGGGAAAAGAAAAACTGAATCAAAACCCCATTGCATTTATGCTATTTAATTTTGTATGTTGTTTAATTTCGAAAAATACTTAATTCTTTTTGAACTATGACATAAACTACTGATATTTCCTATTAATTGTGCTCTCACGAAAAAAAAAAAAACATTTACAACACAAATAGGACAGCCCAAATGGAGGAGGTTATTTTCGCCTTCTAAAAATATTATTGTTTTCCAAAAATACAACACATGAAATTGGATAGAAGTAAAAAAAAAAGAATGAAGAAAAAATCTTCATAATTTTAGTTTTAATTTATTTTCTGGAATTGAAAATATATTTTAAGAGAAAAATTTAAACACGATTTTTTTCAGGGAGATGAGGAGCAGGGGCCATAAAAAAGAATCCTCTTTCTAAGAGCCCTTCAAGGAAAAATAAAAGGAATTCAGTCACTTTACGTACAGCAGCAATTTTTGATCACAATCTGAAACTTACATAATATATCATCGAATCCTAAAACGATGTCAGAAGTGTTTCCATCAACATCTGGAACTTCAAGACTTACAATTGTTGCTCCATAGTTGATGACTTGAAGTTTTAATGTTCCGTTACACAAAGTGAAACGACGAATGTTTCTAATATCTCCATTCCCGTCTGTCAGGCTTCCGAAAATATCTTCGACAATAGACATGGCTGCTCGGCTCTACAGAAATCAAGAGACTAATTTTAAAACACCGGCCGGCTTTTCCATGAATGAATCACGCTGATGATTATTTCTGCCCCAATTTCAACAGCTGTTCAAGTTTTAATGTGCGGCAAGTACTGTGTGTGGCGTCATCTCATGACAATTATCGTAAATAAAAGCTAAAGTATTTTTTGGATCAATTATAAAGTCCTTTCTTCCGAAAAAAATGAGGGGGTGGGGTAAAAAGAAGCACATTGAAGGAAGCTTAATGTCTCATAAAAATATCTGAAAACGAATGTAAGTCAAAAAATACACAGGTAATTAGTTTAGTATATATTAAAAAAAAATAGCGTTGTCAATTATGCACTACGGGGAAATGTTTGTAAGTCTATCGATAAACCCATACGTTTGCTTGTCTCTTCCCCTTTCCTTCCTTTCCTGCAGGGGCGGACTGGCCATGTGGAAGATGTGGAAAATTCCACATGGGCCGCATCTACTTTGGGCCG
Organism: Uloborus plumipes; assembly: GCA_038373865.1. Taxonomy (NCBI): domain Eukaryota; kingdom Metazoa; phylum Arthropoda; class Arachnida; order Araneae; family Uloboridae; genus Uloborus; species Uloborus plumipes. The sequence goes on from JAXGGA010000760.1 coordinate 24,612, forward strand.
TTTACTTTCTATATTTATTTATTTTTTAATCAAAAAAAAAAAAAAAATATTTCGAAAAAAAAAGTTGGGCCGGCCGCTCTCACCATCCTCCTAGGTTCTCTCAGGGCCGGCCGTTTGGGATCACAGCTAGAACTGTTTCTTTCTTGAGTGGGGGGGGGGGACGCTGATTACTCAGCACCTCTTCTAGCGCAGCAGTCACACTTTTCTGACCCAACTCACAAAGTAAAAGGGAGGGAAACTGAGGGAAACAATGGCTTTGTGGGGTCTTCGGCCCCCAAAACGGGCCTTCAGGTCTCTTGCTATCTCTGTTCGGAATTGATGCTTCGGGGATTTCTAGGGAGAAGCGTTATATTGGGGGTGGGGCCATCTGAGGCTGTCTGGGAAAAAGCTTGTTGTGCTTCCCGCCACTTTTTAAGCAATGGATAGTCCCACGGCTTTTTCAACCAATTAGGCTATTTTAGCAATCCGTTCGAAGTAAGTTTAATATTTTAAATGATGTGTTTGCTACAAACTTTTGTTGTTTTAATCACGTTAAATAATACGAAGTTGAAATAATGATTATTATAAATTGAATATATTTTTGTTTATCTAAGTTTAAATTCCTAAAGGTACAAAAAGTATAAAGGTTAAATTTAAAATGTACTCGATATTTAATTTCATGAGAAAACAAAACTCGAAGTGAAGGAGTGCAGATTGAGCCTTCGCTCCCTCCCCCGCCCAATTTTCACTTAGATTTTTCGTTACTTTTCGGATAAATTGCACTCACAATTAATTCAACTTTTTTGCTCAGTTACCAGGCAAAATGTAGACGGGGCTCTAAATTATTACAGATATGGGTTTTTTGTCTGATCAACTTCTTCGGTTACAAAACAGACCATTAGCTCACCTTTATGTGCCTTTTCGCTAATATTCCTCACATTTTTTAATGTGCTCTCTTTGTTTTTTCTTTGTTTTTTGGATTAATCTTATAGTTGGATCTGTATCAGAAAAGTAATACAATAATCTGTTTTGTGATGTAGACTATCCTAAATTTCAGGGGGGTGGAAGGCTTTTCCCCCGGGAGAAATTTTGGAAAAACGGTATGAAATCCAACATTTTATGAAATAATTGAGTCTAATGAAGAAAGAAAAGTAAAATAAAACCCCCTTAAAAGTTACACATTTCATAAAAAGTTCTTTCCGTTCGAAAAAAAAAGTACAACAGAAAAAATCAGTTAAAATAAATATGTTTGCTCAACTTTGAATTATCTACCAAAAATAAGTCAGAACACATTGACAAAATTCGAAAGGATTCAATAGACCGCTTCCAGAAATATACTGGATACAATTGTAAGTAATAGCATAGGTATTCTTAAGTTTGTCGTAGCACTTAAGTAAAAAGTTTGTAAATCAAGTACGAGACAAGAGAATTATGTATTCAGATAATCTACAAAAACAACGTAATAAAAAACATATTTTAGACAAAAATAAATAATGTGTTTTGTACACTGTATAAGACACTTATTAAAAACACTATAAGATTTTTTTTAGCAATTATGTATCTTGCATTTGTCATGTAATTTTTTTAAATATGATTATGAATGCCAAATGCTTGAAAGAAATATTTAGAAAGTGAAATTTTTGATTTATGAAGAAAGATAGTTAACTCTATGCTGAAGTCCATATTTTAAAATAAAAATTTACGTTTTTCATTGCATAACCTGACACATGATACAGTCGCGTAATTGTTTTGTATTTCTGCTCTCTCTCTCTCTCTCTCTCTTACAACGAGCCATATTTTATGAAAATAGTATTTTCAAGTTAAAATTATTTTCTGGTGCAGTAAGCAGTTACATAGAATTTTAAAATTTATACCATAAAAAGGTCCATATAAAATAGTTGGGATTACACCCAATCACTATACTGCCGTGGGCAGGTAAAGGGCAGTAACTGCAAATTTTTCGATTTTCATTTTTTTGCATTTTTGAAATCTATGTTACATTAGTTTTATGGTACAAGCATCTTTTTTTGGTTTCCGATGAAAAAAAACTGTTTTTTAACCAATGGTAATTAGCAGTAACTGCATTTTTCGTTGCTGTGGGCAGGTAAACGGCAGTATCTGCATGTCTGCAGGATGAACATGATATGAATCGCTGTGCAAAACTTGCATCAAGCCGCAAAAACCGTTTTCCTTTGTACTTAAACTAAGCGAAAGTAGGGGTGCCCTAATGGGAGGTCACGGGAGGTCATTGGTTGTACTTGAATGTTCCCAAGGGGGTGTTTTATTCCTTTTGGGGGTGAATCAGTGTTAATATCAAAGCAGACTTAAGTGATATAAATTGGCGTTAACACTTGGCGATATATCGGCAAGCTTTCAGTCGCCAAGTGCTTGTCGCCAACTTGGTGACATATCGCCAAACTGACGACAAATTTGGCGAAAAAAATATTTAATGAGTTTGGGTTCAATTTAGCGCTATTGGCGGTATTTTGCGAAAAATCCACTGAATGATGCTAAAATCGGCGATATTTAGAAAGTGAATTGTTGTAAATTATTTTTTGCTTTGTTTCGTGGTACATTTAGGCGTAAATGTTTGAATTGTCATTTTGCTCATTCCAAGCATTATTTTAACATTAAAGGCATCTACTAAAAAAATTTACACGTAAAAGAAAGTAGTGTGGGGTCCATACCAGATTTTTTTTCTTTCAAATAAAGTTTCTCTCCTCTGGCAGACAATATTTTTCACGATTTCAAAGATACACAAGCCAAACTTGGCAGACGACAAACAAAAATGCAGCAATGAAATGGTTTTATTTACATTGTTTTGTTTTCTTTTAATTACAGTTGCTTTCATACTAACAGACGATAGTTTTTGCAGTTTAATCCCTAGCTGTTGCATTTTTAATAGTAGGGGAGAGCGGGGCTAAAAGTTCCGATTTTTAATCAAGCTCAAAATTCGTTTTGAAAACTTGGTTCTAGAATAAATATTCCGAGGTTAAAACCTAGTATTATATGTCCCTTTGATATACAAACTGTTTTTTGAGTTGTATTTCGTAAGATTTTTGAATAATTAATTTCATAACAAGTAAAGCCGAAAAGTAACAACAAACCCCGCCTTGGGGCAAGTTGTTCCGTGGATGGGGCAAAATGTTCCGAGATTAACAAGACGATGAATAACGATGCTGATTTCGAATTTAACCACTCTGCGATAAGAATAGCTCATTAAAAACATAATTTGTGAAAAAAAAACAATGGTTTATATTAGTATAACTTTGCATGTGCTGATAGGTCGAAAAAACTACTCAACATTCATTCGGGGGTGAGCAAAATCAAATTTAGACCGAATTTTGAGTGAAATTTTCTTGTGATCACAATACTTCCTTTACTAAGTAAAGGAAGTAAAAATGGCTGAAGAATCATCAAGTTTTGCTTCATATTTTCATAATACAATACAGTTCATTATATTTTTAATTATATTTCGCGTTCGTTTATATTAAATCTATATCAAGTGGATACACGGTATTTATGTATATTTTAATAAACATATCATTCACAATGCAATAATATATTTCATAATAACATATCTACTCCGCATGTTGTCAAATATGTAAATACTGGACATTTAGTAGCATACTGTGCAGTTACTGCCGACTGCCAGTCAATTCCGCATGACCATTGGAGTGAAAAGGGCAGGTAAACGGCAGTATCTGCTTTACCTCTCTATGCGCTTGCAAAATCAAAATTCAATCGATTACCCAAAAAATATATCGGTATAAACATATAGTATCGCCTATGTTCGAAGTTCAGTGTTTTATTGATCTTTGTGGGAAATTAAAAACGCGTTTCTTCAATTATCTCGAAAACTCATTTTTGCAGATACTGCCGTTTACCTGCCCACGGCAGTATACATGACCACCGTTTTATGATTCCATACTTGTTTAAATTATTATTTTAGCAGAGCAACAAACATGGAGACGCTCAAGATAAAATATAGTGCCGCTAGGAAAGGGGGCGAGACCTAACATTTAATATTAATGGCAATCGTAAGGACTGTTTTGACCAAAAAAACCTTTTTAGATGGTAATTCTGGCTGCGCTAGAGGCAAGGGCGTATATATGGGGTGGGTCCAGGCTCCCAAAATCAAGGAGAATTGTCCCGAAATAATTTTAAAATGTGTTTTCAAAAAGGAAAGGTCCCGAATTTCTCCCCTTTTCGCGAAACATCAACAAAGACAACTTAAAATTGCAGTTACGAGCCTCAATGCCAAAAAATTTCCGGGAGAGCCTTCAAACACCTTTCTATCACTCAAATTTCGAAAATGTTCTGAGAGAGAGCGCCCTACTCTCTCGATTTCTTTCAACGAATTATAGCGCAATTGCGAATTTAAAACTTCAATGTCACAAAAGCAGCTTCTGAATCCATACTTTTTTCTTTTCGTCATTAAAGATAGCCTAAAATGGGTTTTCAGAACATCAATTTTAAAACATTTCCAGTTGAGGGTTCCCGAACCCTCAATAAAACCCTCAATAAAACCCCCCCTTTCCCTAACGAAAGTCTGAAATAGGCTTGGCTATGCTTGGTTACTTCGGCCCCCTCCAAAATTCAAACATATGTACGCCACTGGCTAGATGATAACCATAAACGGAAATAATTTTACTGATGATTTTTGTTCCAATTTTGGAAAAGTTTGGCACCAGAACATTTTTGACAGAGGGTCTGTATTCCCCCAGTCCCCCTCTTCCTCAGGCATATGGGTATAACAAGATAAAATAAATGAAAATAACTGTAAACGATATTTTTACTACGATTTTTATTCAGATTTTAGACATCTTCAGGTTTCAAAGATAAAGTGTCCGGCAAATTGGGGGAGTTGGGTAACCCCCTGTACCCCCAACCCCCCGACGCTACGTTTATGGCAACAGAACTGTTTAATAGTTTATTTGAAAGGGAATTATATGCAGTTTGATTTGATGTGTTACTTAAATGCTGTAAGTGAAAAACAAATTTCATAAAATTTAAACTCAAAATTCAAAAGCTTTTGAAGTGTTATTTTATAATAATTTTGAAAAATTGAATTGAAGTATTTGTATAATTGATGCATTAATAAAATTTATTTTTCATTTTTTATAAATTATTTTTCATTAAAATTAAGCTAAGGTTTGGTTAGAAGAAATTATAGTTCTTTTAAGCACCTTTGAAAAGATATTTTATAATCAAAATAGCATTTGCGAAGTAATATTATTGAAAGCACCACTTCTTTTCCCTGACAAGTATTTTATTATAAACAAACTCTTTGTCCATAGTATTTTTCATTTGCTGCTTGGGTAATCTTTACAAAATTCTCCAAAACTAACCGTTTGCAACATTTAATTAAAAGCTTTAAATTGTTAACGTATTGCTTTAGACAGCTCTTATCTCCATCAGTAGTTGGAAAGTTAATAATATTTTCCTATCTACTACACATAATGCTTTGATGTTCTTTTGTTTATTTTAGTGGAAAATAGCTGATCTAGTTTTAGTTATATTTTTATTTTACAATTTTAAAAGCAAATCTAAAATTTCCGAGCCTGAAATTCACTATTTCCAGATTTGTTTTTAAATTACAAGTAGCATTCCTTGGTATTTGCAACTACAATCGAAACGTACATTTCTTTTAAACCTTTTCATCTTAAACTTTTTTTATGATTATTCAATTTCAAAGTGATAAATACAATGTGTAAATTTGAGAAAAATAGCATATTTCCAAATTCCGGAAAAAATGGCCAATAATATGATTGAGCACTATTTCAAATTCATAAAGTTCTTTAGATTTTTCAGTTTTATGAAATTAAAAGGTCTTGTATGAGAAATCTGGACAGGTCCTTGTAGAGTAACACTGTAATTTTTATCATTTTTAGTTTATCTTCGAGTAACTTTTTAAAAATAGGATTTTGTATTCATTAATTTTGTTCAATTTGTGTCATTAAAGGGCTTCAGACTATAATTTCTTTGAAAAATATTTTTTGTCGTATGATTTTCAAGCAAGCAAATGATACTCATATACAATGAAGTCAAAATTGTCATTTTTTTCCGGTTTCTTTGGTTATCATAAGCGACTGTCTTGTACGCTTGTATTTAGCCATCATGAGTTTCAACGAGAGAAATTGCGACTGTTTTTGTTTGGAATATTTCTTTGCATTTTTAAAATGTTGTTATGGAATAATGACTGCTCCTCAAAACATTTTTTTTCCTTTGCAAAGCAATTCAAGCTCACACACATCCAATACTTCCGAAAACTTCTAATTCGTGATGCATAATGTATTCACATTCTAAACGTTTGGTTTAAGTGTTAACGCATTACGTTTGGTTTAAGTGAAAATTTTCATAAGTTTGCATAAGTTCAATACAATTTCAAGCAAGGATTTTGATAAGAACAATTGATTTTTTTAAAGTGGTTTAATATTACAGATCATAAAATAGGTTTTTTATTCGCTTATATAAACATATTACATTTTTAAGTGCGGATTTTCAAAAAACCTACATAACTTTTTTCTGTTTTTTTTTTTTTTTTTTTTTTTTTTTTTTTTTTTTTTTTTTTTTGCGTACAGGAATTTAGACTTTCAAACATTTTTTGAGAATATTAGGTCCTTGACGTATCATGTGTACGTTATAGATGTTAGCAAAATTAGTTTAATGAAGGGTTTCTGAAAAAAATAATCTTGGTTTTTCTAACTGAGAAGGTGTCTATGTTTTTTTTTTTTTTTTTCCTTGAGGAAACTTGTTAGAAAATTTTCGCGCTGGGAACAATGCATTCTTGGGTAGGGGGCCGGCAAGAATTTTTTTTCCACACAAAAATTTTAGAGCCATTCCGCCCCTGCTTTCCTGCAATTGAGAAAACAAGCATTTAGCGATTCAAAAGAAAAACTTTTCTCTTTTTAATTCGAAAAAGTGCTCGGTAAAAAAATTTCGCACTGTGTTTTAATTTTTCAATTTGACAAATTTTCCATTTATTTTATTCAGCACAAAAAATGAACACTAGGTTCTGCGAAGAAATTTGAGCCCTAGTATAAATACTGGACTTAGCAGGCGGGTTCGAATTGCACAAATTTTTAAAGAAGTTTTTTTATGAAACCAGTCAATGCTGAGATTTTGGTCTAAATACTTGTTGAGCTTTTTTGAGCAACTTACTTTTCTTTATGTTCTTTCCTTTCCCATAAACGTACTTTAATTAATGCACTAATTTTTATGTAAATACTAAGAATTTGTTGTTTGTTTATTTTTTATACGAGTGGAAGTTGACTGTTTCAATGAAAGAAACCTTTCTCCATAAATATCCAATAATATTAGAAAAATATCAAGCATTCCGGTTTGTGCTGATGGAACTGGGCTCAATGATTAGCGCCTACGGGAGAAATAAAGTTTCTGCACAATTACTGAGGGTATAATTAACTTTTCGAAATTAAAAAAAAAAGAAATTTAGACATTCTGTACACAATGAACATGCATATTTTTTGTATTTTGAAATATCACTTCATTTTATCATAATGAAGGAACTTTTTCAACACAAAACGAACAATTCAAAATGCACTCCCGTCTTCCTTTTGCAAATTTATTGATTGGTGAAGTCCTTTTTACAACTTCTCCTGGTGAAATTTGAAGAAACTTAAGGCTAATAGCCATGTTTTTTCTGCATAAATTTTTCCAAACGAGGTTTTAATGTCAATACTACTCGATTGCGTTGTTTTGGTTGCTGTGTTAATAATTTTGCTTCAATATTTTCCTGTAAATGGTGTTTTTTGACAAGGACACTTCTACTGCAGTGAAACCTTCAAAAACACGCAAATTGATCCGAGCCCAGGGAATTTTTCTTTTGTGTCATTTTTGTTTGTCGTGCCTAATTTTTAGGTTGTCTGCAAAACGCGAAGATGTTGTTCCTTGGGTACATCGTAATTTTCATGTTTTAAATAGAAAATTTTTAATAGTTTTTTTTCTCTTACCCTTATGTATATATTTTTAAAAAATCATATTTTTTTCCTCTAATTATTTTGAATGTATAAGAATGGGTGGGATAAACTCTTAAAACACTCGAAAACTTTATCATCTTGAACATACGAAAATCACTTAAAAGTTTATAAGTTTTCAAGTTGTTTTCGGAATTATTTCCTTTCACGAATGAAAATTCATTTTACAATTCAATTTCTCAGTTTTCATTCACACGAAATTGAAGTTGAAGTTAATAAGGTATTTTATTCTAAACGTTGGAAAACTAAAAAAAAAAAAAAAAAAAAAGAAAATAGAAAAGAAAGTAAAAGAAAAAAAAAAGGAAAGGGGAAAAAAATCTGGAAAAAGTTTTAAAAATAAAATTAAAAAGTCTTGTGGCCAAGGTCTTCGCTTTGTTTTGCTTCTGAAACTTCTTTGAAGCAATAATTTAAATATTTTCACTTAATTTAAAATAGAAACGATCGATTTTTTTTTCAATAATTTTTAGTATTACTGCCTTAATAAAGAACGAAAAAAAAATTCTCAAATAAGTTTAAAAACTTTAAGGCAGGAATTCAAGTGAAACGCCATGGTAATCGCTTCGAGGCGATCGCAAATTGCAATCGCGACTGGAAGTCGAATTACATTAGAACCGCATCTCGTAGCGATTGTATCGTATCCAAATTTGGGAATTTGCGATTGCATTGGTGAGTTGCGATCGTCCTTGTTTCACTTGAATTCCTGTCTAAATTAAAAACTCTTGTGTCCAAGATCATAGCGCTGCTTTGTTTCTGAAACTTCTTCAAAATAGAAAAGGTCGATTTTTTTTTTTTTTTGTTAATTTTCAATATTACTACCTTAACAATTATTTTGGGGTAATACGTACTATTATTATTATTTATTTATTCAATTATTTATTTCCTGGGCAGTCATGATAGTTTATTGTGTTCACACACACACACACACACACATATATATATATATATATATATATATATATATATATATATATATATATATATATATATATATATATATATATATATATATATATATATATATATATATATCAGAGACGTGCCGTCTGGGTAGGCAAGGTAGGCAGCGCCTACCCATGACGAAAATATACCAATGTTTTAGTTGCATTAAATGACATATAATGCACTGATTGGAAAATATTAAGGCATTAAACAGCGAGTATAGCAGAAAAACCGAGAAATTTTCATTTTTATCCTTGAAAAAGCATCGACTACCGCTGCTTTTCACCCACTGTATCTATACTATGCATAGTATGAAGAAGCGCACGTGCCGCAGACTTTTCCCAAAGCGGCAACGAAAGGCTGTCCGAAAAGTGCCTTTGCGGTTTCTTCTGTTCTCCGCCGAAACTTGACTGCGTCATGAGCAGAACCATGCCTGTGGAATCTGGCTTTTCTACGGTCTAGACGTCTTGACACCGTCTTTTGAACAGTACTGTTGAATGCTTGCAGTTTGCTATCTCCATTGTCGTGTTTCTTTTTTATCAAATATTGTAATTTTCAAATGTTTTGCGTATTTTTATATCCCGCTTCTTCGTAGGATTAAGTTGAAACTGTATCCTATATGGATATGAGATTTATGAATTATTAACATATACACGCTGTCGAATATTCTTGCATATATGTATATAATTTGTATAGTAAGTAAACATCTTTCATATTCATATAAATTTAATTGCTTTTTGTATTTTATGCGTTTTTAAAGATATATATTATTCTACAAATCTTCGCATCTGCCTACCCTTGGCATTCATTGACGGCACGTGCCTGATATATATATATATATATATATATATATATATATATATATATATATATATATATATATATATATATATATATATATATATACACTGGCGGAAAAAAAAATCCCAACACCAAGAAAAAATTACTGTAGAGTAATGAAATTTGGGTAATGCAATTGTCTATAGTTAACATGTTTAATTGATTAAATGTACAAGATCACTGGCTAATTTAAGCTCAAGAAAATGCTGTGCAAATGTGAAATTATGTTTACTTAATAGGAGGGTGTAACCTCCAGAATTTTGAATGCAAGCGTGCACGCATTATGTCATACAGGTGCCGAATGTCACTTTGTGGTATGGAGTTCCATCCTCGTTGCACTTGCTGTGTCAATACTAGGACCGTCATTGCTGATTGTGGATGATGCTCGAGGTGCCATCCCATGATATCCCATACATTATCAATTGGAGACAGACCTGGTGATTTTGCAGGTCATGGTAACATGTCAGCACTCTGTAGAGCACATTGCGTTACAGCAGCGATGTGAGGGCGAGCGTTATCCTGTTGGAAAACGCCCCCTTGAATGCTACTCATGAAGGGCTGTACTACTGGTTAAATTAACAGACTGACGACAAATTTTCAGTCAGTGAGTTTGGGATAACCACAAGAATGCCCCTGCTGTCGTAGGAAATTGCTCCAAAGACCATAACTCAAGGTGTGAGTCCCGTGTGTCTAGGCCGTAGACCGCTTGGATGCAGGCGGTCCCCTGGTCTCCTTCTGGCCAATATACAGCCACCTCTGGCACTAATTCAGAATCTGTTTTCATCAAAAATTACAACAGATCTCCACTCCGACCTCCAGTGAGCTCTGTCGTGGCACCACTGCCGTCGGAAAAGGCAATGGTTTGCAGTCAATGGAATGCCGACTACAGACTGCCTGGCTCGGAGCTGTCCTTGAAGTAAACAGTTTCTTACCGTTCCTTGGGTCACGACGGTACCCACTGCAGTTTGAATATCAGCCGTAGATGCAGTACGATGCGCCACAGCCATACGTAAGATTCGGCGATCTTCCTTCTCAGTCATGCCACGTGGCAGCTCGGAACTCGATCTTCTTGAGGTAGTACCATCCCTTGCCCATAGCTTCCAATAATCATGCATGGTGGAAACATTCCCACTCAAGTCTTTTTGCAATATTGCGAAATGAAAAACCACCTTCTCGTAGCCAAATTGTACGACCTCGTTTAAACTCGGTGAGCTGTTGATAATGGCTTCTTCGTCTTCTTAAAGGCATTCCTGGCTAACATAAACGCAATTTGTCAAATTTCACGAAAAAATAATACACACGAGCTTCACAACACGCTTTTAAAACAAGCCTTATTTGCATGTTCTGAGTGACGCCAGCTGCGCCACACTTATGCGCGGAACGCGAAATTTTAATCGATGTCATCTTTCAGTTGTATAAACACGCCTACCAAATTTCGTTTATCTAACACAAGTCTTTCTTGGTGTTGGGATTTTTTTTTCCGCCAGTGTATTTCACTCAATATTCTCTGAAATTATTTTTTCCTGTTTTTAGAAGATTTCTTTAATTTAAAAAATTACTTTTAGCGTTTAATTACGGTCATTATGAAAAAATATTCTTTAAATCGTATCTATGTAATCGTACATTTATATTGTATGGCTACTGCGCATGCATGAAAGGTATCAGTAACTAAAAACATGTGGCAACTCATAAAAAAATTCCAATTGATATCTTTCATATTCAACAAGAATTTTTTATGAGTTGACTCATGGTAACTTTTTAAAGTTATATATTGCTATTGTTTTCGCATACGCAGTGAAAAAATAATCGCTTCAAATTTTCATGTTTCAATACATTTTCAATGCTTTTATTTGAAATTTTAGTACTATATTTCTCTTGTATGCTGTCAAGTTTTCTATAACTTTGATAAGATTTGACGGAAAACTTGCGTGTTATGAGCCAAAAACTGGCAAATAAAATTGGCAGTTTCGAAAAAGTGCTTATATCTTCGGGAATATAAAGCACAAAAATATGTCAAACAATTGCACATAGCAAGTAATCTAATTTCTGAAATTTACAGCTTATTCCCCGCTATTTACGATGAAGGATGATCAAAAAACTGTTATACATTTGGTTGAAATATGTCAGCTGAAGCCTATACTTTACGTGACAAAAGTCAAAAAACAAAAGTTGGTGATGTAGCGCATAAATACATATTTTTAAAAATTCAACTTGAATCATACAATAACGTACATTTATCATTCATTTCTTAGAACCGTTAAAGAAGAAAGACGTTAAGAAATTAAAACTGCAGTAAAAATCTACTCTACACCTTAATTATTTTTCCTTTACATATGATAAATTTAATGCGGAAAGAGATCTCGTCAGGTAATATCACCAATGTAAGTCATAAGAAGAAAACGTTTTTCATCTCACAATTTTATAGAAAGCTAAAATTTACTGAGCGAAAATATTCCCAAACAAAATTTGCGAGGTAAAAAACTGTAGGGCTTCCCAGCTGTACAAATATTGTGAGCGTGTTTTATTACAATATCAGTATCTGATTATCCCACCCAGATACAACTAAAAAAAATTGTCCCTCTTTCAAAACAGTATCTCTTCCTTTATCTCTTGTATTGGATAAGAGGTCTGATAGTATAATGATTCTCTTGACCTTGCTCCAAATGCACGTGTTGCGAAATGATTGTTTCACAAGTTGAGCGCCCGTTCATCAAAAGGATGCGTGAGCAATTTCTCGAACGGCACGGCAGATATGCTAATTTATTTCATTTTGTGTTGAATTTAGAAAAAATATATCACAGGAAAAGCAGCAGTAACTTTTTCAGGAGTAGGAGTAGAGGTTTGCAACCTTTTTGAGCTCATCGCGCTACCCGCCCCCCCCCCTCTTTTAGAGGTTGACTAAAACTTAGAGGTTTTATTCAATCACTCTTGAGCTTAAAAATGTAGATAAACAAATAATAATACCTTTTCACGTGTTGTAAAGCCTGTGGGAAATAAAAAATATTGACATTTTAAATTCAAAAAACTAAAAAAAGGAAAAGGAAAAAATGTAAATTTGAAGAAGAAAAAAAAGCGTGGCAATGGGTAATTAAATGCTCCCTTGAGGTACGACTGTGGTGCGACAACTTCTGAATTTTAATTTGTGTCTCTTACCTGTCTGAGTCCTTTCTGTCTGAATTCTGGACAATCGGTTTCTTATGCGTTTTCAATTTCGATACTCGCTGACCTTTTTTTATTGTTATTTTATCTTTAAAATCCCCACCCCCCTTCCCTATGCACTGTAAAAAAATGGATATTGTTTTTAAAGTATAATACAACTAATTTTATACTAAAAAACTAAAAATTGCTCATTTTACCATAATAAACTGCAAAATTACTGCTTTACACTAATAAACTAAAATTGCTTTTACAGTTTATAACTGTGCATTTTACAGCATTAAACTGGAACCTCCGCTGCCAGTAACACTTTATTTTTGCAGTGTAACATATCAATAATTTATCGCTAACAGGTTGGGAACGGGAACTACTGCGTCAAGAGAATTCACAAGAAAGCATGAGATAAAATTTATTTTTCAAATAGAATAGCGCAAAAGGTAAAAAATACATGGTGCAAATTAATGCAAAATGAAAAAGGAGAAAATGTAATGCGGATTGAAAAGGGAAATTCTGAAGATAAAAAGCGTATCAGAAAACTTGTATCTAAAACATATTTTTGCGCAGGTAATCTCTTAAAGAATACATTTTCCCCGCACGCAAGTTATGCAATTAGACTCAGCATTTTAGTTATGAATTTTATATTTTTTAAAAATCGTGAAACACTTACAAACGAAGATTGGGTTCTATTACGGCAAACCACAAAAATAGCACTAGAAAATTCATTTTTCAAAACATGGCCGAAAAAACTAGGAATTAATGCAAAGAATTTTTGCAAATTAGGGGAGGAATTAAGTTCAGGAGTTAATACAAATACTCAACATAACTTTGCACTTGAAATATTTCATTTACGAAACAGTTAGCAGTCAGACAAATTTTCATTTAAAAAACAGTTAACAAATCAGACAAATTTTTTCCTGCAAACTTTCAGTTCGGAAAATTCCCTAAATAGTTGAGAAAAGTTTCAAGTGTCATGAGTATGAACTCATGAACTCTTATTGAGTTTTGGTAGTTCTCAAATAGTTATTTATTATTTTAAGCTTGAAAAAACTACGTTCTCCAATTGCAACACTGATTGTTTTCTAGAATTATTATTTTCTAGGGTTTTTTTATATAGAATTTTATAATTAATTCAAAATCTAATTTTGCGCCCCTCGATATTTTTCGCTTCGTGCACGGGCACGGACTGACGGAGCGTTAGTCTGGGCCTGTGGATAACGCTTATCAACTTTTGAAATTGGCTACAGCAGCAGTACCCAACCTACAGTCCTTTTGCCAAACGTGTCCCGCAAAGCTAATTCACGCGGCCTGCTGTTGAGTTAAATATTACGAACCTAAAACTATAGTCTGGAACCTTCCTACCATCTTCATTTGGCATTAAGAAATATTGTTGCAAAGTTAGAGCCAAGCAGGACATTAAAAATAGATGGGTATTTTGCTTTAAGGAAATAAGTATGCAGTAATGATAACAACAATTCTTGGTTTATAATTTGCTTTCCTTTTCCGCACTTACCAATGTTATCGAAAAGAATTTCTGGCCCGCGAAATTCATCTTAGCACGAGGTGTGGCCCTCAGGTTAAAAAAAAAAAGAAGGTGGACACCATTGGGCTACAGGAAAAGAAATTTCGAAATGTGTAGAAATGGTCCCACAACGAAAATGAAAACCCAAAAGTTGAAAAGCATTCGATTTCAAATTTCAATTCGCCAGGCCCTTTGCGAAAACGCAGACGAGTATGAAAAACAACTTCACTTTTTTTTTCTTCCTCTTTTCCCCCTCGTCTTTTTAATACGTCGTTTTCTATCAGCTGATCTTGAACATTCTGTTAAAGGTCACTTGGAAAAGAACAAACAGTCTGGTGAGTGCTTTTACGCAGGGAATAAGCAAAAAACAAAACTAAATATTTAATCTGCGTTTTGAATAATATTCGTCGTTGATGATAAATAAGAACTGAGAGCGAAGACTGAGGGTGACTCTTAAAAGTGAGCGATTCAAAAGAAAAATTAATTTATGTTTTTCCGGCAATTTTCTTTTGCGCAGGAGTTACACCTTTTACGACGAAAGCATGGATATTTTTCGAAGTAAGTGTTTTTCTTTTGCTTGTCAAATGTCATTCGGTAGGTACGCCTGCACTATGAATGGTATATATGTGAAAGGCAAAAAAAGTTCTGCTTTCGCTTTTTTTCTTAGGATTTGTTTAATTCTTAAGAAATTCTTTTGTGCCTTACAGATGTTCAATCAAAGTTCTTATTCCACTGCATGGTTCAAACACACTTTCAGTGAGAAAAATGATTACATTTTTAAGTTTTAATTTTGCACAGTTGATGCAAGATGCATGCAAACATTTTTCTGGGAAAATAAATAAACAAATAAATAAACAAGAAGTTCTGTCAAGAACTAAACGAGCCTACTTTCCCGTACATCGACATCGGCATTCTAGCATCTGATCATTATTCTCTTAATTATCTGAGACTAAAAATTACGTCAAACATACCTTTTTATCACTTAAAGCTGATTTCTAAAAGCAAAATATACCCCTCTCATCAGATGAAATAGACACATAAAAAGTAAATAAATGAATAAATAAAGTTTTGTTGCACCTTTTAAACAATGTAACTGTTACAGTTCTTCCGTAGAAAAATTCCTCAATTGTTTTCAAAAAAAATAAATAAATAAATAAATAAAAGTACAAAATACATCAAAACACATTTTATCAAAGAAAAAAAAAAAAAGAAAAAAAAAACTCGTCCGTTGATAAAATGTCTCGAATTTCACTTTTGATCCGTTGCCAGTTGTTAAATATAAATAAAGAATAAAATGCTTCGTGAATGAAACATTTTTGTTACAAAAAAAATCGTCTGCCAAAAATAATAATAATAATAATAGTAATAATAATAAATAAAATAAAACAAATGAATAAATAAACAAAAAATCGTCTGCACAGTCAGTCATTTTTATTTTCTGAGCATGCATTTCCGCCATGTTTGCGGAGTTGGAGTCGGAATCAGAGTCCTCACAGAAGATTATTCAGAAAAGTGCTTTACAAACATTATTTATCAAAACCATTTTCTTACCAAGTTAGTTTGAAGGAAATCCGACTTTAAGTTCAGGATCAACATTCAACTCAAATTCCCCGTAGGCGCTAATGTTAAATTTTTTTTCTGAACGGTTCAATATTGAACGAAAAAAGGTTCGACTCAAAAAGCGAAATATGGGAATTAGCCTCCCCGAGATTTTTCAAACAAAAAAAAGTTTATTCCATTCGGATGGTTCACTCAGAAGTTATTAGGTGGGGAAAGGTTGCTTGAACGGTTCAATGTTGAACGAAAAAATGTTCAAATTGAAAATTTAAATACGGTAATGAAGTATACTTGCTGAGATCCTTCGAACAAAAAAAAAGTTTATTTAAATCGGACTGTTCACTCAAAAGTTATTAGGGGTGACAGCTTGCTTGAGCGGTTCAATGTTGACGAAAAATTGTTCAAATCGGAAATGTAAATACGGGAATGGAATATCCTTGATAAGATCTTTCGAACAAAAAAAAGTTTGTTCAAATCGGACTGTTCACTCAAAAGTTAGCATCGCGGGACAGGTTGTTTGAACGGTTCAAAGTTGAACCAAAAATTGTTCAAATCGAAAAATCAATTATGGGAATGAGCTGTACTCTCTGAGATCTTTCCAACAAAAAAAAGTTTATTCCATTCGGATGGTTCACTCAGAAGTTATTAGGTGGGGAAAGATTGCTTGAACGGTTCAATGTTGAATGAAAAAATTTTCAAATTGAAAATTTAAATACGGTAATGAAGTATCCTTGCTGAGATCCTTCAAACAAAAAAAAAAAGTTTATTTAAATCGGACTGTTCGGTTCAAAGTTGAACCAAAAATTGTTCAAATCGAAAAATCAAATGTGGGAATGAGCTGTACTCGCCGAGATCTTTCCCACAAAAAAAAGTTTAACCAAATCGGAATGTTCATTCAAAAGTTATTAGGGGAGGACAGACAGACCGACCGACCGACCGACAGACCGACACACAAATTCCCCATCTCAATACCCTACTTTCAAATTTTTAATTTTTCGATATTTCATTTTACCTTTTTATTTTTTTAACTTGGCGATATTTTTTGGACTTGGCGATATTTTTTTAACTTGGCGATATTTTTTTAACTTGGCGATATTTTTTTAACTTGGCGATATTTTTTCAACTTGGCGATATTTTTTGGATGCATTAAGCTACTTTTAATACTTTTTTTCGTCTTTCTTTTATTTTTAACAGGAAAGTAGGCTAAAAAAGAAGAAGAAAAAGTAAAAATCAGATATGTTACAGTCAGGGGTCATTGCCATGAAAATTTTTATGTCGGGTGTGTTTTACGGCGTATTTTAATCATCTTTAGGTAGCTCTCGCTCTTGGCGGGATTTTCGTGGTATTTTGGGAGGAGATGTGCCATTGGCTTCAGGGGGCATCTGTAATGGTTTATGAATTTTTACAAAGTCTCATAGCCGTAACCAGACATTTGTTTCGGGGAGGGTTTTACCAAGCATATTTCTCGTGAAATCGAAAATCATCTCGTGAATCAAATTGATTTCATTCATACCTTCTTTTCATTTTCGTTACAATAGGGTACTTAAATGAGGGGGCGTTGCTTTAACGCCATTAACATGAGCTAATGTAAAAGATGACATGTCTATTAAATAAGAAAATAATATGATGTGTCTACATAACTTTACCCCTGTTTAAAATTCGATGCATGTTTAGGAACTCAAAAGAATAAATGCTTGTACTCATGTGTGTTTATTAGAAGTAATACTAGTTAAATTCATATGTTTTTGTCGCCCATGAAATCCTTTGAGCCTCGACCTTCCCATTTTCATGCATCAGTAGCCTATGAAAAGAATATTAATATAGGATCCTTTCGTTACATCGCGCCTCTTTATATCTCTTATTCGGAGCGCGTTTCCTTTGTCTCCAGTAAAATTACATTTATATATATTTTTTTAATGTTTCTTTGCATTGAACACCACAGGGAGAGAGAAAAAAAAAGATATGGTTCTCAGAAACAGTATTATTTCCTTTTTAAAGTCAAAGAACAAACACTGGAATATTTTCCATGAAGTCAGGTGGGGTAAAATGGGTCAAAAAAGAGATATTTTACAATCAGGCTTTGACAGCAAAAAATTCATTAATGCAACCAGCGAATAAACTGCTAAGGATATGCAAATGACTTCTCCTCATGACATTTACAGTGAAATATCTCGGAAAGAACAAAATATTGATACTAATAAATAAGTTATAAAATGTGTTGTCAATGACTCATTTTATCTCATAGCGTGAAATAAATATCTAGTGGAGGAATATGAATCATGCTTTAAGAGATTTAATTTCACGATTTATTGAATAAGGGTCATTCCACGTCAAGTGATCCAAAATCTGAGAAAAATTTTACCTTACATTTTTGTATTTCTTTCACATTTGGCTCATCAATTGTACCCCTTGAGGTAATCAAAAGTCTCAATTTTTGGATTTTTATCTCTATTATTTTTTCATTTATGAGACTTTGAACTTTGGAAAAACCCTCGTTTTTCCATGGATAAGGGTACATAAAAGGGACCATAACTCGGCACCAAATATAGATAGAACGATTTGGTAAATGGCATTTTAAAGTACGTTAGTTGCCGCTTAATCTGATATGCAACATGACTAATTTGATAAAAATTTTCTTTTTCAAAAAATGAAATTTAAATTTCAAATTTAAATTTCTCAAAAAACATATAATTAATTTTTTTGAAAAAATTCTCAAAAATTCTTGTGTATTTCATCTATGTTTGTACAAATTTTTAGATTGGGATCTCAATGGGATCATATTTTTTTGAATTTTTGAATAAAACTGTATAGGAAAAAAATGATATTTTTTAGATTCTATTTATTTAAATACTAAGTTCTCTTGCTCGTGATGGTCTAAAAAGTAGTAAACAAACATGAATATGTTTAAAGTGAGCTGGCATGAGCTTATAGATTTGTCAGGTTCACCCCCCTACCCCTTTCTTCCCCGCACAACCACTCTTTTTTAATTCAAAACTGTTCAAAATGTTTTAAAAAAAACAAAAACTCTTTGATACAAAATGAATAGTAAACTTATTTAAAGTGGGGAAATGGGTTTCCTTATAACTAGACGAAGTATCCCCCTCCCCACCCAAATATACCATTCACACTATACTAATATGACGTCTAACCTGGGGATTGAGTTGAGGATTATTTTCAAACCTAGGTATATATATTGTTTTCAGACGAAGTGTTTCTTTTCGATCCGAACTTTAAAGTGTACTTCCATTCAATATCTGAAATTTAACTTTATGATTCATTTCATCTTCTACTCCAGCACCAATCTTCAATTTAGAAGGGAGGAAATAAATGGGTCTCCCCAATATCATAGCAAACATCAAAATAGCACTGTTTCGCCTTGTTCTCATCGTTTTTTCTATTCTTTTCGCACAAAATTGAAAATAAATCAAAATATCAGACCATATGTCTGTGTCCCCATAACTATCTTCCCACATTATCTAGTGTGCAGCTTTTATTTAATTGTTTGTGTTCTTTTTCATTTTGTTGTAAAGGAAAGTAATGCAGCAAGATATATCTATATATGTACATATTAAACAAACACTGCTTTTTTGAGCACAACCTCACATGTTGTGTAACTTCTTTACAGATTGCTCCCCCCCCCCTTACCCTACCTTTCCACTCCAAACTTTTATTTTTTTTATCATCCCGCCTAGCCCCATTTCAAAGCCTTAGTCTCTACTGATGTCTTAGTGTTTCAGTTTGTTCTGTTTGTTACTCTTTCCTATTAGCTCATGAGCTTTGTCCAATAAGAGAAAAGAAGGGCAGTGATGGGGACTGACATATAACGTGACACTTTAATTTCTTTTCAGTTTTGTGTAAAAATAATGGGAAAACATTATGAGAACAAGGGGAAACAGTGGCTATTTTGCTGTTTGTTATGATCTTGGGGCGACCCATTTATTCCCTCCCTTCAAAATTGAAGATTGGTGCTGGGGGAGGGGATGAAATGAACCATAAGTTTAAATTCAGATTTTGAATGGAAGTACACTTTGTGAAGTTCGGATTGAAAACGAAACACTTCGTCTGAAAAACAATATATACCTAGGGGGAAAATAATCCTCAAATCAATCCCCAGGTGAGACGTCATATTAGTATAGCGTTAATGGTATATTTGGGTGGGGGAAGGGTTGTACTTTGCCTTGTTATAAGGAAGCCCATTTATCAACTTTAAACAAGTTTACTGTTCATTTTGTATCAAAGAAGCTTTTTTTAGCATTTTAAACAGTTTGGGGGAAAATGGTTGGGTCAGGAAGGAAGGGAGGGGGAGCTAACCAATCTACAAGTTAATGTTAGCTCACTTACCTAGAGTAAAAATAATAGTCAATTCAATCCCCAGGTTAGACGTCATAATAGTACAGCGTTAATGGTATATTTGGGTGGAGGAGGGGGATACTTCGTCTAGTTATAAGGAAACTCATTTACCAACTTTAAAAAAGTTTAGTATTCATTTTGTATCAAAGAGTTTTTTTTTAACATTTTGAACAGTTTTGAATTAAAAAAGAGTGGTTGTGCGGTGGAGGAAGGGGGAGGGGGTGAACCTGACAAATCTATAAGCTCATGCTAGCTCACTTTAAACATATTCATGTTTGTTCACTACTTTTTAGACCATCACAAGCAAGAGAACTTAGTATTTAAATAAATAGAATCTAAAAAATATCATTTTTTTCCTATACAGTTTTATTCAAAAATTCAAAAAAATATGATCCCATTGAGATCCCAATCTAAAAATTTGTACAAACATAGATGAAATACACAAAAATTTTTGAGAATTTTTTCAAAAAAATTAATTATATGTTTTTCGAGAAATTTAAATTTGAAATTTAAATTTCATTTTTTGAAAAAGAAAATTTTTATCAAATTAGTCATGTTGCATATCAAATTAAGCGGCAACTAACGTACTTTAAAATGCTATTTACCAAATCGTTCTATCTATATTTGGTGCCGAGTTATGGTCCCTTTTATGTACCCTTATCCATGGAAAAACGAGGGTTTTTCCAAAGTTCAAAGTCTCATAAATGAAAAAATAATAGAGATAAAAATCCAAAAATTGAGACTTTTGATTACCTCAAGGGGTACAATTGATGAGCCAAATGTGAAAGAAATACAAAAATGTAAGGTAAAAAACGTTGGATCACTTGACATGGAATGACCCATAAGTAATTTTGTACTTTTGTTCATTAATAAGAAAGCAATTATGTACTATATAGTGCATAAACATTTCCAGAAAGTACGAGTAATATTGTCCTCTTGTTTCATCTCAGTGCCAGGAATGTCTAGCATTGTTTACGATGAATTATAATTTCAAACATCATCTCTCTCCGGAAATAAAAAACTTTCACTGTATTTAGTAATTTCATTGCACGTTATTCTATACATTGTGTGGGAGAATGATGGCATGAAAATATACTTTTGTGACATTTTATCCAAAAAAGTTAGTTTGTTCCCACTTTCCAACTTTTAAAGGTTGCTATAAATGAACTTTGATTCAGTAATACATTTCTTTTAAGGAAAAAGTTTATTTATTATTTATTTAGTTTTGTGTCTGTGTGTCAGTTTAATTGATTTGTATCTCTTTAGACTTCTTCAGTGAACAATCTTTTTAATATAGTCGAGCTTGTTGAAATTTCACAAGTTTCTTTCTATTGTGTGTGTAGTTTTCTCTTTTGGTATCTTCTAAGTTTCTTCTTTAATTTTGGTTATTGGTATAGGTGAGAGTGTGCTTATAATAGAAGTTTTAATATGCATAAAAATAAAACACATGCTTGACTGACCTTGTTTCAATTTCGAAAAAACAGCCTCACTTGTTGTTCAGATCTAAGATGTTGATGCCGTTCTTTCAACTGCATTATTTGAATTCAGGTCTGTAAAATGTTTTTCTATGATTGGTTGCCCAGGCTTCTTTCTTTGGCGAAAATAGGCCACTTTTGCTTAACTCCCTGACTACATATCCTGAAGGCAGTTCATCAAACAAAAGCTGTGCTTTTAATTTTGGCTTTTTGATTTAAAAAAATATTTTGCACCATAAGTTTATACATTTGTATATCAAAAAAATGACAAATCAATATGTTTCTTGTTTTAAATTAGTAAATACATACATGACAACAAACATGAGTTAGAAAGTAAAACATATAATTAGCTCTTTAGTATATGCTAAGTCTGAACTAATGCGAAACATGACCCAATTTACCATTTTTCATTTTTATGTTTCAAAGAGCAATATCTGGCTGTAGCCTTAATAACTATATCGTGATAATAACTATATTTTGTTCTTCAGTTGAAATTAGAGAGAGTAATTTTTCCATCTCATTCTCCTTTGTGATGTTCTTATCCTGCTCAAAGACCAATCCAGTAAGTAATAATTAAACCAAGTTTATTTTTAACTTAAGTGTTCAAAATGTAACCACAATTCAAACAACTATTATCCGTACAAAGAATTCTCGCTCTTGGCTATTGAGACTGATGTAAGTCTAAAAATATTTCTAAGAAAAACTGATGAACTTTCACATGTAGCTGAAGTAATCTTCTGTGTAAAAGCTGAAGACTGGATTAGAACTATTGAAGTTACTACAAAAAAGTATCTCACACACATCAATATCATGAATGAAAATCAATTGAAATGTTAGTGTATAATATCTTTTGATACTATATTTTTTTCTTTAAATTCGAATCCTTATCATATGTTGTAACAGTTATTCGGGTTTTATCTTATCTTAGTATTTTACGTAATCACTTTTGCACAAGTTAAGTAAAATTCAATGCTGATACTTTATCTTTTTTGCATTCAATTTCTTCCACTCTCCCAGTTTCTTATTTGTTGCGTTATTTTCACAAAATGAAATTTTTGAGAAGTGTTCTAGCTTTTTCACCTCAGCTTGAAACAACAGATTAGAATACATGCAATACACCGCCAACTCAGTCATTCTATCCAGAGACTACAGTTTCGTGCTTGCTAACACTCATCAGTCCGGAATAGAAAGTAACAGAGCTGGAGACAGAAATCCTCTTGTTGAAGCCAAGACTGGCAATAAATTTGTTGCTAATGCAAAATACCTGAGCTCTGCCTTGAATTTACGAGTTGTGCCGCACAATTGTGCGGTCTCTTGCTGGTGCTCTAATTTTAGATTGTTAGTTTCCAGTTTGTTTTTGCTTTTTTTTTCTTTTCTTTTACATTCTTAGCTTCTATGATAGGATTTCTGCCTCCGGCTCCGTTACTTCTTTTTCCGGACTGATGAGTGCTCACAAGCACAAAACTGCAGTCTCTGAATGGGGGGCCGTAGTATCCCGATCGGTAAAGCGTCGGACTCGTAACCGAAGGTTCCCGGGTTCGATCCTAGTCGATCAAAGATCCACCGTCGTTACTTATGGTGGCTGGGCAACGTAAAATAAGGGTCGTGGTCACAAAGTCCTCCAAGTGAAACCTCTAGGGGTACTAGACCAGGGGTTTGCTCGGTCCTTGGTCTGGATCAAAAGAGCAGAGCGCTCATCAGAACCCCATTCCGGTTAAACCATGAGTTGTGGTTGGTACGGGGGACCCTGGAGGGTGAAGTGAAGTCTCTGGATGGAATGACCGAGTTGGCAGTGCATTGCATATATTTCTGCCTTAGCCCTGGCTTAGGAGCGGTAACTTACTGCTTTAAATTAGAATGTTGTTATAAATTTAAATTTTTGTTTGAATGTCTTGTGGTGAATGACTGGGACAAAGCCCTGTTTGACCAAAGAGATGACCTTGATCTTTCTCTCCCAAGGAGCTCCCTCCAGAAAATACGCTCTTTTGTGAATTACAAATCAACGTTTTAGAAACAAAATACAGATAGTTGATTCATCCGTTTAGGAGCTTCGATGACCAGGGCCGCCGAGAGCCACTGTGGGTCACTTGTTAATTTGATCTCACTGTCCCTCTACACCCTTAAAACCCGAATTCCGCACCGGGCGCTCCAAAAGGCCGGATCCCTAGTTTCCGACAAGATCGACACAGTAGCGTACCGAGGGTGTCCAGCGCCAGTGGCGATCTTGTGAAATTGCACCACCCCTCATGGTCGTCTTGATCGTTTTGAGAGGTCACTGTGACCTCCTAAAGCAATTCATTACTCAGAAAATTTTGATTTGTCGGAAAATTTGAAGACAATATTGCAACTTTGGTATTCTTTTTTCTTTTACGAGTCCTTTTTCTTTAATATTGCATTTACCGGTTCTACCATTGCCATTTACCGGTACCTTATCCACATCATTTTGCTCCGATTGAACAGACTACGGATTTTCTTTCATCGCCTCTCTGCACGTCAATCTGTCCTTCTGTTCGCACTAAACTGAATTGACTCGGATTTAGTAAACCCGCGCGGGGCTCTTTTTGTCTCGACTGCAGCGAAAACAGCATCCCAAAACAAAGTTGAGCGGGGAAATAAATTGGAACGTGAGAATGAAAGGTATTGTAAAGTTCTGTTCAACAAATTGAGGAAAAGACAAAATTTTTATTAATACAACTACTGTTTACTTCCGGTTAGCTTACAAAGAAATGGTCAAAGCACTTGCGCTGAAAAAAAGAAACTTTTGTGGTCGGGACCTGCAAAAATCGTCCTGGTGGAGATGTCCGCTGTTTGGGAGTGCCCGTTAAAGGAGGTTTAACCGTTTTTTGGAAATACTGGTCATGAAATTCATGTAATTATACAACCGCATGTCAGGTAATTTGCAAGAAAACTTGACGTGAAAGAAGTAAACGGATTGAAAATTTGGATTCAGACACTGATGTCTTAGTTTAGATCGAAATGATTCTCCTGACGGCAATGAATCAGCATATAGAAGCTTTTAATTGTTCAGGAAACGGGAGGGGGGGGGGAATCGGATTCCCAAGCCACTACTGTTATTTATGGGCTGAGATTTGACAAAGCTAATGATTTAATCCCTCATCAATCAAGAGCAAATGTATTATTTTTTATTCTTCTTTTTGCACCAGTGTTTGACATAGACTAAGACTGAAATAGTGTAGAAGTTTATGGAGATATTTTTCATAAGCTGTTATAATCCTACTAATTTCACCGCTCTTGGCTTTCATAGACTGGCCCGTTATTATTTAGTATTGGAGGGGGGGGGGGAGACAAAGGTTTTTTTTTCTAAATGTAGCAAAAACCACGCCCAACATGAAACTACATTGGCCGGAAACTAGTCGCATGGAGTAGTATAAATTATTTGTTAGTGTTTTTGTTCTGAGAGAGGACTCGGTGACCAAACTGATTAAAACAGCCGGCCCTGTCTCATGGAGGCCCTGAAGACCTAGATTAGTAAACGGAATGCAAGAATTTATAGTTATTCTTCATGTATGAATTATTATTTTTCAGTCTTGAAGAAGTAATTTTTAACCGGTTGGTGCTTTAACCAAATAATAACTTGTAAGACACGATAAAGCAAAACAAGCCTCCAACTAAGAGCCCGAGTCGCGATTCAATAATATTTATTTATTTATTTATTTACGACACATATTTCGAGCTCGTGTACTTGGTCACTCGACCCGTTTATGAACTCACGTCCAATATGACAGATAGTACAAGACAGAAACATAGTACAGGACAGAGTTTACGCTCACGGAGAAGGAAGTTACAACCAGAGCGAGGGCGGGAGTTGAACCCGCCGTCCTGGGCTTGCTAAAGTGACGCGCAGACATACAACGCCGCCAGGACCCCTCAATAACATTAATGATCAGTATATAGTACAGTAACCCCTCGTTATATCGCGCTTTTCGGGGGATAAGAAAAAAGCGCGATATAACCGAGGTCATTAAAAATAATTTTCTATCCAGCATGCAAGTAATTATACGTGCGCATACATAAAAATTCTAATTCGTTCAACCAAGAACAAATCTTTTCTATACTAAAAGGCAGTCAGAGAAGGGACGTGTGTTTTCTTGACACTTACCAGATGCGTTTCACTCATTGTATCAATAGGGCAGTAGCAGCTGACGTCATCCTGGGAGACAAACAAACACCACGTGCTGATGACAACTAAACATACTCGAAACGTCGTCTGCTTTTCTTTCCGAGGATTTGCTCTGCACTTTTTTCTTGTACATTTGACTGTTATTTTGGCCCGTTCTTTTTTCAGTTTTGGCTTGTTTTGTTTGTTCTTCATACTGATGCTTCATTTTCAACGCATCATTATTTAAAAAAAGTATTATTTCTTGAACTTTCCGTGTTTTTAACCACTGAGTGGAATAACAACAAACTGTCTGCTAATATGCTTGTTTTGATAGGATTCGATTGTTCTTAATGCATTAAATGTTCATAAACTGTGCAGTTATCGATCCTTCTTTTTCTTTTTTTTGTATTTGTACGGCAAGTTAAAAACGCATCAGTTTAAACTTTATTTTTACTTAATAAATACGGATCCAATTTGTTAATAATCCTGATTTTACCAATGTATCTTCTTTTTGCTTCGTTATGAAGGCTTTCACAAGACTAAAAACACATTTTACAATTAAAAAAGGCTAGAAAAACAACTGCGCACTCGCAATACCATGCTATACATACGGTAAACATGGAGTTGCTTGTCCACCAGGAACGGTTGCCAGGCTCCGTTGCTATGCAAAAAGCACGTGGCTGCTACTGCCCTATACAAAAGAAAGTGTTCAGTAGTTTCCAAACTGTCTCTGCAATATGCAAGTTTGGGTGACAGGAATTTGCTGCTTCCCAAGTAACACTGAAACGCAACCTTTACGTTTCATTACGTTACAATTGGTTGACAGATCGTTACTGTTTTCCAGGCAACGTGATAACACGCTATTTTGTAGATTCGTTACAAAAGCAAAATTTTGAAACGCAACATTTCGTGGCAAATTAATTATACTTGAAACGTTGACAAACATGCTGAAAGATAACGCAACATCACGTTGCTTATCGTTGTTTGCTACACCCACTGCTCAACTAGTCGCTTTTGGCGGGAATCTTTGCATTCTTCATTGTCGAGTCTCTGCTGTTGTGCGTGATCGGTTTTCATTTTGTAATTTTGCTCAATCATTCAATTATATTCAAATAAAAGTATGTATTCTGCATTACTTTTTTTTGTGAAGTTTTTTCTTTCTGGTTAGTATTCGTTGTCTTTAGTTCTAAAAACATGCTTTTCTTATTTTAGTACTTTGGAAATTTCTTAAGAGTCCGTAACCCTAAAATAGTGTTATCGTCGTTGATTTAAATCAACGTCGATAAAAATCACCTAGATCGGTTTGAATAAAGATGATATTTTTTTGACAAAAGCAATTGAATAAAATCATTCAAGTATATAATTTTTATTTGAAATGTTTGTAAATCTTTGATCTTGATGAATCGGTGAAAAGTCGAATGCTGCTGCAACGTCATGAAGCGTTGCAAATAAAGGTTGATATAACGTTAAAAATGTCATTGATGTAGCGTTTCAGTATCGTTGACAAACCGTGACAAGCAACTGTTCTGCAACCGTTGCATTACCGAAATGCAACTTGACAAATTATCGCTCTTTTTACGTTACAAGCACGGGCGTCGTTGGCGGGGGGGACGAGGGGGACATGTCCCCCCAATATTTTGAACTGAGCAAAAGTCCCTCTCAATATTTTGGGATTCTTATATTTGCGAAAAAAAAAGTCTGAGATCTATCATTTCTGTATCAAAAATAAATTAGAATTACAGCCCGAACTAAAATTATTAAAACTTTCTTCTATATTGCACTTGATGAACCATCTGTGAATTAATCAGTTTCTTACAGTGGGCGGTTTGCATTTTATGCCATCGTTATCCGAGCATTTATTTTTCTCCTCGTAACAAAACCCGTTAAAACGTTGAAAAAGAAGATCCAATCCCTCCATTCAACAATTGACACTTTCTCTTTTTCTGGCCACCCACCTGCTCGATGGGGCATTGGAAATAATAAATAGATCATGGGGTTTGTAGTCTTGAACCAAACAAAAAGTCCCCCTCCCCCATCAATATTTTCATTCGATATATTACAACGCTGAATAACCGAATATATACAGGTAGTGATCAAAATAATGGAAACACTTGAGATTCATAAGAAAAATCTACCGTTCATCGCAAATAAGCAATCAATTGTTCTGTAACTTTAGTAATACAAAATATAGACTTCAGCGGACATTTCCACATTGAAATTAAATCACCCATGCATTCGGGGGACGACAAGAAGGGTGGTCGGAAGAAAAACCGCTTTTTGACCATAACTCTTCGAAAATAGCTCGGAATAAGCTGTCGATTTCAGCAATTAATTAGCATACTATGTATAATTACTGTACAAATTTTTATGAACGTACTACTTATACTTCCGAAGATATGAAACATTTTTTAAAAAACGGCAATTTTTTTTGAAGGGTTTTTGCTCATAACACGCAGAGTGTTTGATCAAACCTTATAAAAACTTCAGGAAAAATGACAAAATACAAGAGAAAGAACATACTAAAACGGTAAATAAAAATATTAAAAATTCAATGAGATATGAACGTTAAAAGGAAGTAATTTTTCACGGCGCATGCGCGAACGACAGAAATTTATAACTACAAAAATATTGTAGCCTGGTTTGTACTGCATCTTATAGAAAAAGTTCCAGTTGAATATCGTAAAAATTGAAAAAGATATCAGTGATCTAGTGAGCTGTAATTCATTCATTCGCAGACAATACATAAATGGTGGGGGATTGTCCACAAATAGTGTGGTGATAATCGAGCATTTTTTTCAATGTTTAATTGTACACAGTTTTAAAATTTATATTCGGCATAGAAGTCACATTTCGCCTATTCGGCCAAAAAGACCTTACACGTAGGTGGCCAAAAGTATCCGAACACCCTCTGAAACGTTGGTTTTGAACGATGACGCAATCACCTTTAATTTAAAAATAGCTCTTTGAGGACAGGCCCTCACCACTTATGTATTGTCTGCGAATGAATGAAATACAGCTTACTAGATCGCTGATATCTTTTTCAATTTTCATGATATTCAACTGGAACTTTTTTTATAAGATGCAGTATAAATCAGGGTACAATATTTTTGTAGTTATACATTTCTGTCGTTCGCGCATGCGCTGTGAAAAATTATTTCCTTTTAACGTTCATATCTCATTGAATTTTTAATATTTTTATTTATCGTTTTAGTATGTTCTTTCTCTTGTATTTTGTCATCTTTCCTGAAGTTTTTATAAGGTTTGATCAAAAACTCTGCGTGTTATGAGCAAAAACCCTTCAAAAAAAATTGCCGTTTTTTAAAAAATGTTTCATATCTTCGGAAGTTTAAGTAGTACGTTCATAAAAATTTGTACAGTAATTATACATAGTATGCTAATTAATTGCTGAAATTGACAGCTTATTCCGAGCTATTTTCGAAGAGTTATGGTCAAAAAGCGGTTTTTCTTCCGACCCCCCTTCTTGTCGTCCCCCGAAGGCATGGGTGATTTAATTTCAATGTGGAAATGTCCGCTGAAGTCTATATTTTGTATTACTAAAGTTACAGAACAATTGATTGCTTATTTGCGATGAACGGTAGATTTTTCTTATGAATCTCAAGTGTTTCCATTATTTTGATAACTACCTGTATATTACAACATTAGAAAAGTGTGGATATCTTCTTTTGTAAAAACAAATTATATTAGAATTGGCTCATTTGAGAACGTGGCTTAAAAAAGGAAACATGACAGCTTGCTATCAAGGAAATAAATTTCCTTTTGTGCACTTTTCCCATTTCAAATACTTCTTCAGGATTCTGTCCCAGATAACGCCACCCTCTTTTATTGCTCCCACTCTTCTAAACGAGGAAAGAAGACACCGTCCAGCTGCACACAATGGACACTAAAAAATCCCTCTCTGACCACCCATACTCACTCGTAGGAGAAAGGAGTTTCGGATACTTGAGCGGGGGACTAATGTGTCCACGTGTTAAGAAGGAAATCTTTTGGGGGAACGACAAGAGAAGGATCTACTATCCGGACAAGCGAATCTTTTTATTAAGCACAGCGTCATCCACCGGTTCACCACCACCACCACAAGTTGTCGAGTCAACTTTAAATAATTTCGGAGCTGAACGAAATAAATCTGGTAAATTTTGCTTATTTTACCCTTCTGTTATATTATATTAAAATTAAAACGTATTAAGCTTATAATATTATTAAATAATATTTAAAAAGATGCAAAAAAAGTATTTGATAACGTTGTGTATCTTTACCATTAATAGTAGCACGGAGCGAAGAAGAGAATAAGAATTTCAATATGAAAAGTTCAAAAATAATAACTATAATATTATTTATAATAGTTTATAAATATTTTAATTCTAAATTGGAAATATATTTCAAATGACTAAGAAATATTTAGCTGCGAAAATATTCTGTTTTATCTTTTCAGTGTTGAAATAATAATCTTCTCTTAGTTGAGTAATTTTTGAAATTATTTAAACTAAATTATTTTTAAAAAGTTGAGATCGTTGAAATATTTTATCGCTGAATTCCCATGAAAATCTGTTAAAAGAACTGAACTATCATAAAAAAGAAAGTTATTTATCTTCTATACAAGTTATTTTAAATTGAAATTTTCAAACCTAATTTTTAGCTATGAAATATAAATTTCATAATGGAACTTTTAAAATTAGGTGAAAGCATCGTTCTCTCTCAGCATAGGTACAACCGGGACCTCCGTGACAAGCGCGCGCTCTTTCCTTTCGCGCGCGTTCCTTCTTTCCGGGCCCGGAACTGAGTTTGGATGACTCACGCTAAGCGATCGAAGGGAGAGCGTTTGCTTCGTTGGCTTACAAGCAGCTAGCTGGTAATTTTACTTTCAAAACGCAAATTGAATTTTCTTGACATGTTTAAATTCATGGATGTTTACTTTAGATTGTAATAAAAAAAAAAAAAAAAAACGCAGTTTTGATACATCTATTTTCTGAAAAGAGGGTAAAATTCCGAGAAAACTTCAGAATAATACTTTATAATGTAAACAGGACAAAAGTCTCATCACTCAAAAAAAAAAAAAATCAATTATTACATGTTATAAATAGACATAAAACATAAGAGAATATTAAACATAGACGTAAGAAAATAAATAGACAAAGTACTTGAAATTTATTTTATTCATTTGTTATTCAAACATCAATATGCTCTTGAGCTGAGTAAATCCCATTTATAGTTACAGTTTCATTTGAAAGACAAGTGTTCTGCTGCAATTGTTTAGCTAAAGGGTTTTAATAAACTTCATTGAAAGCGTTTAGAATTATTAACATGAAATAACCAACAATATTTGTTCAAAAAATACTATAACAGGTTTAAGAGAAGAAACCTTAGAAAATGTTATCTATATATTTAAAACTATCTATATAAACAAAATTTAGTAAAAAAGCATAAATAATATGTTTTATAAGAAGGAAAAAAAAAAGAGGCTATTTTTCATTTGAACTAGAGGCAAGAACATCATATTTACGTTTTTTTGAACTTAAGAAAAAATCATTTTTGTTAAGCGTGTAGTTGTTCAAGAATATATTTAGAAAAATATTTACAAATTTAACACCAATGTCAAATTTGGTGAAAATGCAACAAAGGTGACAAACATCGCACTTACCCTACCCAATTCATCAATTTTTTTTTGTTATTAAATCTTTTAAAACCTTTTTTGCATTTGATTCATGTAAAAACACTTCATACTCATCACTTAAAAAAAAATTAAACACTTTATAACAAACAAGAAAAATCTTCACTATTTCAACATCAGGATATGTTAAATTCCCTCGGTCAATCATTAACAAGTATGTTTCAGTCAATTCACCAGCGATTTCAAATATGACTTCTTTGTCTGTAGTGAATAGATTTATACAAGAAGAACAAGTAACTTTGTACTTCATCTTGTATGCAGCATACCCAGATAAGTACACAAATACAGGAATTAGAGGTACTTCCTCTTCAGAATACGAGAGAAAATCTATACCTTTTAACTCAATATTGAAGGTTACATCGCTTTCATCCTCTTGGAAATCAATAAGAAAGTTTTTTAAAGAGAAACTACCAAATTTGCTGGAATGTAACTGGATTAAACTCTTTAAACGCAGTCTTGGAAACGCTTCTTGGATCGCTTAGCGTGACGTCACTCAGTGCGCCACCTAGGTTGTTCCTGGCCCGGAGAGCTAAGAAAGCGCGCGAAAGGAAAGAGCGCGCCTTTGTCACGGAGGTCCCGGTACAACTGAAGCAAAACAAATGTTTGTATGGAGAAGAGGGTAAGAAGCAATAATAAAAATAAATTAAATTAAAAAAATAAACCAGAAAGAATTCTCACACATTGTTGAGGATCAAAATGCCAGATGAATAATTATAAAGGGATTTTTTTTCCCTGTTAAATTAAACTGAATATAAACAAGTCAGAACTTTTTCGCCAGCCTTCCCCATAAAAACTTTAATCGTTTTATTTTTTTTTACTTGTTTTTACCAAAATAAAAATTATGACGCGATACAAGCAGGATGAAAAACATTAAGTTTCATTTTGGCATTAAATTAAGCTTTTGCATTGTTGATCAAATGCATGAATTTTGAACACTGTAACGTGAGAATAAAATGAAACGTGGGAGCATAATCTCACTTTTTTATATTTTTTTCTGCTGCTTCACAGCTTGAATTAACATATTTCTCATTAAAAAGGAGGCGTCTCCGTCTCCCTCTCTATCTTGTCAACAACATTTAAGATCGTCCTATATTTCGTTTTAAAGGCTTAAGCTTTGTTTCCGAGGGAGTCCGAAAATTCCTGCCCTAACATCACTGAAAGTCAACTAAAATTACGTTTTTCGAGCAATTTCGAATATTTGTCTGTCCTTTTAACGTTACCAAAGATGACCCTTCAATTTTGAAAAAGTTCCGGGGTGGACCCTAAATCTCCCCTCCTCTAACATCAACGCAGATCGTCTGAAACTGCGTTTTTACAGTTGTAATTTCAAGAAAAGTTTCGGGGGAGAGTCCAGCACCTCCCTTTCCCTAAAACAATCAGATATTATCTATAGTTGTGTTTTTGAAATTTCAATTTCCAAAAATATCCAGAGGCGCCTCCGAACCGCTTCAACTACTATTGCCAAAAATTATTTAGAATGTATTTTTAAGACTGCAATTTAAATAATTTTCCGAAAAGAGGGAACTCAAATCCCTAATCTGCGTATTATTAGCAAAGATAGTCTAAAATTGCGTTTTTAGAGCTGCAATTTCGAAAAAATCACCGATTCCCCCTTTCCATATCACAATCAGAGGTAATAATTGAGTTTTTAACGTTTTGATATTGAAAAATGTACGGAAGAGCGCTCTCGAACCTCTTCTCCCATAACAGTACCAAAGATCGTCTAAAATGCATTTTTAAGACCACAAATTCAAAAAAATTTCCGGGGTAGAAACCACCGTACCGGGACCTCCGTGACAAAGGCGCGCTCTTTCCTTTCGCGCGCTTTCTTAGCTCTCCGGGCCAGGAACAACCTAGGTGGCGCACTGAATGACGTCACGCTAAGCGATCCAAGAAGCGTTTCCAAGACTGCGTTTAAAGAGTTTAATCCAGTTACATTCCAGCAAATTTGGTAGTTTCTCTTTAAAAAAAACTTTCTTTTTGATTTCCAAGCGGATGAAAGCGATGTAACCTTCAATATTGAGTTAAAAGGTATAGATTTTCTCTCGTATTCTGAAGAGGAAGTACTTCTAATTCCTGTATTTGTGTACTTATCTGGGTATGCTGCATACAAGATGAAGTACAAAGTTACTTGTTCTTCTTGTATAAATTTATTCACTACAGACAAAGAAGTCCTATTTGAAATCGCTGGTGAATTGACTGAAACATACTTGTTAATGATTGACCGAGGGAATTTAACATATCCTGATGTTGAAATAGTGAAGATTTTTCTTGTTTGTTATAAAGTGTTTAATTTTTTTTTAAGTGATGAGTATGAAGTGTTTTTACATGAATCAAATGCAAAAAAGGTTTTAAAAGATTTAATAACAAAAAAAAATTGATGAATTGGGTATATGTCTGGGTAAGTGCGATGTTTGTCACCTTTTGTTTGCAATGTTTGTCACCCAAAATTTGACATTGGTGTTAAATTTGTAAATATTTTTCTAAATATATTCTTGAACAACTACACGCTTAATAAAAATGATTTAAGTTCACAAAAACGTAAATATGATGTTCTTGCCTCTAGTTCAAATGAAAAATAGCCTCTTTTTTTTTTCTTCTTCTTATGAAACATATTATTTATGCTTTATTACTAAATTTTGTTCATATAGATAGTTTTAAATATATAGATAACATTTTCTAAGGTTTCTTCTCTTAAACCTGTTATAGTATTTTTTGAACAAATATTGTTGATTATTTCTTGTTAATATAATTCTAAACGCTTTCAATGAAGTTTATAGTTTATAGTCTTTCAATGAAGTTTAGCTAAGTTACCCTTTAGTTAACAATTGCAGCAGAACACTTGTCTTTCAAATGAAACTGTAACTATGAATGGGATTTACTCAGCTCAAGAGCATATTGATGTTTGAATAACAAATGAATAAAATAAATTTCAAGTACTTTGTCTATTTATTTTCTTACGCCTATATTTAATATTCTCTTATGTTTTATGTCTATTTATAACATGTAATAGTTGATTTTTTTTTTTTTTTGAGTAATGAGACTTTTGTCCTGTTTATATTATAAAGTATTATTCTGAAGTTTTCTCGGAATTTTACCCTCTTTTCAGAAAATAGATGTATCGAAACTGCGTTTTTTTTTTTTTTTTTTTTGATTACAATCTAAAGTAAACATCCATGAATTTAAACATGTCAAGAAAATTCAATTTGCGTTTTGAAAGTAAAATTACCAGCTAGCTGCTTGTAAGCCAACGAAGCAAACGCTCTCCCTTCGATCGCTTAGTGTGAGTAATCCAAACTCAGTTCCGGGCCCGGAAAGAAGGAACGCGCGCGAAAGGAAAGAGCGCGCGCTTGTCACGGAGGTCCCGACCGTACCCTCTGTCTTCTGGGTAAATAATATATTTACTATTAAGAACACATTCTCAACTCTCTGATATAGAAAAAAAGCTTGTATGACATTCTTTTCTCTCTGTGTTTGAGATGCGTTTGAAATTAATGAGGGGTCGGTAATTTCATACCCCCAGCTACTTTTTTGTCCCCTCGACGGGTCAGAATATGACTTGTTGTAGTCCTTATTTGAAAATTGCAATGTTCATTGGTCTTTACAAAGGTTAAACATGTTTTAAAAAACATCAATTTTTTCTAGCGTCCTTTTTTTTTTCCAAAGTCCCCCTCAATGTTCAGCAGGCAGCGACGCCCATGGTTACAAGTAACGTTAGGGCAACTCTTCGGGAAAACGTGATGTAACGGGATTATGCTACTTGGGTTCTTTTCAGCGAATTCACAGAAGAATAGAAGAACCGTCGTTTTGTTCATTGATGACAAAATAAATGAGAAAAGAGAAAGAGACCTTTTCTGAGTACCTTACATATTTTCTCAAAAACGGTTTCGAACTAAAAGTTTTTTTTTTTTTTTGGGGGGGGGGGGGAGACAAAAGAAAAGAGCGATATATCCGAATGAGCGATATAACGAGGCGCGATATAATGAGGGGCTACTGTACTTTTTCTGACAAATATTCTAGCGGTTTGAATCGCATTTCAAACTGCACAAGATTAAGGGCCAAATTCAAGTGAAACACCATTGCAATCGCTTCGAGGCGATCGCAATTGCAATCGCTACTGGAAGTCGAATTACGATAGAATAGCATCTCGTAGTGATTGTAACGTTTCACTTGAATCCAAATTTGGGAATTCGCGATTGCATTGGTGAGTTCCGATCGTCCGTGTTTCACTTGAATCCCGTCCTAAAATGTGCAAATGAAAATAACTATCTAAGGCAGGGATTCAAGTGAAACAGCACTGCGATCGCTTCGAATTGCAATCGCTACTGGAAGTGAATTACATTATCATCAACTTAAATTGGCATAACGTCACTACGGGTGGAGCCAATAAGAGCTCACAAGCACTCAGCGATCTCCTCTTAGTTAAGTAGGCTGTGACGTTTTATCTAGCTCGTTTTTCATAGGCAAACGTCACGCTGACGTCACGATGTTTTTATCAAGAAACGTTCTAATGTAATTCATTTCCAGTCGCGATTGTAATTTGCGATTGCCTGTTTCACTTGAATCCCTGCCTACGTTTCTAAGTTATTTTCATGGGCTTCCGTAGCTGCTTTTGCATGACGGAGATCGTGTTCCCACCCTTGCAGGGGCGGATGGGGCCGGCGGGCAGCCGGGCATTTTCCCGGTGGGCCGCTTGTGTTTCGGCCGGTCGGCCGGGCTAAATTTTACAACTTGTGGCGTTTTTTTTTTTTTTTCATTTTTTTAGTCGGCCGGCCGGCCGGTCTAAATTTTAAAACTTGTGGCGTTCTTTTTTTTTTTTAGTCGGCGGGACGGCCGGTCTAATTTCAAAACTTGTGGCGTTCTTTTTTTTTTAGTCGGCCGGACGGCCGGTCTAAATTTTAAAACTTGTGGCCGCCTACTCCACTGATGGTGCGGCGAACATGCAAGGGAGTTACAATGGGTTTGTTTCACACATGAAAAAACAGGAACCTGAACATGTTTATGAATGGTGCCATAGCCACATTTTAAATTTAGTATTAACAGATGCCACGCAGTGAATATAGAAGCAGCAACCTTCTTCTCGATATTAAATTTAGCAACTGTTTTTTTTCAAGGATTCTCACAAACGAATGGACGTGTGGTGTAATATTGTGAAAAGCAATAAAACACTTAAAGTAATAGGTGAAACACGCTGGCGGGCCAAAGAATATGCCCTAAAACGAATTTTTGGATTCTATGACGACCCAAGCGATTCTCTATATGTTGAACTTCTTCTGGCTTTAAATCAGATAGAAAATTGCCAACAAATTAACTGCGACAGTAGAGCTACTACCAAAAATTTAAAAGATCAGTTTACCAAGTTTTCAACCATTCTTTTGTTGCAAATATATTTAAGAGTTTTTAAAATCACGGGCCCCATTTCACGATATTTACAAACAGAGGGGCTAAACATATTAGTTTGCAATAGTATGATCAAAAACGCTTTCCAACAGTTGAAATAAATTCAAAGAGATTTCGACAATATTATTCAAGCTTCCCAAAATTTTGTTGAAAATTGTTCAAATAAGCTAGAAAATGAAAATGAGAATGACATCTACATTGAAAATGAATTGAGTAGTAAAAGAAGGCGGAAAATTAAGAAAATGAGTGGAGAAATAACAAGCGACGAAAAACCTTTAAATAAATATGAGCGTTTTAAAATTGAAGTTTTTAATGTGATTATGGATAGCGTAGTGAATTTGATAGAAACCAGGTTTTTAAAAAATTTAGAGTTAGGCCGAAGCTTGTCGTTTCTCTCAGTAGATACTTTTTCTTCAACTGAGAAACCTTTAGTTCCAAAAACATCTTATGAGTACTTATCTAAAAAAATTGCAAAATTTAATGAAGCTGCAACTCTAGAACGACTAGAAGAATACACTAACTTCGCTCAAAATTGGCCTAAACTTAGAAAAATTATTAAAAATCAATATGAAATATCTGTACCTCAGAACCAGACTAACGTAAGTCCACTTTCGTCATTTTACAGTAGAGGGGAAAAACGATGTATTCGACAATCGTTTTTCCCCTCTGCCGAAAAATGACGAAAGTGGACTTACGTTAGTCTGGTTCTGAGGTACAGATATATGAGTCGCAAGAGCAAGAAAACAGTGATGATGAAAAAGAATCAGACTATGAAATTGATGAAAAGCTTGCTTCCATTTCTTGCAAAAACTCAAAATTGCGTTAATGCTGTTATAAAGTACTCATTAAGTACAACTTGTTCAAAGATTGTTATTCAGCTTTAACTACTGCATATCAATATTTGTTAACGCTACCTATTACTCAAGTGGCTTGCGAAAGAAGTTTCTCCAGTTTAAAGCTCATAAAACTAGCTTACGTAATACTTTAGCTGATGAACAGCTAGAGTTATTTATGCTCATGAAAATAGAAAAAGATTCTTTACAAAATATTGATAATGAAGCAGTGATTGACAACATTGCTCCAAAAAGCGAAATTCTAAAAAAAGAGTTATTACATTGATGTTGTCATATTTCTAAGCTACAGTGCACTTTTTAAAACAATTTCTTCCTTCAAAAGCTTTTTCTCAAATTTAAGTCTTAGTTTTGTCGCCCCTCTGTGAATCAGAAGTGTTATTTCTTAGTTTTACACATTCAATTATAGAACCTGTATTATCTTTAAAAGTATGCCCATTTTGTATAGTATATGTATAAGTAGTTTCTTCATTTTTAATGCAAAATATTGCTTTCCAATGTCATTAAAATGTCATAATTTTTTATTTTTTCCCCGATGCAGCTTTTTGAGTTAATCAAAGTGAACAATTTGCTGGTAGTTTTTTAATTATGTATAATTAACAGTTTTGCATTTAAAGCTAAGGAAGTTCCCTCACGGCTTGAATTAAAATGTTCGTCACTGTGAAAATTCCTGTCTTCACTTTAAAAAATTACTTACGTAACATTTTTTTAAGTTGAAAAAAAGAAAAAGGTAATAATTTAGTTTGTATATATTATTTGCATGTGTGCTTCATATTCATTAAAGTAATAATTGTAAATAAGTATTATAAAATACGTATGTTAATGTCATATATAGTCAGTTTCTGAAAAGTATGGATATTTTAAGGTTCGTCATTGCTAAATTTTCACAGAATTAGATTTGTTTTTAGTACGCTACGCACAATAGTTGTTAAATATTGTAAAGCTAGTTCAATATTAAGTTTTTTTCATTTTTATACACATGCTACTTAATTAATTACTTACAATACAGTTTGTCATCATGTTCTTAGTTTCTGAAAAGTTTGTAAGTAACTTTTCCGATCGGAATGAAAAGTTTGAGAATAAATATAAGTTTAGAAATCGATCAATGTTACATTTCAAAATTTCCCTCTTTTTCATGGAATTCTATGTTCTCTTTTTTTCTTTAGAAAACAGTACGCGCTTGAAGGTGTATTAAATATTGCACCTTTTTTCAATGCTGAACAATCTATGTTTTACAAATGTGCATACATTGTTGAACTGCTTATTTAATTCACATAAAACTATAACATTTGTACATCCTAAAATGTGTTGTCACTATATTTAATTGTTGTATATGAATAAACTCGAACTAGATATAAAAAAAAAGTAAGTCAATTGAGACTCAGTTTAAACTTTCGGTCTTCACTTTCGTTTTACTAAGCAGCCTTTTAAGTTGACGAATGAATAATCCGTTTCAAAGTTCATCTTTTTTACTTTATGAATTTCCTTTAACTACTTCGTTATTAAAATTAAATCAGAAACTGTACGTTTTAAAACATGTGATCGTTATGTTATTAGTTCCTAAAAAGTATGCTAATAACGGATTTACTTTTAGTAGTGGAGGGGGGGAGGGGGATACATTTCTGCATAAATGTAAATTTAAAGATCGACCAGTGTTGAATTTCTAACTCTCCCCATTTTCACATAATTATATGTTGCCCCAGTTAAGGTCTCAAATATATACGAAACACCATAGCTTTATTTCAATCCTGTGTATATATTCAGTTGAGTGTAAGAAATTTCAAATTCAATGTCTTCCTTCAAGCCTTTGAAATTTACGTTAAAAATGGATTTACTTTCTATGCATCAAAAGATTTTGTATAAATGATTATGAAGAGCTAGATCAGTGTTCAAGTTCCATTAGTTGATCTTTGTCACAATTTTTCTTACGAGAAGCAGTACGCGATTGAATGCGTAGTAATAGTGTACCATTATTTCAATGTTCAATTACTTATTTATATTTATGTATAATCGGAGTAGCTGTAAGCATTAAAAATTTGTAGTAGTAAATTCTTTGAATTTGTGTACGCATAGTGATTTTATATTAAAGAGAAAAAAATGTTTGGTTTGTGTGTAAATTTGCATGTTTATCATTTAAATTTTTAAATGTAAAAGAAAGCACAATTTTGAAATAAATATATATATATATATATATATATATATATATATATATATATATATATATATATATATATATATATATATATATATATATATATATATATATATATATATATATCAGGGGCCGGTCTGTGATAAATGCCCGGGCCGGTGCGAGGTGCTCCATCCGCGGCTGCACCCTTGTCACCTTTCTGCTAAGTTTTTCATTGAATATCATGCCTTTGTTTCATACTTTGGTTTTTCAATCAATTTTTCGTGGCTTGACACGTGGCACTTCTTTTTCTGCTTCTTTTATTATTTTTATGTTTTAAAATTTTCCACCTTTATTAATCGAACATCAAGTGGCAACAGGGGAATCGGTTCTCGGTAAAAGCGACAAGTGGAATTTGTTTTCGCGAAGCACATGAGCGCTGAAGGACGAGGCAAATTTGTAATTAGGAATTTCAGTAAGTAAAAGTAAACAAATATAAATCATTTAATTAAACTAAATATTTATTTTTAATTTCTAATGCATTAAAATTTTCCGTTTTCGTTTCTTTTTTAGCGTGTAAGATGCTTAATCATTGGTTATTTTTATATAGTATCAACATTACAGACAATTCAAATTCTACTTATATATTACTCTGTTAAGAATTGAAAACAATCATTCAAGTGTACATATTTAAGGAATATTTTTCATTTCATTTTGTGGGATAATGTGATAACTCATTTCTCGAAAGTAGTTGAATTTGTGATTACTTAATTAGTATACTTTTATATATGTAGTACACTATGTTTATTAAAGTATATGGTTCATAATTTTGAAGAAAATTTTTTCTCTCTTCTCACAGAAAATTTTACCAGAAC
The DNA here is from genome assembly GCA_038373865.1 of Uloborus plumipes. Taxonomy (NCBI): domain Eukaryota; kingdom Metazoa; phylum Arthropoda; class Arachnida; order Araneae; family Uloboridae; genus Uloborus; species Uloborus plumipes. Next base: position 65,487 of record JAXGGA010000760.1, read on the forward strand.
TTGAGCGAAACGTGGTCCTGACTGGTTATCAAGTGATTTAAACTAATGGCTTTTTAAGATTTTTGATTTAGCATGAAAAAAAGAAGAAAAATTTAACACTACCTGAAATTCAAATAACCATTTCAAAGAACCAGTTGGCTGGATTTTTAGTTTCTTATATGATTTCTGCTAATAGACTATGATTTATACTTAAAATCAAAAATAATTTTTCTGCAGGTGTTGAAAATGCGGTGCATGATTAGTGGTGAAATAGTTCACAGAATTAACAATTAATGTGTTTCCTTAGTGATCAGCTTTTAGGACTGGGGGTCAGGAGGGGGCAACAGCCCTCCCCAGCTTTGAAAAAATTTGCTTTCATATAGGTGGGCATGACTTTAGTTGTTTTTTGACAAAATTTACAATCTCTTGCCTGCCTAACACAGAATTTGCATCATTTCTGATTGAACCGAAAAAAAAAAACAAAAAACAAAAAGAGATAAAGATCAGTTCATGATTAGTTGGTATTGGATTAATATCTTAAGCAAAAGGCGGATGTACTGTGTTGCATTTGCAAAGGTCCCTTACAGCCTAGAAGTCCCGAAGAGAAGGATAAGTAATACTACTGTCGGCCCGCTTTAATGAATACCGTCGGTGCCAGGGCAGGATTACTAAATAGGCAGCATAGGATAAATAGGCAACATAAGCCTATGGGCCCAGGGGTTTTAAAGGGGCCCCGAGAAATCCTGAAGATATCCTTTTTTAACATGAAATGGCACTGAGCTAAACAGTAAGAACATTATTTGTTGCAATATGCAAATAGAACTTAGGTAAACGTTCATACTTCCATCCAACTTCTTTCTCATCACCAGGGCATTCTTTCAACCAAAAGAGGTACAAGAACCCTAAAGTACCCTCAACTTATTTTTTATCTCGTGAATAGCATGAATTCCGCCTAAAATGTTAAGTTTCGTTAATGCAGGAGCTTTACTCCCTATGCAAATTTAGCCTTGCTCACCATAACTCTATTTATACCTTATGGAAAACATAATCAGTCATTATGATTGATTATGTTTTCCATAATAACAATTTTAAATGATTAAAATATATTTGCACAATATATATGTTACTTAAAATCTCATTTATCAAATCCACATGGTGAAGGGGCGCACTCACTTCAAATGCCTATGAGCCTCCAAATCTATAATCCGGCCCTGGTTGGTGCCAAGAAATATTAATCAATTAAGCGGGGTAATTGATTATAAATAGCGAAATTTAACATTGAGTCTGACATGGGGAAATATTCGGTTCCGAGATTTTTTATTCGTATAAGTGGGGTATTAATTTATCCATTACCTGATTAATCGGGGCCGATAGTATCCGGCCGACAGATAATTTTTTCCTTCAGGACAAAAAATAAAGCAACTATAAATAATTTGGAACTCCATTCAGGATGAAAACTTCAAAAAAGTTCATTTTCACAATCCTCTCAGCACTTACACGCTCCTCAAATAACATTTGCTGGAATAAAATTTGTTTAGTACAACTGTACCACATGATTTCATAGTAAGGTTTGTAGGACTCTTAAGTGCGATTTGTTGTTCATAAATTAAAATAAGAACTATTTAATTTTAGAAAAAAAAAATACTGACCAGTCCAGCAAACCCAGACTTCTCCTACTCAGTTTTCCAAAATATATTAAAAGAAATTGCAATAAATTATGTAATTTGCTGTCTAAAATTCTCAAAATCTTTTAGAAAGCATCATTTTAGAATAAAAGAATTCTCTAATATCATTAGAGTTTGAAAGAATGTGCTTAAAATATATTTTTTTACAGGTCAAAAATGTGGAGATCATCAAAACATCATAGAAATTTTGCCAGTTACCTATATAAGGCCAAGTCTAAAAATGTTGAAAGGCAGAAATCCACCGGAAAAGTTAGTATAACTTTTTATAGTTAAAAAAAAAAGAAAAGAAAAACCTGAAGTAAAAATTAAAAAAAAAAAAAAAAAAGCCTGGCATATGCAACATGCAATGATCCAAGATTTAAAATAAGTTTTGTAGACAGATATAGCTGAAAACTGGGAAATTTGGTTAGTAGCCAGTGGCCAGTGGACTCAATTATATTAGTCTCCACTTTTTAAAGTTAGTCGCCACTTTTTAAAACTGCAACTAACGAAGCACTGTTAATACGTTTTACGTTTTATATGTTTTTAAATGGGTTCCAGAAGCGTTCAATACATATTGATGTAAACCAACAAGTTGTATATTTATTTGTATGTTTCCTTCATACAGTCCCTTTAAAATCGTATAAACGGTGCTTTACTTTATGTTTCAAATTTTTATGAATAACGAAAAAAAGTATCAGAATATCACTCACGTAAGAGAGGTGATACAACTCAAAAGCACAAAATTTTACAGAAGAAACAGAAAAGAATTTAAACTTTAAGTACAGCCTAAAGCAAGGAAAAGTTCCGTTTTAGAGCATTAGTAACTGATTTTGCAAACCATAGGGACCCTTATGATTTTTTTTTTGTAAACAACATCTCAAACTGTTATATATTTCTACATGAACCGCAAAATTTACCCATTTGCTCAGTCATAAATAAAATCAAGTCAAAAGTAATTAACCAGTTTCATACTCTATTCATAATACTTAACTAACATTTTATATAGAACAAAAATGCATAGTTATATGTATCTTCTCTATATATATTTGCTGATTTTCTGACTGAAAGAATGTATTTTATAATGATGAGTTTTAGTTAACAACTGGAAACGTTTAAAAATAGATTTATTTTTTTTATTTTTAAACTGCTAGTAATTTATATTAGCTAGTATTTTAACTTCCGAAAAAATTAACTTTTAAACACATATCAGCTCTTCATTAGCTTATCCTTAAGTTCGTGTAAATCTCACCCAATCGTTCGAAAACAGAGATTCAGGGCCCCGCCCAAGGTACTCTGAAGGTCACAATTAGATTTCGCACCATTTTATCTATTGCTTTTGAGCAGACTTTAAAAATTGTGAGAAAAAGAATGAATAGTGTTTGAAGATCGGGCACAAAGCATCGTGATGAAAAGCAACATCAGCGGATCATATGCCGATGCAAATTATCTCCACTTTTTTTCAATATTATTTTGCATCAAAATGTTTTCTTTTATTGAGATCGCTTCAAAAAAAAAAAAAAAAATGTCGCGAAATTAAGAAGAGCGTGCATACTATTGCACAATATGTTAATATCTTTAAAAAAAAAAAAAACTGGTTGCGATCCCGAATGTGTTTTTATACGTGAGAGTGAAAATTCCGTTCCATGGCGCCATTTTCAAAAACAGATAGCATTGATAAAATACTTCTTTTTTAACGATTAAAAATTTCCAGGAACGGATTCATAATCAGAAATTCATTATTTTTTAATCGCGTATAAGAATCGCGATTTCTGCCGAACAGAATTTTTATCAAGCGTTATCGCTTTCTGTCAAAATTACGATTTTCGCTTTTTTTCCCCCGAGCAAGTTTTTTATCTAGAACAAAATTTATATTTTGCATCTACTTCCTAAAAGATTTTCTTTTAAGAAACGATCTCAGCACTAAAATTCTCTACTCTCAAAAACATAAACTAAGCAGCCATTCCAAAGCAGGTGGCACGTGCAGAGTTCAAAGTGCAAATGACGAATGGCGGTTGTGGCTCAATTTCTCCCTCTAGCGATGGGGAGAAGAGGTGGGGAGAGAAATACATGGAAGTAGCGCGGAACAGGAGGGGGGAAATGTGGTTCGATTGGGAATGAGTGACTGAGCAAGAGTGGCGACCGAGGGTGGCGATCGATGCCACATTTTTTAATCGCCACTTTTGCAACTTTAATCGCCATGTGGCGAGTGGCGACCTCTAATTTTCAGCTATATAGACAGAGCACTTACAGAAGTAAAGCCAATACCCAGGTTTTTCACTGATAAATAAGTAAAAAAAAATCTAAAGAAAAAGTTTTTGATCTAAAAATATTTTAATGAGAATTTCCTCCATTAGTCTTTCTTGTTACAAATGTTCATGCTTTTGTACTTTTCACCTCTCTAGCCACTCAAAAGAATGCTAATGTTTTACAAAATGCTCCCTTCCCCTTCAAATAAAAATAATAGCTATGAAATTGTCGAAATCTGAAAAAAAATGAGGGCGTAATTTCCAAAAATGGATGAGTGATGGGAGAACATGCTGGTTATATTTCGATTCAAGTTGATCATTTTATGTAAGAATCAGCAAGATTGTAATCAGAAGCATTTTTAGCTTTATTTTTGCTGCCCTGCAATTATTTTCTAAAACATCTAATTCAAGAATGGATACGAGAAAGAGGTGATGGGGGTGATTGCACCTTCCTTCATGAGCGCTCGATGGGAGGTTATGGGGGGTCACTGTGACCTCCCAATAATTTCCGTATTTGGCACATTTTGCTAACGATTCGGAAATTTGAAGGCAATATTACGACATTGAGAATTTTTGTTCTTTTTAGTGTTTTGAATTGTTTTTTTTTTTTTTTTTAATGATTTTTCTCACTAAATGTTATGCATGTACGACATGTGTCTATGCTTGTATATTATCATTCGGTAAAATTGGAACGCCATTCGGCAAATTGATAATTTTCCCCTCCCAAAAATTTTAGTTCGGGGCTCCCCTGCCTCTCTTGGGGGAGTCTTCATCAGTATTTTTCCAACATTGAAGTTCTAAAAATGCATTTTATACAAGTTATAATGGAGTTGGTGGAAGAAGGTTTTTTTTGTCTCTTCTCCAGAAATGTTTCGGAGCTGAAGTCCGAAACCTTTGTGATCAAAAGCTGCGAATCAATGTGCATAGTAAAAAGTAAGTAAGAAAAGTGGCCCCTCCCTTGAAAAATATCTGGATCCGCCCTTGTTCTAGTGGTACCTATTATTAGTTATGTTTTTCTTTCAGAAAGTTATACTTATGAGGATATTTAAGTACAAGATTTTAAATTTAGTTATTTAATGAATTGTCGAAACATTAAGTACTTATTACTATTCTTATTTCTAAACTATTGTCTGAAATTTTTGAAACTCTTTAAGTCTAAATGTTTTACAAATGCTGTCTAAATTGTTAAAACTTGGTTTAAATAAGAAAGAATCTGATTTGCTCTCTGGTCAAGGTCTTTTTAGTAATACCAGTAGGTGGCATACTTTTTGGATTATATTTTATGACTAAAGTTTCTAGCTATTTAAAATTTTCTTTCTTTATCTGCTGTGAATATATGAATTATTGCGACTCTTATTTCTTTAGATTATTGCTATTCGAAGAGAAGATGCTTCAGTGTGGGAAAGAAGAGCTCCATTAGCTCCACAGCAAGTCAAACAGCTCACTAAAAATGGAGTTAAAGTATTGGTGCAGCCTTCAAATAGAAGAGCCTATCCAATGCAGGTAGATAGTGAATAAATGTAGTGTAAATCTAAAATTAAAAATATAAACAGCAATATAAAAAACACAGTTGGAATAAAAATAAAAATGTTTGAAGAACCTTTTTTAATGTAAAAATGTAAGCTTATGGAAGTAAAGACAATGGACAAACCTTATTGAGGAGTTTTCGTTCTGGATGTCTTCCATAAGCATTTCAGTAGTTCCGTAGGTTAGAGGGAGACGCTGTTATCGAAATACCGTGTTTATTATTGAAAAAATAATGAAATTTAAAGTAAATTGGTTTTGAATCAATTTAAAATGAAATAGATGTCTCACTTTCACCTTAAATTATGCATTAGTCTAAACTTGTCTCTTTTGGCGTAACAAAAATTTGTCAAACTCTAACGTCTGCCCTATAAAAAAGTGCATGTCCTCCTATCTATTTTCTTCCCTCTACTGCACTGATGGATTTGCATCTTGCACTAAAAAAGAGGATTCTTGTCACCCCACAACATGTCCCTACAATTTTTTAAACTTGTTTCTTTATCTCTTTTACTTGTATTTTTGTTTTTTGCTGAAAGATGTTTTTACTTTTATATTTTACAGTTCAAAATTTTATGAATTTAGTTCAAATTAATTTTCAGTCTTCAAGTCATGTTATTTTGTTATTAGACTAGGTGACTTTTTCAGAATCACAGATCAAATCAGAGCACATTTTTTTGTTTCTGTTCCAAATCTTCTCACAGATTACTTCAGTGGTTTAATCGTTCATATAGCAGTATTTTTATGTCATAAATAAAAATATCTAGATGTGCAACAAAGGGTTTTGGTGGACAACCACCTAGAACTCTTGTTTCAAGCCGTAGTACTAGTAAAGTACATTATATGCAAATAACAACTCTTTGCCCTCCCCCTGCCCTTTAGAAGGCAAGTTATGTGTGCATTAGTATATGTATAAATGCTAAAAACTGTCATACCTTTGTATAACTTGGGAAAAGGGCAAAATGAAATGAATAGAAGCAAAAGAACACAAAGTCATCGTCTGAGAATTCTCATACCAATATTTCTATTTAAGAGTTTATATAGGTTAATTGTTGAGTAACTTAGACTAATATGTAGGAAAATATTACTGTAAAGACTCCAAAACGTGTAGATTTCAAGAAAGAGAGAGGGACAGCCTTACTTCCAGAAGATGTCATAAAGGAAACTTCCGCTAAATGAAAATATCCAAACATATGGTCATTTCTATGACATGATAACTGTTTCAAACAAAGCCATATTTAAGGGGTGGGTTTTTACAGTTCAAACCCCCTCCTAAATTTTTCAAAACTATTACAAAAATGCTTTTCATAGTTTCTCAGTAAAATAACTATTACTGCTATTTTATTTTAATTTTCTTTTTTCTTTGAAACTGCATTTAAAAATGAAATTATCATTGTTGAATAATTGTACAAATTAAATGTTTTTTCTGCAGCATTTATTTTTATTGTAATTATTGCAAGCATAATATCTTCACAATACACCTTTACCTTCGAATTTTTAATACCACTAAAAAAACCGAAATTCTTCAAATTTGCAAGTACTAAACTCTATATTTGACATTTCTTATAAGTGTCGTAAGATAGAAATTTTAAAAGTAATCTTTCGAATGAGAGTGTATGAGTAAACTCACCTATCCGTTTTTTTCTTCATTGTAAAGATGAGTCTTTTTTTTTTTTTACATTTTTCATGTAACTACCCTTTTATCATCTATTGTAACAAAAATCAACAGAATATAGAACATGAAACCAAATTTTATTGACTGATATAGATTTTACGAGAAATAGATTTGGTAAAACCCTCCCCGAAACTAAGTCCTTGTTACGGCCCTGGTTTCAAATAACTTTTTCCAATGAAAAATTTATTCTCTCTATTGAGTTCAAAGTTGCTGTTGAATTTTTGATAAATAATACATGTACTTCCTTTCTAGGCTTAGTTTCTAATGAAAAAAGTGCAGGAGCCTTTTAGTCTTTTGAACTTATTTTAATGTGTAAATATTTAGAATCTTGTTCAATATATGAAAATTCATGGAAAATTTAAAAAAGTGCAAGAGAGCTGAGATCCTGTGAGCTCTAACGCAAATCATGCCCTGCTTGTCCTGTAAGCAAATAAAACTGTTGTGTAAATAAAGGTTTTGCTTAATAGTGACTGTTTGCTTCAATTCACCCCCATCATTTTATTACTTGCTTTTAATCACAAATCAGAAAGAATAAAGATTTTAACCGCTTACTCGTCGCACTTTTTTTCCAAAAACTTATCAAAATTCATCAGGTTTTTTTATTTTTGTTTTTTTATGTCCATAATGTTTTAAACGTATTAAAACAAAAAACACTGCATTTTAATTTGAATTTAGTGGTTTTTTAAAGGTAAGAAAATTTTAATCAACTTACCCAATTTTACCTTAAAGTTTGCTTTCCTCGCGCATCCAAAACAGGCTGAAAAACTTCAATGCAGGCATTGAGAAAGAAAAAGTAAAGTTTGAGCAGAGAAATTTTTTATTTTTTGAAGCTGAATGAAGAGAAAGTTTTGAAACTTTAAAAGTATCAGAAACGCAGCCCGTATGAGACACGGGCACGACAAAATTTGCCCGAATATTCTGCCCGTATGAGGAACGGACACGACGACTAAGCGGTTAACATGTGTTACAATACACCCTTAACTTCGGAGTGAATCAGAACACCACTGAAAATTTATATATATAAATAGTATCTGTTTGGAAAGTTTTTTTTCTTAAATATGAAAGAACGAAACAAGACCAAAATTTCTTCTATCCCCAAAATAAAAATCTTCAAGAATCTTCATTTATTTATTTATTTTTTGGTTTTAAGTTGAAGAAAACTGTTCAGAATAATTTTTATTTATTTCATTGTTTTTTTTTTTTTTAATTAGCAATTTTAACTTTCTTGCACTATTTTTTGTAAAGAATTTTTTGAATTCTGTTAGACTTGTAACAATGCTAGTATTTTGTAAGGTTACTGTAGAGTAAATAAGAAGCAAGAAAGAGAAAATGAATTTCTTCATGAATATAACCACATTGTATATAGCTTAGAAAAATTTTATCTTATAGCAATTTTAGTCAAAGTATTCAAAGATAACCTTTTTTTTTGCTGTCCTAAGTACAATTTAGTGTCCATTATTGAGAGTTAATGACATGGAATGCCCTATATTAACGCACTGGGATTCAAAAAATGTCTTCTTAATTGAGATGTTTGCTATTTAGTAATGTCAGTGAAAGGAGGTCTTATTGTCGTGATGTAGATATAGACATAAATTTAAATAATTTTTATTCTGCCACCAAATTTATGTAATCAGCCACCCATAGCAGCATGAAAACCAATTATGCAACTGGCTACTGAGGGTGCCCTCGGTAAGTAACTAAACAAGTATTACACACAATTTTGTAATTTTGCTTAGTAAGAAACACAATACCTATATTTTGCTTTAGAAGAAAACCTGGCGTGTAATGTACAAGAAAAATTTGAGAAGTAATTTAAGAATTTCGTTTCTAGATCAAAATCTTTGAATTACTTAATACTTAAAAAGTAAAATCTATTTTGATTAAGTATCTACTCACTTTCTTTTATCTTATCAATTAGATTTTCCCTCTGCACAAGAATTGATTTTATACACTAAACTCCTTTTCATACTTTTATTTCATTTTGAGTGAAATCATTTAATGAACACAATTGGATCTCTTCTCTGTTAAAATATATTAAAAATTTACAAACTATGTTTTCATCCTAGGCATACATCAACGCTGGTGCAATTATTCAAGAAGATATCAGTGAGGCACCAGTTATTATTGGAGTGAAGCAAGTCCCTATTGATTGCCTTTTGCCAAATAAAACATATTGTTTCTTTTCTCATACAATCAAAGCGCAGGAAGCGAACATGCCAATGCTTGATTGTATATTAGAAAGGGTATGACTAACTTTCTAACATTTCTGTGTGTGTGTATAAAATGTATTCTACTTTTAAATTTGTGTAGTGAAATTTGAAAATATTTCCCCTTTTTTTCTTCTTTCTGCAAAACCAAAATTAATGAGGTGCTCGCTACGATTAAAACCGCTGCTTAGTAAAATCTGCTGTATATTTACATACGATTCAAGAAAACTGAAAAAGCAGCATGAAAACATATTCTTGTTGGTGCCAACTCTCCCAATTTGCTCTTGAGACTTCCAAATTTTGCTGCCTGCTCCCAAACTCCTTATCACATTCCCACACACTCTATCACATCACTATTTAATGAAAATGTGGCAGACATTTAGTAAATGTCTCCTGCATTTTCATTAAAACAGCAAATTCAAGAAGAGATTTATTTTTAGTGAAAATTAAAAAAAAAATCCCTGCAGTGAAGCTATTGCAAAAATAAAACTTTTTCATACACAAATATGAAATTTATATAGGTTCAATTTCATTTTCTCTCTTTTTGAAAGTTTATAGTTGAGAAGAAAAACCCGAAAAATTCAGTGAAGTTTTGATAAGGATTGATGACTGGGGTAACATTATTTTTTTGTAGGTTGATGTATGAAAAAGCTTGAGAGGCCCTGGTCTTGGGTATTCTATTTAAGTTTTGTTCCATGCGGAATGCAAAAGAATGATAAAAATTGTATGTTCAAATTGAAGGCTTTGGTTCAGGTTTTAGAGTGAAATATTGTTGCAAATAAGTCGTTTTTTTTTTTAAATATTCCTGTATTTGAAACATCACATTGACCAAACAAATAGTGAAGATAGCAAAATGAATGCAAATAATCCTAGTAATCATGGATTCTATTAATTTGATATTCTCCATTGTATGCATTTTATAATGGTTGCTTACATCTAAAAATGTAACTGTGTTATTACAAGTTTCCCTTGCAGGGATGATTGTGTTCCGGTATTTTACCGGATTTCCGGTATTTTCATGATCGATTCCGGTATTTTCATGGTCGAAAATACCGGAAATAAAATATTTTTAATTATGCTTTTGTCTTCCCACCTTCGGTATTTTTATTTTTTATTTTTCGAATTTTCGGTGATTTTCCGATAATTACTAATAATATTCATCGCGCAAAAATGTTAAGATGCCATTCTATTGTTTTTGACTAGAAACTATTTAAAACTATTCGAATGTATGAAATGTGTCTTGTTTGTTCATGAAAGACAATTTATTATTAAATATGTATAATTGTAAAATTAGGTGTGCTTAAATAATAGGAGCCTTGGTTTTTTGAAAAAGCACCCCACCCCCACACACACTTCTCTTCAAAACTTTCAGGTGTTTTTTCATGAACTCACAATCACCCCTGCCCTTGTCAAATCAACTTTGTTATATGACTGTTTTGTGTAGAGATGTAGCATTATTTACCATTGATTGTGTTATACAATGCTGATATTCAGTAAACTATACAGTGCATTTAAATGTAGCTGTGCAAATAAAAGCATTCTAGAATAAATAGTCAAAATTAAAACAAAAAGTTTTAATGATAATTTTATAATAATTTTATCAAAGCATAATATGGATATCTTTTTCTTTTGTGTAGAATATTCGTTTAATTGATTATGAAAAGCTTGTTGACAATAGAGGCCAGAGAGTTGTTGCTTTTGGAAAGTTTGCTGGAGTAGCTGGAACAATCAACATTTTGCATGGGTTGGGTTTAAGACTTTTAGCTTTGGGACACCATACACCTTTCATGGTATGTTGCTATAATAACTTGCATTTTTCCTTGGGTAATAGTATTTTTTAATTCTGTATTGAATATTATGTTGAATCAAAATGTTGTACTTGATATCTAACTAAATATTTTAATTTTTTAAAGCAGCTTGTTCAAGCTGTGGCTTGAAAGCTTTTGAATTGATAGGCAAGTAGTTTAAAGCTATTTTAGCATGCATACCCCAAAATTTTTAATCTAGTATATTGCAATAAAACGTCAGAAGTAATTATGTGAATGAAAAAAAAAAATGTGTGCTTTTTTATATTACCATTGATCATGCTCATCCTGAAATCCTGAAGATCTATCAAATGTTTTGAACTGTCTGTAAATATTGCTGTAAAATATTGCTATTTGGTCTGAATTTTCTGATATCTTTTTCTTGACTTTTTAAGTAATATATTATCAAAATATTCTGTGGTTATTTATTTTTACTACTTGTCCCTTAAAAGGTGCATTTGATTCTCTCTTTTTTCACTTATTTTTATTTTTTAAGGTATAGTAAGAATTGGGATTAAAAACACTCGACTCGAAAGTAAAGCAGTCCCATATGAATTTTTGAAAAAAATGAAGATTATGAAAATGCAACTTTAATCTGAATGAAAAAAACTAAGATATATATTTTATATTAGTGTTTCTGCTTTTTGAAGCAAATCTTCTGGGGGGGGGGGGGGGGGGGAGAAGAAAAAATTCTGTCATGTGGATGGCTGAGTCTTTGGTTTGGGATGATTGGGTTGATAGTTTGTGATGTTTCTACTGGTGTTTTGAGATGTTTTCATATTATTCTAATATTTTTTAATAGTGAATGTTCTTGCATCAGTGTTTAATTTTTAAGAAATATAACTGAAATCTAAAATCAGTTTTTAAGTCTAGATTTTTTTTAAATTTGAGAATTACAGCCGTGGAACAGAGAACATAAATGACTTTTCACCATTTTTTAAAAAATATTTTTAATTGAAAAAAAAAGGCAAAATTAAATTAGATTTACAATGCTCAAGGAGTATAAAAGTATCCAAAAGAAAGTTTCTTAAAATCATATGAAACAAAAGGCAAATATCAGAATGGAATGCAAATTTTCCCCCACTTTTGTAGATTCATCCATATTTTTGTTTCCTTTATCCCTTAGAATAAATTGCACGTAAGTTTTTGCTTTTTGAATTATATTTTTATGTGTACTTTTCAGCATGTTGGTCCTGCACATAATTATCGTACTAGTGGAATGGCCAGACAAACAGTACGAGATGCTGGTTACGAAATAGCTTTAGGAATGATGCCGCGATCTATAGGACCATTAACATTTGTATTTACAGGATCTGGAAATGTATCTCAAGTATGGCACTTTTCTAAATTTTGCTTTTTTTCTGCTTTTATTAATTTGTTTATGTTTGAGCATTAAAAAATGCTTATTATTTTCATTAAAGTAGTCTAATGCTATAAATGTGTGCTATATAGAGCAATTGGCTTGAGAAGAAAGTGACTCATGATGAGCCAACACTGCTACTGTAGGCCTATTGTAATGTAGCAAAACAAAGTACTAAATGTTATATGGGAGCTAAAAGTGCTTTTTAAAAGTTAATAATATTTAATAACCAGAATGATAATTACCATTTTATTTACTTATGGTTGCATCAATATAAATGTAAATTGTTAAAGGAGTAGTATGCGTTGTAATTTTTAGATTATATGTGTTTATTTAGGTTGATTATTCATGTTTTTCCTGTGCAAAATAGAATTTTGGATAATTTTTGTAGATATTTTTTTCTTTCTTATTAACAGAGTAAATATGACCTGTCTAGATAAATAAATTTCTCTTTTGTACTTGCATTAATTCAGATGCTTGTTTTTTAGCTTTTTTCCCTTAAATTAACAGTATTTTTTACTTTGAGCAATTCTAATTACATTACTATATTTTTTCAATTAAGGTTTATTCTTTTAAAAAAAAAATATTCTTTCTTAGGGAGCTCAAGAAGTCTTCCAGGAACTTCCTTATGAATATGTGAACCCAACTGATCTTCCTCAAGTTGCTGAGCATGGATGTAAGTTATGATATACATTTAAAAAAATGGCTTTTGGGATTTGTCATTACAATATACCTAATTAAGGAAAATGGCAAATTAGTTTTTCCAGGTGCATAAAAAATGTATGCCTGCTAAGTCTTACAATAGTATTTTAAACAAAAATCAGCTTAAAATTTTTAGCTTGTTTGAAGCGCATGTTTATTTACTTGTGCAACTAGATTCAGCATCTCTTAAGACTCTTGTATTATTATTTTTAACTAGCGGTACCAGGGTTGCCAGACGTCCCGGATTTCAAGGGACAGTACCGTTTTTTGAAATATTGTCCCGTGTCCCGGGGAACCTTGATACGGGACGGCTAAAGTCCCGTATTCTGGCTAGAAGCAGCATTTTACAAAACGAAACATTATTTTCAGAAAAAAAAAAAATGAAGTAAAACTAGAAATGTGAAATAAAGTGGTAAGAAAATTGATTGAATTATAATATTTTCCTGTTCTGAAGTAATGTTAGTGTTCTATTCATTTCGAGCAGAAATTATTGTGACAATCAATTCAACAAACGTTCATTGTAAAAGTGGTGTATCTCCTTGTAAATGATTTTACTATGCCTTATTACATAAAAGCCCTTCTCAATTTTTCAAGAAATATATGTGTTCAGCTACTATTAGTCACTAGATTTTTTTTTTTTTTGAATCAATCAATTTCAATTTTTTGAAATTTGCTTCGCTTCACTTTTATACTAAAAGATGCAACTAAATGTTATTCCATTTAGCAACCAAATACGCGTTAGTTTTATGGCAACCTAAAGACCATCAAAACTTCGAAAGAATTATTGCAGCAGTAAAATCTAGTAGCAATTATGATTTAAAGAAAAGGAATTTTCCGAGCCTTATGTAAGAATAATTATCATGTTATAATATTTACAAAACTGTACAGTTTTTCCTCAAAAAATATTGAATGCTGATTTTTTTTTTTATATTTGTTTTAGGTTAACTTCTTATAGTGGCTTCAAATAGTTAGGTTTAATTCTATGTCTACTCAATTATAATCAAAATTTTTGTTAATGACTCCTTAAAATTATTTTGCGTTCAAATTTCCCCATAGGTACGTCTAGCTTTTTGAAAAAGTACATACTAAACATTAGTCATCAGTAGAAACGACTATTATATCTTTCACGCAAGACTGGCCCGTCATTTGGGACATCAGGACGGGTGGTCAATGGCCTCCCCCCTGGTTTTGGAAATTAATGTATTTACAAAAACTGGGCGTTTATTTTTTTTTTTTTTTGGTATAATTTACATTGAAATTTAGTATAATTTACCTCCCCCCCCCCACAACCGGCAAAATTTGAAATGACGGGCCTGAGTCAGGAAAAAGGGGGTTAACAACACGGAAATACGAATTTTCACAATAATTCGTGGAACACCTTTCCCTACCAATATTCATGACAAAAATTAACCGTGAAATCTAAAAAATGAAGTTTTTATTCATATGATCATTGTGGTTTTTTTTTCTTCATTTAAATTTGTGAGAAACGTTTAATATTAAAGTCAAGGTTGCAAAAATTCAAACTTTAGACTTCAGCTCTCAATCCCCCCCCCCCCTCAAGAGCCTGTCCCGTATTTACAGTTCTTAAATCTGGCAACCCTGAGCGGTACCCGCACGGCTTTGCCCGTGGTATAAAATTAAAAGTTCATTTGTAAAAAAATGATATAGCAGAAAAAATACTCTATTTTAGTTATAATTCAACTATAATTCCTTCAAAGTATGATATAAAAATTTGGTATGGACCCTACATTACTTCCTTTTACGTGTAAATTTCTTAGTAGATGCCTTAAGTGCTAAAATAGTGCTTGAAGTGAGTAAGATAACAATTCAAACATTTGCGTCCCTAGTTTGCCACGAAACAATGCAAAAAAATGTTTTACAATGATTAATCTCCTAAATATCGCCGAGTTTAACATCATTCAGTAGATTTTTCGCAAAATGTCGCCAATAGCGCCAAATTGAACCCAAAAATAAATTTTTTTTTCGCTAAATTTATTGCCAACTTGGCGATATGTCGCCAAATTGGCGTCAAACACTTGGTGACCAAAAGCTTGGCGAGATATCGCCAAGTGGTCGCGCCAATTTATATCACTTTGGTCTGCATTGAAAGCCCTGATTACCCCATAAAAGGGGTAAATCACCCCCTTGGGGACATTCGAATGCAACCCCAAAGATAGGTGCACAAAAATAAGCCAAAAGAAAAAATAAGAAAAATTTTGTTGCTCACAGAAACCAACAGAAATCTTACCAAAGTTTAAAAGAAGAAGAAAGTTTTCTTTCCTAACTTCAAAAGCAAAATAATACATTTTCCGAAATGACATACTTTAGAAAGAACGTTGCAATATCGCAATAAGATAGAAGTAAATATACTGAAATAGAATTGAATGCCAAATTGTAAAAAAGTCGCCAAAAAATTAATTTTTAATATTGTCTTTCATTATTTATTAAATGCAATTATTGCTGCAAATTACAGTCCAATAATAAATAATCTCATTGCAAAAGTATATTTGGAGCAATTTTTTCTTTTAAACTCAACTTATCCTAAAAATTTTAAGTATTAGTCATAGAAATTTCGTGCATTATTCTTCACAATGATAATAAAAACAATAAACATCGACAAAGATCAACCAGCAAACGATAAATTAAAAGCTAAATTCGTTCACTCAAGCCATTTGGATTGTTACAAAAACAAATACATTTTTAAAATTATTAAGGGAAAAAGAACGAAATAAAAACGTAACCATGGTAACAACATGAAAAGTTGATTTCCGTTGATAAAATAATTCATTTCATCTCTATTTTCAAACAAATGTTATTCGCGAGCAAAGCCATTTTAGAATCGTTTGGCTTGCTTTACTGAAGGTAAGCCTTGAATTTCAGGATTCTAAAAACAATTGTTACAGCTCTCCTGATGATCGTAGAAACTTCGAAAAAACGTCATTTTGTGCAGAAAATTTCAAGCTTTCGAATGACATAAGACTTGAAAATGTGTATGGAATATTTCTTCCCTATTTTATCGAATTTCCGCTAAGAATTCGAATAGAAAAAGAACGAAATGGAATGTTCGAAAAATCGCTTCGAGGTGCAAAACTACATACTACAAACTAATTTTGTGCCAAGTGGCAAGAAAATCGACCGAACGGTTTTGGCGCTACGCGCGTAACAGACAGACAGACAGACAGAAAGAAAGAAAGAAGGACAGACAGAACCACCTTCAGCTTTATTATTAGTAGAGATTACTGTTTGCTAATTTAGAAATAACATGATTCTAGAAATTTTGAGTAACAAGCCTTTGGATACTTTTTAGGGTTGTTAAAACTTGAAGAACACACCTGTGTAGACTGGTTAAGATAAATTACCCACCAAATAATGCAGTGCATTCAAAATGTTAGATCTAAAATGCTTATAAGCTGAAGAAACGCAGCGTGAGGGGGACAAAAACAACTAAGGCTGAGAGGTGCCGTGCCATTATTCATACAATGAAACTGATACCAAAAAAGCTAATATCGTAATTAAAGTTGGAAAGGCAAACATTTTAATCAAACAAGAAATTTTTCTTTCAGAGCTGTTCAGCATAAATTATTCTTTTTTTTTCTGTCATATATATTTATGTTTGCTTTTTTCCCCTATGTTGAAGTTCAAAATAAAAAAGTGGCAGTTCTATATTGGTCAGAGTTTTTAGAAATAGCAAGGATGCTGAACAATTATTTTTAAGAAATAAAGATGGGTTAAGTGATAACTGACAAAACAAAACTGAAAATAAGTTCTCAGTACAATATTTTGTACTAAAATTCTGTATGTTTGAACTAAAACCTTTAAAAATGACATAAAATTAGAAGAAATAAAATTTTCCTGCTGTTACTTTGACTTTCATTGCAGATATCCTAAATTTTATTGCATTCGTGCTCCCAAGAAAATGTTTCAAAATTTCCCCTGAATCTCCTGCAAGTTTTAGTTTCTTTTTTCCGTTACAAACTTGCAAGTCATCTATATATATATAAATGGATGTGTATGTGTGTGTGTATATATATATATATATATATATATATATATATATATATATATATATATCAGGGACGTGCCGTCTGGGTAGGCAAGGTAGGCAGTGCATACCCACGAAGAAAACATACCTACCTCACCACTTGATTCAATGATATTTAATGCGTTGATTGGAAACATATATATATATATATATATTACACAGAAAAGAACAGCCAAAAAAGAAAAAAAATGGAATTTTCCCATTTTTAGCCTACTTTCCCGTTAAAAACAAAAGAAAGACGAAAAAAGTATTAAAAGTAGCTTAATGCATCTAAAAAATATCGCCAAGTAAAAAAAATAAAAAGGTAAATTGAATATCGAAAAATTAAAAATTTGAAAGTAGGGTATTGAGATGGGGAATTTGTGTGTCGGTCGGTCGGTCTGTCGGTCTGTCTGTCCCCCCCTAATAACTTTTGAATGAACATTCCGATTTGGACAAACTTTTTTTTGTTGGAAAGATCTCCGCGAGTACAGCTCATTCCCATATTTGATTTTTCGATTTGAACAATTTTTGGTTCAACTTTGAACCGTTCAAAAAACCGGTCCCGCGATGCTAACTTTTGAGTGAACAGTCCAATTTGAACAAACTTTTTTTTGTTTGAAAGATCTTTTCAAGGATACTTCATTCCCGTATCTACATTTTCGATTTGAACAATTTTTCGTTTAACATTGAACCGTTCAAACAAGCTGTCACCCCTAATAACTTTTGAATGAACAGTCCGATTTAAACATTTTTTTTTGTTCGAAGCATCTCGGGAAGGATACTTTATTACCGTATTTAAATTTTCAATTTGAACATTTTTGTTCAACATTGAACCATTCAAGTAACCTTTCCCCACCTAATAATTTTTCAGTGAACAGTCCGAATGGAATAAACTTTTTTTTGTTCGAAAGATCTCGGCGAGTACAGCTCATTCCCATATTTGATTTTTCGATTTGAACAGTTTTTGGTTCAACTTTGAACCGTTCAAACAACCTGTCCCAATTGCTAACTTTTGAGTGAACAATCCGATTTGAACAAACTTTTTTTTGTTCGAAGGATTTCAGCAAGGATACTTCATTACCCTATTTAAATTTTCCATTTGAGCATTTTTTCGTTTAACATTGAACCGTTCAAGCAACCTTTCCCCACCTAATAACTTTTGAGTGAACCGTCTGAATGGAATAAACTTTTTTTTGTTTGAAAGATCTCAGAGAGGCTCTCCCATACATTTCCATATTTTGCTTTTTGATTTGAACCATTTTTCGTTCAATATTGAACCGTTCAGAAAAAACAACATTAGCGTCTACGGGGAATTTAAGTTGAATGTTGATTCTGAACTTAAAGTCGGATTTCCTTCAAACTAATTTTGTAAGAAAATGGTTTTGATAAATAGTGTTTGTAAAGTACTTTTCTGAGTAATCTTCTGTGAGGACTTTGATTCCGACTCCGACTCCGCAAACGTGGCGGAAATGCAGGCTCAGAAAAAAATGACTGACTGGGCAGACGATTTTTTGTTTATTTATTCATTTGTTTTATTTTATTTATTATTATTATTTTATTTATTTTTTTTGGCAGACGATTTTTTTTGTAACAAAAATTTTTCATTCACGAGAACATTTTATTCTTTATTTATATTTAACAACTGGCAACCGATTAAAAGTGAAATTCGAGACATTTTATTAACGGACGAGTTTTTTTTTTTCTTTTTTTTTCTTTCTTTGATAAAATACGTTTTGATGCTCTTTGTACTTTTATTTATTTATTTATTTATTTATTTTACTATTATTATTATTATTATTATTTTTTGAAAACAATGGAGGATTTTTTCTACGGAGGAACTGTAACAGTTGCACTCTTTAAAAGGTGCGACAAAGCTTTATTTATTCGTTAATTACTTTTTACGTGGCTATTTCATCTGATGAGAGGGGTATATTTTGCTTTTCGAAATCAGCTCTATGTGCTAAAAAGGTATGTTTGACATAATTTTCAGTTTCAGATAATCAAGAGAATAATGATCAGATGCGAGAATGCCGATGTCGATGTACGGGAAAGTAGGCTCGTTTAGTTCTTGACAGAACTTCTTGTTGTTCACTTGAAAAGCAGCGACCAACGCTGCTTTTCGACCTCCGTATCTATGCAATGCTTAGCATCCTGAACTCCCCCGTGCCGCAGCATTTTCCCCCTTCGCGTCAGCCAAAGCGCCGGCAGAGGCAGAATGAGAAATGCCTCTCTGCGTAGGTCCTCTCTCCTGCGCAGCGTTACGATTCGTTTTTTCTGTGGTGTTTTGTTTTCAATGAAATGTTTCCGTAATTTTCAAATGTTTCGTTTTTTCTGTGTCATATTGTTTCTCACGTTTAAGTTGAAATCTCAGAATAGTTGTTCCGTTTAAACTTTTTGAAAAAAGACTTAAAAATTAAAGACGGACAGAAAATAGAAAAATTCATGTCATTAGTGTATGGAAGTAAATTTCAAAAAATAGCTTTTGGAGTTGATAAGGATGCATTTACTGTCTAGCAAAAAAATACGGGAACTTTTTTGACGTTATAAGACGGATAGCAGATTTAGCAGATGTTTATATAGAAACAAGTTTTTTGTGAAAAATTTATAAAAAATGTGCTTGATTTTAGTTTTGAAAAGCGAACTGAGCCAACTGTTTCCTGAAACTGATGTTGTTGCAGTTAATTTTGATTATACCAGCCGCGATTGTTTCTGTAGAGTTAATATTTTCGGACATAAAAAGAATTAAGAGCAACCTTTCATCTCTTGTTTTGATGTCTTTAGAAAAAGAAAGTGAACAAAATTAAAAGTCCCCGCTGTCAATTTTTATGAAAGTCACGGATATTTTCATCACAATGGAAGAAAAAAAGAATGGATTTTATATAGAATAAGATGAATATCTTTGTACATATGTTTATACTAAGGACTAGTTAAATATCAATTATATTCATACAGTTTTATTACACGGTTAACATCATTTGTGTTTTCAACATATGTATTATTATTCTATAAATCGTAAATCATGTCATCTGCCTACCCTGGGCGTTCATTTACGGCACGTGCCTGATATATATATATATATATATATATATATATATAAATAATCAAAAATACAAAAAGAAATAGTGAAAAGCGAACCAAGGACTGGCACGTCATCAGGGGGAAGACCAGATCCCCGGTATTTTAAACACTTTTTAAAAAATTGTATTTTTATTTGTATATACAGGGTGTCCACTCCAATCGTGGACCAATAGCTAATTTCTAAACCGTTAGAGATAAGCATATAGTTTATTTAGGAAAAAATCTCCAAATTACGAAAGGAATTTTGGGTCTATTCAATGTTTTTCAAAAAATCAAATTTTGAAAGAGTTACGAAATTTAAATTTTTATACAGCCCCCCAGTCCTATCAATCATATTTAGTAAAACATTCTTGACACTGTAACGTTTAAAACTAAAAAAAAATCACTCTTCTACGACAAAAATTGACCGAGTTATGACGTTTTGAAAAATCAAGATTTTGCATTGTTTCATGACGTCATCGAGAGATCGCTTTAGGGACCGTATGCGAAATCCTTCAAAATCTTGATTTTTCAAAACGTCATAACTCGGTCAATTTTTGTCGTAGAAGAGTGATTTTTTTTTAGTTTTAAACGTTACAGTGTCAAGAATGTTTTACTAAATATGATTGATAGGACTGGGGTTCTGTATAAAAATTTAAATTTCGTAACTCTTTCAAAATTTGATTTTTTGAAAAACATTGAATAGACCCAAAATTCCTTTCGTAATTTGGAGATTTTTTCCTAAATAAACTATATGCTTATCTCTAACGGTTTAGAAATTAGCTATTGGTCCACGATTGGAGTGGACACCCTGTATATATATTAATGTTCTCTATACAAAACCAGGTTTCGTCAGATTTTCATCAAACGTGGCACAGAGGTTCCTTGATGCACTAGAATTCACATAGGCGGGGTTTTGAAATGTTTAAAAAAATCCAAAAAGCTCAAAATTCAAATTTTTTGTCTCAAAATGGCAATTTTTACTTTCAATTTTGGATAGATAAAGTAATAGAAATAAGCCTTTATGCATACAAATAGATAAAATTTAACACATTGAAATATGCATATTTTCCAACGAAGATTATGATTAACAGTGTATTATCAATTTAAGGCTCACCTATTTCACTGTTGTTAGAAAAAAATACCTGCTTGTATTTTGTTTGTTGCAATTTAACCCGCCCGACGCCGGGCATATCCACTAGTGAGTTATAAAATCTGAAACATTTTCAGAACTTAATTGTAGAACAAGAGACTCCTCCTCCTATCCAACCATGAAAAATTATTGCAAAGGTTTTTTAAAAACTAACAGTAATCTTTAATTGTGTAGATCAAAGTTAATTATGTTTTTCTGATTTTTAAGAAGTCTGTTTTACTAGAATTTATAATATGATTAACCAAAATTAAATCCTCTAATCTGCTACAATATGTCTTTATTGAGTTATTTGTGCCAAGAATGCAGTTAAGTTTCAGAATTTTATATCCCAGTATATTCAGGATTGAAAAGATTCTTAGCTGTTCTTCATAGTACCCACTTGATACCTGTATAATGAATTACATGCAGATTTTTACACTGCACTAAAACTGTAACGTATTTTTTTACTGTAATGTATTTTTATAAGTCTTTTCTTTCTATGTAAGCTATGAGCAAAGTTTATGGTACTGTTGTGAGCAGAGACGATCACTTTCGAAGGATTGATGGAGGGGGATTTGATGCTGAAGAATATGAATTGTATCCTGAGCGTTATTACTCAAATTTTGCAAAAACGGTACGTAATGGGCAGTTGTTTCAAAATGCTGTACTAAAATTGGTTAATTTATTTTTTGCAATGACCTACGCAAAAGGTGATTTTTCTGACGCTTTTGACTGCTAAAACAAACTTCTTGAGACCAAAAATACTATAATTAGATCAGGTTTCAAAATTAAATTTTGATTAAAATATTCAAAAATTGGATTTTTACATAATTTAGTCTGGTATAGTAATAAACATTTGTGCTTCCGACACTTAAAATTAAAGCAATAATAGGGAGAAAAATTTGATAAATTAATAAATTATGCCTCTTTTCTCTGAGTGTGTAGAAGTTTCAGTCTGTGATCACTTATTGTTTCTTTTATTAACTTCATAAAAGTTAAATTGTTAGCTTTATCTGAATGAATTTTTTGTATTCATTAAATATTGTCAATATTTATCCCATATTTTATATATTTTTACCCCTGGGAAGATCAACATTTCCAAGAAAAGGTCCATAATCTGAAGAGAAAGAAACGTGCATGCTGCTTTCAATTTTCCTACATACTGAGCTTGTTGTGTTCGCCATGAAGATTTCCTTCATGTTTTTCTTATGAATTCTCTGATCTGATGTTGAATTATAATATGACTATTAAGATTTGGATCTTTCTCAGCATTTTAACTTTTCAAATTACGGCTATTAGACTTGCCCAATTTACTGTCTAAGTGTAATTTCTGATTTATACAAGTTAGAAATTCCAATGATTGACGAATTTCAAAGTAAAATAGTGCTTTTATTGATCCTCTTTATCTGTAGTATAAGTTTTTACATGTTAGTCTTCCTGATTTACATGGTGTTTGTTTTACATGATGTCGGTTGTCCCCCCTCTGCCATGACGAGCCTGCTGTGAACCCTAGTAGCAGAAACAGTGTGGACGTATGTCACAGATTCTTAAGAAAGACTGCAACCTATTTCTTAGTTGAAACGATAAAAAACTAAAATTTATGAGAAAAAATTAATGAAATTTCAGCAAACAGAGTTGTACTGTATTTTCTGGAATATAATCCAAAGGTTGCATGTTCTTATAAGTTTTTGCATTTCGCATCTTATTTTTAGGCATTACTCATTACGGATTCAAATTTTACAATTAATTTAATCTCGGTTGACCTTGCAGTCTTTTTTAGCTTTTAATCTGCAGATTGCTAAAAAAAATTCTGCTGCTGACCAATAAACATTGTTTAACAACCATAGCTCAAACATCAGTGTTTCAAACTTACAGGAAAAAGTCCGTTCTTAAAGGTGTTGTACAGATTTCACATTTTAAAGACTGCATCTTTGATTTAGAAAAATATATATATAACAAGTGCAAAGGTATTTTTGATTGATCTTTTTTGATACTGAATCAATTTAACCTTATGATCTCAGGGCATTTAATGCTGTTACAGTGCTTATTTCCTCATTGAATTCTCCAAATTGAAAAATTCCTGTAATTTATATGAAACTTAGAGTAATCACCTATTTAACATAAAAATTCAGAATGAGAAAAATAACGTTTCAAAATAATAATGATCGTTAATGTTTCAAAACTGCATCCTTTAATTGCAAATATGTTAATTTCACAAAAACACATTCAATATTTTTTTTTGTTTTACTTCAGATCGCTCCCTATGCTTCTGTGATAATAAATGGCATATATTGGGCTGTAAATTCTCCAAGATTAATGACAATTCCTGATGCAAAGCATCTGTTGAGACCAAGCTATACACCTTGGTTGCCATCTAGTGACGGATCCCCATCATTGCCTCATCGACTTCTTGCCATCTGTGATATTAGTGCAGATCCCGGGGGCTCAATTGAATTTATGACCGAATGCACTACTATTGATACACCATTTTGTCTTTATGATGCTGATCAGCACAAAAATAGTGAAAGGTAAATTTATTCGAGAATTTTGCTTCTTCATTTTCCTTTGTATATGTGTTAGTGATTTTGTAACAGTCAAGTCTTGATAACTCGAAGTCCCAAGGAACCGGCTAAAAAGCTTAGAGTTATTGGAAGTTCCCACAACCTTCTCAAGAGTTTGGGACCCAATGAAATCTTCGAGGCAAAGGAATATTCGAGTTACTGAGACTCAACTGTATTTATGTTTTGGCTATTTTTCAATATAATGGGTCAGTTGTTGAAGGAAAAGTGTTTCAAATATTGCTGTGTGGCTAGTTATAAATTATTTGGAAAGTTAACAGGAGTATTGCTGTGTGGCTATTTATGAATTGTTTTTAAAGTTAACGGCAGAAAAGAGTCTTATGGGGAAAAATGCTTTTGGAAAGTTATAAAGTAATGTATGCCTGTGCGTGTACTTCTATTGAGAGTTATGTATTCCTTTGTTTTGCAAACTACTCTTTTTAAACTTGTTCGCTAAAAGTACTTTTCTCGTGCTTCTAAAATTATAAATACTATGGTGGTTATTTTGTACGAAAAATTGGAAGTCCCCCCCCCCAAAAAAAAAAAACAAGTATTCAATGAACTTAAGAAAAATTGTTATGTTGCCAATCATAAAAAGAAGTGTCCAAGTGTCTTTTTTCTTAATTTGACTACATAACTTTCAGAGTGTAACCATTGTGCTGTTCCCTGTGGCAGAAAGCTGCCGATACTGCGACATTGTCGCAGAATCAGGGAGACAGTGTGCAGAAAGTTTTTTGTGATTGGGAGGAAAAAAAAAGATAAGACAAAAAAATATATATATAAAACAGCCACCAGAAAAAAAAACTGAATTTATAGTATTAATGTTAAAATTTCTATAAATATAAACACCTTGTGTTACTGTAAGAGGGTTGCATATATATTTATTATTGAAGAATATTCTAGTGTTGCAGAAAGAAATTGGTTCTAGAAAATTTGTCACAGAAAGCTGAAAAAAATTCTGCCACAGGGGTGCTGTTTACTGAGACACCAGAGTTTCCCAAAGTGTGGTCCGTCAACCCCCGGAGGTCCGCAATGCCATCTTTGCTAAAACGTAAAAAATAGTTGAAATTGAAGGACGAGTAACAACATTTGACTTTGAAACAAAAGCACATTCATAGAGAATAAAAAAGTTCTAGTTTAGGTACACGGAGGGGGCAACATCCCCTCCCAGAACCTTCAATTTTAACATGTATTTGACACCTAATTGAGTTTCGAATAGTTTTTTACTTCCTTAGCTCAGAATGAGGGTTTGCAAAGTTAGTAATTTTCAGGAGGGGATCTGTGGAGATCTAAGCTTTTCTTACTGAACAGTAGCACTGCTGAATAAATAGTAAACACTCTGTGCTGAACAGTAAACAGAAGAATTGACGTAGCTCATTTACCTTCTAAAAGATATTAGTTATTATTATGAAAATTACGTTTTATTGTTTCCTTTTACTTTAAAACTAGTACTACCATTTAAAACCTCTCTTTTTATGTCTATAATGTTTATATTTAGTTTTGCTGGTCCTGGTGTTCTTGTTTGTTCCATTGATAATATGCCAACACAGTTGCCTCTGGAAGCTACAGATTACTTTGGATATTTATTATGTCCTTACATGGAAAGCATAGTAAGTATCTTAATGTAAATTTTATTCTAATTATTGTTATTTTTACTATTTTGCATTTTAGTATCCTGATTTCTACTTTACTGTTTCTCATCATTAGTTATCATCTGATGCTGCCAAACCTTTGGAGAGCCATGATTTTCATCCAGTTGTTCAAGGGGTAGGTACATGATAAATTCATTACTAATTGAATAACATTTATTGAATAAAATTTATTAAATATTTTATTTATTGTTTATATGTTTCATTTTTATTTATGAATGTAAAAAATGCTTGGTTCTAGGCTATCATTACTAGCAATGGAACATTGACTCCGAATTTTGAGTATATTTCTGAATTGAGGAACACGTCAACGTATGTAATTTCATTTTATAAATTCTTTGACCTTAAATTGATATGAAATTGGCATATTATTGTTATGTTTAAACACCTTTGTGCATTAATTTCTTTTTTTTCTAACTTCTTTTTTTGATATATTTGATTGAAATGAATGTCCCTGCAATGACCTAGTTAATTATTTTTATTTTTCTCTGTTTGGGTTTCAATAAGGTATTGCAATAAAACGTTAAAATTCAGAGTGAGATGGTGGAATTCCAGTCAAAATTTTGCTTATCTAATCCTTGAAAATTGTGCTGGAGTACATAAAAATTTCCTTTTCAAAAGCAAATGAGCCATCCCAGAAGAGGGAGGGGAGTGTTTCTCAAATGTGTACTATATGTGAGTGATTTTTTAAAAAAATACAGATGTGTTTTACTTAATTTTTACTAGTCAAGAATGATTGCTGTTCATTTGTTTATTTCTAGTTTTGTTAACTTACAATGTGCCCTATTTTTAATTGCTAAATAACTTTTTTTTTCTTTCTTTCATGTTTTGCTTGCTTGCTTGCAGGAGAAGGTAACTGTCTGGTCTGCTTTGCTAGTATGTAAGAATGATTGCTTGCTTCTGCATTCTTTTGCAATTGCTTGCTTTTCTCATTGCATGTCTTTGTTATTTTTGTCTTCTTTTCATTTGTTCGAAAGTTTTAAAAAGATTTTTTTGAATATTTTCATTAAATCTTTTAAGTGCATTTTGCAGAATCTGCATTGATAGTTGTTTTTCTATTTTAGCTGATTCATGTATTTTTGTAATTGTCCTTTCTTGAGCTACTAAATGCTTGGTTTTTCCCCGTGTCATATTTAAAGATTGAAACATTCTAGAGCTGTCTAAGTGTTGTTGTTTGTAATTGATAAATTTATTTGATCTTGAATATAACTAGAATATCATAGATATTCATAGATTATTTTAGAATTCTGGTTTCATATACATACATGTTTAGTTTATAGAGATTCATTTGTTCATCATTTCTTCTATTTGGCTCTATTTTGCGTTAAAAAAACTAATACTACTAATAATAATAACTATTGTAATTTTAATAATTACAATAAAATAAATTAGGTTTAATAAAGTTCTTAAATTTCTGTAGTATATGAATGCTTTTCATTTATTTTACAAGTACTTGAATCTTTACATAGTTAAAATGTGGCATCATTTCAATTATTTTAGTTTATTGAAACTGCTTAATACAGGTGATAGATGCTACAACTAGTTTTGAAGTATTTCATGTAACCGCTGTATCTATTTAGCTAACAAATATTAAACTGTATAGTAATAATTTCATTTCATAGCTGCTATGTAAAAAATTTCTCTCCTCAAATCATGGTACATTAGTTAGTGGCTGAAAGTGCAATACTGTGAGTTATCTTTGGTCTCTTCACTTAGTTTCATTAAATACTTTTTCAAGTTTCTAACACATTGCTAATTTTGATTTTGAAAGAAGTGAAATGATTAAACAGTAGTAGTAAAAGGTCATAAAAGGCCATCATAAAATTAATAAGTTATCAAAATAGAAACTATTTTTCAAAATTTGTATCAAGGTATAACTTGTGAAATTTTACCAAAATCAAACATTTGAATTGTCATTTGAAATGCTTTTCTAATGAAGACTGTGTTAATACAGTAGACTTTTAAATAATTGCCTCAAAGAGGACTTTTTAAATCTAGTTAAATGAAAATCAGGTTAAAGTGGAGAATAAATATATATATATATTTAAAATCATCTTGATGAAAATGCACAGTTTAACATTATTTGAAACAATTAAACAGTATTAAGCTGCATTAAGCAATTAAAAACAATTAAAACTATCATTTAAATAAGCATGTACAATGTCATTTGAAGTAATTGAAAAGCTTTACGCATACTTCATTAAGAAAACTTTAAAAAATTCAGTCTTTTTTTTTCTAACATTGGAACTCCAATTTGTTGTTGATAGAGATTGCTGGGAATCAAATTTGAAAATGTCAGTGTAACTGGCATTAGAGGAAAATTCATTTTTAAAAAGCATGGGAATAAACATTGAATTTATGCTACAAATACAGGGAAAATAAAAAAAATTGGAGACAGAGAGGTTTTTGAACTACAAAGAGTATGTAATAAACAAGTTTCGCTATATGCATAATCGTTACTTTTATTCAAATATGTATATATTAAAAGCCAAAGTTTAAAATTCCGAGAATTAAGTGCAGATATTTGTAAAAATGTCAGACCCCTACAAATGGATTGAGCATATCATAAGTAAATTACTTTATTAGTGCAAAAGCATTTGTTTTTAACCAATTCAACAGAGTGTGTTGTAATTCAATTGGAATTAATAACCTTAAATAAACACAGAAGTTTTCTTTTTAAAATGTGTATTTCCTTTTTTTATGAATCAAATTCTGGGGTATTTTTCAATTCGACATTTGTAATAGCAGCTGCATTCTTTTATTTATTTTTTAATTAAAAATGTAAAAGTATGTAGCTTGTTTCAACTGAATATATTGACGTTGAAATACACACACACACACATACTAGTTGTGAAACTTACTTTAAATTGAGACAGTTTTAGCAAGTTTATTCCTTGTTGCTTCCACTATTCCAAATACTGCATTTACTATGTTAAAGTATTTATATATTTAAGTGCTTGTATTATATAAAACCCTTCTCGCCCCCTCCCCTCCTTTCTTCTTTCAATGTGTGGAGATTTTAGTCTTCAATACTTAAAATCTATTTAAGTTATCTCATGATTTAGAATGATTTATATTCAATATTGCTTTCATGTACTGTGCTTTTCAAGATGAATCACTGCATCAAATCTGATCATAAACAGCTAAGTAAAGAAATTCGTAATAATTTTTTATGGGTTATTTTCAGAAAATTAAAAGTATTGAAGGTTTTTTTTTTTTTTTTGAAGTATCAAAAAAATATTGAGCATTTAAGTTTCAATTGTTTCTTTTTCTTTTTTTGGTTACTTAACAAAGCTAAATTAAAACATTTAATTGCATGAAAAAGATGTCTGATAGTTATTTATCTTATTGGAAGAGTTTAAACGATTTTTGTCAATTGGAATCCACTGCCTTGCCTTGTGTACTTTTCGAAGACTTTTTATTTTAAACATTAGATCTATATTTTAAATTTTTGAAGCATGTTAGCTTACAATAGGGCAGTAGCAGCTGACGTCATCCTAGGAGACAAACAAACACCACGTGCTGATGACAACTAAACATACTCGAAACGTCGTCTGCTTTTCTTTCCGAGGATTTGCTCTGCACTTTTTTCTTGTACATTTGACTGTTATTTTGGCCCGTTCTTTTTTCAGTTTTGGCTTGTTTTGTTTGTTCTTCATACTGATGCTTCATTTTCAACGCATCATTATTTAAAAAAAGTATTATTTCTTGAACTTTCCGTGTTTTTAACCACTGAGTGGAATAACAACAAACTGTCTGCTAATATGCTTGTTTTGATAGGATTCGATTGTTCTTAATGCATTAAATGTTCATAAACTGTGCAGTTATCGATCCTTCTTTTTCTTTTTTTTGTATTTGTACGGCAAGTTAAAAACGCATCAGTTTAAACTTTATTTTTACTTAATAAATACGGATCCAATTTGTTAATAATCCTGATTTTACCAATGTACAGTCGAACCTCCATATATCGAAGTAGCAAATTGTCGGAAAAAAATTCGATATATAGAAATTTCGATATATAGAAAGGACCTCAGTTTTTTGAAAATACTCCAGAAACATTGAAATTAAAGCAAAATTTCCCACATGAAACTCCATTACTAATATATACGCTAATCATATTTGATGAAAGTTAAGAATTAAAAATGAACTAATATGAAAAATTTAATGAATATTATACATACTTATTGAAAAACAGTAATCCAAAGAGTAGTTGCAATGATCACATTCTTTTAAAAAAACTGCGAATATCTTGCAATCAAATTGAATTGGCACAGCACTAGTTAAAACAATTTTCGCTGAAACTAATCATGGAGAGAGAGGAATCACCACCAAACAAAAGGGGTAGATAGAAACTGGTTTTGCTGCAGGACAGGTTGCATCCAAAATTCGAAAACGACGGGGGAGGGATAATCCGGGAATTCCAGAATGGACAAACAACGTGTTTGTCCACTCCAGGGGTCCACACTTTATCTACACCTGACAGCGGGGTTTGCAGTGACCTTTTCTGACCTTCCCTTTTCTCCTGACTTTCATCTTTCGTGAGGTAAAATGTCTAAAAGTGGAATAAAATCTCCAATTACGCTTCCAAAAAAATTCGATATATGGAGATTTCTTCGATATATAGAAACAGTTTTTCTGTGTAATGAACATGTGAATTTGCTAGAAGTTCGATATATGGAAAATTTCGATATATGGAAGTTCGATATATGGAGGTTCGACTGTATCTTCTTTTTGCTTCGTTATGAAGGCTTTCACAAGACTAAAAACACATTTTACAATTAAAAAAGGCTAGAAAAACAACTGCGCACTCGCAATACCATGCTATACATACGGTAAACATGGAGTTGCTTGTCCACCAGGAACGGTTGCCAGGCTCCGTTGCTATGCAAAAAGCACGTGGCTGCTACTGCCCTATATCAGCTTAATAAACCTTTAAATCACGTTCCTTTGCCTTTGAAAATACAAAAGCTTTGTTCTTGCATTATATGATGAAGGGTAATTGTGAAGCGAGCATTGATGATTGGCAAGTGGATCTAAAAAGCAGATAGTGGTAATCCTCTAGCTTAATATGATTTTGTTTTGATTTGTGGTCTCGCTTTTTTGCATAGTTTCAAATTATTAGTGAAATTTTATACACAAGAAAACAAACAGCAAAGGAAATAAAATTTAAAATGTTGAGGAACTATGTAAAATAAGTGACATTTCTGAGTAATTTTCACAAACTTGAAAAGTATCAAGTGTCTATAATTTTTTAGTTACTGAAAATAATTTTTATAAACACTGTTTGTATCAGATCGCAAGAAAAAGCACGTTCAATAGTTGCTAAAGCTGCTAAGAAAGTCCTGGTTTTAGGAGCAGGATATGTAGCTGCACCTTTAGTTGAATATTTAACCCGGGATCCAACAATACATGTTACAATTGGTAAGTCTTGCCTCATAAAATATTAATCTTAATTCTTATGATCAATACTCTTGGTATACCCATGTAAAAACTTAACGTATTGCTTGTCTCGACAGTTTTACAAAAATATACTAAAAATATTTTAACGTTTAATCAGGTTCAATTCTTCAGAATCAAGGTGAAGCTTTAGTAAAAACACCCAATGCTGAGCATGTTGTCCTAGATGTAATGACTGGTAAAGGGCCTTTAGACAAATTAATTGAAGAATCTACTCTTGTGATCAGGTAATTTTGCTTGTAATTTTTACACCCCTATTCTTTTTTTATTTCTTTGAATTTTTTTCTGAAATTTTCTCGGGTACTGTTATTAGGAGTTACAATCCTGCAATCCCAAGGGATTCAGGATCTCGCATAATACTTAGTGCTTTGTTTCGACATTAATCCCACAGTAATTTAAGTAAAAAATATGCACAGTTAATTTAACCTAAAAAAAATTAAGAAGTTCCATTTAAGAAATAAACGAGCTTTCTTTCCTGTATACCAACATCCATTTTCCAGCATAAAATCAATATTTTCTCGCGTAGCTCAGGTTGCAAATTATGTCCAACATACCTTTTCAACATTTATTCAAACAACAAAATATGCTTCTCTTATTTGAAAAAAAGTTTAAAATAAATAAATAAAATTTAAAACTGATATAGAACAGTAATTTTTAACCGGTGATGTTATAACTCTTTTTAAATGTTTTTTCATAGTTTATTGCCATATACCCTTCATCCAAACATTGCTGAAAGGTGCATAAAACATAAAATCAACATGGTTACTGCAAGCTACTTGTCTCCTGAGATGAAGAAACTTCATCAAGCGTTAGTATTTATTTATTCACCAAAATCTGAATTTGACCTATACATTTGTGACTTTTTTTTTCTTTTTAAATTCAAATTGGCATCTTATTTTATTAATTTATATTTCATTTCAGAGCAATTGATGCAGGTATTACTATTGTAAATGAAGTAGGTCTTGATCCAGGTATTGATCATTTGTTGGCCATGGAGTGTTTTGATGAAATCAAATTAAATGGTGGCAAGGTACAAAATTATTTTCTGAAATTTCAGTGTTTTAAACATTATTTAATGTGACAAAATAGCTATGCTTCCTTATGCAGGGCTGCTTGGGGCGGAGGGGGGGGGGGGCAACATTGCTCTTGGAAGAGATAGACACCCCTGAATTTATTATAAATTAATCAGTGAAGTTTCAATTGATTTATTTTTATTTAAAGTACAAATTATAAGCAAAATGAGCCAGAAGAAGCAAATGAAGCACACTGATTCTAAATTTGAGCTCTTTTTTCTTTTTCTGCGAAAACTTCAGTTTTATTTTGAAGTTTCCCAGAAATCTCTTTTATACATTTGCACTTTCCTTCTAAAAAAAAGTATGAATATTTTTCACGTCTCTATATGATAGTTTGTAAATTATGAATCATATTGGGGCTCTACAGTTAAAGCTCAAAACTGTTAGTAGATGTGTGATAAAGTTATTCTTATTCTTTGCAAAAGTTAGTTAAATTTAAAAAATGTTTTTTCAGCAGATTAGTTATAAAAACTTATTTAAATAATTTGAAAACAGGGTGATAGCAGATCACTGCTAATTAACCAGTACATCCCTAGTTTTAATTAAAAAAAAAATAAGGTGAAGTCCCTTCTTTTAGACTTGTGGTCCTTTCCTCCTCAAAACCAACGAAAAATTTATAGAGCCCTGTTAGCCTAATGTGCAAGCAAGCACTGAATAATTTCTTGTTGAAATTTCGAAAAATGCATTTAGTTTTTCATTTAACTTTTCTACTTGAGTAAGAGAATTTGATGTTGATTTTGTAGTTATTTGTCATTTTAATTTTGTTGATTTTAAACAAGTGATAATAAACAGTAAATACTAATATTTTTCAGTAATTTCAACGTAATTGGGCTGCACATTTGAAAATAAAATTGCTTACACTTGTTTGCCACCTTTGTCAGAGAAGTGAAACTGCACAAAAAATAACAAAAGGTGTTTTTGATCACCCACTTAATTTTTCAAGTAGCAAAAGCAATGCATCTGATTATGTAAAACATTCCCTAAACATTATTACAAACACTTTTAGTTAATTTTGTCAAAGTTGATTGTATTCATTAGATTTTGCTCATTTCATTTTAATGCTTACTGAATTATTGAATCAAATTGATGATTCAATTGATGTTTTTAAAAAAGATTCCATTATTTTGTTCTAGATAACTTCATTTGTTTCATTCTGTGGAGGACTTCCATCTCCAGAAAATTCCAACAATCCATTGAGATACAAATTCAGGTATTTTTTCTTGAAACTTCACTTTTTACAGTCATTTTTTTTAAAATCTTAAATAGACGTACAGTAAGTTCATTTTACTTTAAAAAGATTGCATGATTAGTTTAATTATTCTTTTCTAGCTGGAATCCCCGTGGTGTCCTTTTGAATACTCTTGGTCTTGGCAAATTTTTGGAAAATGGAGAAGTATGTTCAATTTCTAAAGTATATTTCAATACAATTTTATAGTGATGTAATTAAATTAGAAACGAAAATTCTTCATGCTTTCATAATTAAAAAAACATTAATGGTCTTTTTGTTTGCACTTTAAAAAAGCTTGAAATTTTAATGTATTTTAAGTAGTTATGTGCGGAGAAAACATGTGTGTGATAAAAAAAATGCATGCTAGAGAGTCATGACTTTTAAAAATATTAGAGAGTCGTGACTGGTAAGCATTTCCATTCTTATAGTTGTAAATACATCCTTAAAATTCAAGACTACTTTAGTTTGAAAGGCTGAAAATTGATGCAATATTGGTTAATTGTAGAATCACCCATTTTAGCATCTTTAATTTCTTTTTAGTTAACAATAGGATTAAAATAAAGAATTCCTTCAAACAGCAAATATCAAATCTCATTGATATGAATGGTTTACCTTCAGGATTCAATGTATTTATTGAAGAACAGTAGCAAACTTTTTTTTCTTCTAAGAGCTGTTTTCTCAGCAATCTAATTTTCTCCTTTTGGAGGCATTTTGTTTCCTATTTAAAACTTTTATGCAATATATATGTAGTTCGAATGAGTGCGATACATTTTAGTTTTTGCTCTAGATGTAGAAAATATCTGTTTCAAATATGTTTGCTAAATGTGTATTTCTTTTTGAAATAATTCTTACAGGTTGTTGAAATTCCTACTGGAGGAGCATTAATGGACCATGTCAGAGACATTGACTTTCTTCCTGGCTTCAACTTAGAAGGTTATCCAAACCGAGATTCAACTGTGTATGCAGATGAATATGGCATTCAGTCTGCTCATACTTTACTGAGAGGATCATTACGATATAAGGTTTAGATCCTGTTATTTTGTTTCAAGTGGCTAGTAATTACTAACTGCTATATCAATTATATAGTGCATGAAAATTAGGGAATTCTATTGAATAAAAATTAAAATAAAGTGCATTAGAAAAATCAGTGGTGCCCAACTTATATCCTGCAAACCCAGTGGTGGATTAACCATGTCACATCTATCCCAATAATTGTAAGAAGCCCTCCTGACCATAAGGGCCCTTAAGAATAAAGAATGCACAAGAATTATGCTTTACATCCTTCTGTGATAGACAAAGAGGCACCTAAATGTGGCCCCAAAATCTAAATCCTCTACTGCACGAACCAAATGCAGCTCACAAAAAGTCACATAACGCAGAAGTCACGAATTGAAAACATTGTGTTAGAGCCTTCCAAAACAACAATAAAAACATTTAAAACACTCCACATAATCATGAAGCAATTCTCACTGAGTCTCAGCCAATCAAATCACTTTCGCAACTCACGGTGGATTAATTTTTAGTTTCTTAGATGTTACAAATTTTCATATAGGTTATGCAGTTGAAGTCAAGTATTCAGAAACTGGTTTCTGAGAAACAGTTATAAACTTCAGATAACAATTGACTAGCATCAAATATCAATACTTAGTTTTAATTTTCTCTCCTTTCGATGTTTACTAATGTTGTCTACAAATTAAAATATATATATATATATGCTTTCTGTCCCGCAAGATTCATTTTAATAGAAGATGTAGCCTGTGGATTAAAAAAAAATTGAGCACTACTGATTTATATGAATTATGAGTGATATAATAATGCAAATTGGATGTGCCTAAAACTCATGTAACAACTAATCACATACAATCAAATGTTATGTATAGTTATGGAAAAGAATGTTTATTTAAATTCTGGATGAGACTCTCATTTATTATTTTTTCTATAATTTTTTTATTTTAAACTATGCATGTTATCTTGTAGGGCTATTCTAATGTGATAAAAGGTTTTCATTTGCTTGGATTGCTTAGTGAAGAGCCACATCCTTGCTTGCATCCAAAAGGTCCTGAAATTACGTGGGTAAGTGTTTAACAATTATGAAGAAAGACCATGTGTATAACAGTTGAGTCTAGCAGGTCTGAGCTCTGCCTAACTCAAGGTATCATAGATACCCCCCCCCCCCGCTACAGAAAGTATTTAAAAATTGAGAAGGAATTAAGTATTGGAGGAATGACACTGGGTGACTGAAAAAGAAAATGTGATGAAAAAAAAAGTGGGGATATATTTTGTTTAATGAACTTTTCTTATGACAATCCCCCCCCCCCCCCCGTGATTGTAATTATTTAAAAAATGAAATGATGAATAAATAAACTAAAAAAATAAATGAAAAAGGGGCAAATATGTTATGTACAAGAAGTATAAATAATAAAACTGCTTTTTGTGTTTAATAAGTTAAAATTAAAAATATTTTACTGATTGACTTTTCTCAGGGTGGGAATTGTGCCATCATCTGAATTCATACCATCATTTATTCCTTTAAGAATCACTCCTTTCCCACTGTTTATTTGTACTGCAACTAAACGCAGGATTAGTCTTTTTGCGTTTAAAATCTGTTTTTAACTCGACATGTTAAAAACTGGTCAAAAATTAGAATACCTATCGTTGAGTCATTCTTGACATTTT
This sequence comes from Uloborus plumipes, assembly GCA_038373865.1. Lineage (NCBI taxonomy): Eukaryota > Metazoa > Arthropoda > Arachnida > Araneae > Uloboridae > Uloborus > Uloborus plumipes. The sequence goes on from JAXGGA010000760.1 coordinate 101,503, forward strand.
TCATGTACGCATAAAAGTTCCTGATGCTGAAAAATTATTCGACTATCATTTACATATCATATTAATCTAGTTAATTAAAAATTAAATAGATTGAATTGAAATTCATTTAGAAATTTTTTTTCTACATTATAATTTGTTATGCTGTAATAATAGTTACGGATACGTAGGTTGCTGTTTATATTTATGCCTTCGGCGACAATAAGTATTGCTTGCTAAGAAGTGATTGCTGACGATTCCGAACGAAAATTTAACATTTTAAACCTTAATTCCTCCAGAAAGTTTTGTCATTTTAGCAATATTTCTGTTTTTAAAAGTAAGTTGAAAAGTTCTTCCTAGGCAAAAAAAGGGAATTGACTCATGAACATTTTTGTGCAATTCTTTTTTCTTGTTTTCGACATGGAATATTAAGACAACTGTGTATTGCTAAACTTAATTTTTTATGAACTGTTGCAACACCATCTTATATAGCAATTTAAAAAACTTGTACTACCAATTAAATCCTGGGTTACGTTCCCTCCAGGACAAATTCCATGAAGGTTGTAAAAAATCTGCAGTTGTGCCAGAAAACCTTCGATATTGCTAGTGAGCTGATAAAGCATGATCTTCATGTGACATACAGTGAGATTGAGGCATCTTTGGGCATTTGTATGACAAGCATCAATTAGCTTTTTCATAATTTGTCGGGTCCCGCAGAATTTTAAAAACGCTTAAAAGAAAGCTCATGTCAACTAGTGCAAGGAAATAAGAAAATACGTTTAAAGGGCATTAATGGCTATGTTTGGAGTTTAAAAAAAATGTTAAGTTAATTGCAGATGCAACATTAACTTTATTTTTCTGATACTCGTCACCCTGAGAATGTTGAGGCACCTCACTGTGACCTCCAGGAGCAAAATGGAAAAATTCTTGTTGCAAATAATGCAAAGTTCTTTTGCTGCCTTTCTAGGACAAGATGTAAGCTATTTTAAGTCAAGATAATAGCTCTTTTATTTATTTCCTTCAGTCTATAGACTCGCAGCTTGTTGAATCCAAATTATGTTTGGTATCTTCTATTTTTGTGCCGCCATTTTTAAAATCTAAAACGCTCAAAAATGTTCATTTTAGTGAACAAATTCTAAATTTATAAAACTGAGAATCACAAGATAATTTTAATTTTGCTGTCAACATAGCTTTGAGAAAAAATTTAGGCTTTTGACATGAGGGTAAAAACCATGGTTAAATCCGGGTGAAACTAACCACTGTCAACAACTTCTGAATTCTGATTAAAGGGTTATTGGTTGTATGAAAGTTTGGTCTTGCCCCTAACATGCAGATTTTTACCACAAAAATTATAAAATTATCGTTCTTGTTAAAATAAAATAATCATCTTCCATGTCTAGTTTATCATGTTGTTAAATTTGTACTTGTTGATTTTATCCATTTATTTTATTCTAGAAACAATTTTTGTGTAGCCTTTTAGGCCAACAGGGTCAAGAATTATTGACACCAAATCTTAAAAATCTTATTTATGACTTGGTTGGAAAATCAGAATCTCGTGTGGAAGCTATAGACAGGTTTGTACTAATTTAATAGTATTCTTAAAAAAAAATTGCATTCCCAGTAGCAGAACTTTTTTCAGCTGTCTGCTGAGCAGATTAAAAATTCAAAAATAATGTGGAGGATTAACCCACAATAATTTAGTCTTAAAATCTAAATTGACTCTGAAAAAGGCGTAAACATAAGATGCTGAACTTAAAAACTGCGAATAAACACCACCTAGGGATTATGTCCCCGAAAAATTTTCATTCCCTAAAATTTAAGATTGAAAAAAAATTTAGAATTTTTCTATCTCTTATCTTCAAAATAATCTGCAGATTTTCTCAAAAATCTACGATGCACGTAGCATTGTCATGCGGTTTCTGCTACCGGATTTGCATTTGAAAGGTGGCTTTTCACTAGAAATGTATGTAGCTATGTATAGTATTTAGAGTATATCATTAAAAAATATATACCTGTTTTCATAATTTTAGTTGAAATGGTAATGTGTTCTCAATTTAATTATAATTTAAAACTTTAACTCTACTTGAACTGATATGATTCATAAGTTATTTTTAGTTCTTTTTATGCTTTAAGTATATAAAAGAAAGTTTTGAAATTTTCAGATTTTTGGTTCTATGTTTTAAGTGATACATTGGCACGACTTGACTATTGTTGAAAAAAAAATCTTCATGTTTGGATGAATCATTTATTATGAACACTTCTTTACTGTATATATTTCTTTAGTGAAATTGTTGTTTGCTTTTTTTTAGATTAGGACTGTTGGAAGAAGAGCCATTAGTAAAACGTTCATCACCTTTAGATACTTTAACTCATTTTTTGGCGAATAAATTAGCTTACCGTAAGTAAATCTATTACAGTCAGATTTCTATCCTTTTTTATTATTGCATTTTGTTTCATTGTTTTTATTGCTTGTTCTCCACCCCACTCAATAATGAATTAAAAATTGTGGAGAGAACTTTGAGTATTTTGCTAGAGAACAAAAATTAAAAGATGGCTGTTTTAGGAAACTAAAAATGATGCTTTAATGAATGATTTTTGTGTCAATAAATAATTTGTTTTTGCTTTGGAACTTTTTTTTTTGAAAAAAAGTAACCCCAAATATTTACAGGAAGATTTTTATACAAATTACATACTGTGAAAAATCCACGAAAAGTGAAGTGCTGTGATCATTACGAGATTCTTTGGTTTATGATTGTATGCTAGTTTTCATTGTTTTTGCTTGTAAAACACTCTGGGGGAAAAAAGTGCTATGAAATACCCATTTTTAAAAGAAATATTTAAATTGTGTTTTAAAATTGTCTTTAAGTGATTTTTTTCCTTTGATTATGCATTTGAACGGTTTTTCTAATTTGCTCACTATTGTAATCAGATTTAGACCATTTTAGTGACCACCCATAAACAGAATCTAGAAATGCATTCTCACAAATTAAGAATGTAAGGGTGGGGTGTCGGAAAGTGAGAGAAAAGGGATACAGTCTATTAATCACATCATTGACACTTCTTCAAAAAAGAAGAGGTACTTATATTAATATTGTAACTTCTGGTGATGCTAAAAGATACATAAAAGGCTGTCGTGTTTGAAAGTTTGTTTGAAGGGTGTTAAAAAAGAATGAAATGTTAAAATAATTGTTACAATCCGGTACCATTTGTTGCATGATGCTTATCAAACAAGAGATTTAGAGCTTAAGTTTCAGTTGTTAAATCCTGTTGCTCCTCTTAGTTCGTTGAATTAGCGAAGGAAGCTTATCTAGATATATGCCAATATTCAGTTACTTTTAATATGATCTTTCTACTAAGTGTATTTTCTGTGTGATTGGCAAAACTTTGTTCTATGTATTTATTTTTATAGTAGTTTTTGTTACATTTTATATTTATTCTTTTGCAGAGCCTGGTGAAAGAGACGTTATCATTTTACGACATAACATTGGAATTCAATGGCCTGATAATAAAAATGTAGGTAATGTTTTATTATTTTATGTTTTAATATTGCAACAAAATTATATCGGCATCCATAACATGCAAAAATAATAACTTAAGGCCTTTTAGTAATATATTTGACTTGGCTTCTAAATTTCTCGGGTTGAAATCCTGGCATGACAAGACCAGCTTGGAGACCGCAAAGTTAGTAATTTTCAGAAGGGGGTACATGAAGGTCTGAACGTTGGGAACCTCTGATCTAAGCCATAGACTTAGGACCACTTCTGGTTCCTTTCTTGAAACTTTTCTAGCCAAGAAATCCATTTTCAAACTTTTGTCAGCAGAAAACTTACTTTGCATTGTTTTATGCCCTCAAAAGTGTTCTCAGCTTGCCTAGCTTAAGGCCCCTATATATACGAGCCGGCGCATCAAGATTAAGTTTCACCACTTTGGATCCAGCGCGTGTTTGTGTGTTTGAGAGGTTGTCTTTTCTGGCCAGTAATCGCGTTTTGGTAATTTTTCACTGTGAGCAATTATTAGCGGCACGTGGATTTGGCAAAGCTTAGCAATGTGCCACAAATTTTTTCTGGTAACCCTACTCCGCAACAATGAATATTTGAAAGTAAAAGTTAAGGAATTGGATCCAAAGTGGTGAAACTTAATCGTGATGCGTCGGCCTGTCTATATAGCGGCTCTAGCCTAGCTGTTCTCTCTATCTATATCTATAAAAATGAGTGTATGTATACTTGTTCTCTATACAAATCCACAGTTTGCGTCAGATTTTAATCAAACTTGACACAGAGGTTCCTTGATGCCCTAGAATTCTCATAGGCGGGGTCTTGAAATTTAAAAAATCTAAAAAACTCAAACTCAAGTTTTTTGTCAAAAAATGACCCTTTTATAGAAATCTAGCCTATTATTAGGCCTATTTTTTTAATCGACATGAGCCTTTAGGTTACAAATTGATAAAATTTATGGTATTTAAATATTAGCATTTCCAACAAAGATTAAAATTAAAACAATGAATTTTCATTTCAAGGCTCACCTATTTCATTTTACCATGAAATAAGTCAAAAACAATTAAACTGCTTTTTTTTTTCTTTTCAACTGATAGAGATAAACCTTTAAAGCGAGAAAATAATTTATTTCTGATTTATCAACCTTTCTACCTCGAGGCTCGGAAACAACGAATTCGAAAAACATAAATTTTTGAATTGTAAGTATATTTAGCTACCACCCTGTGGATCCGCTGTGTGTCCACTCTCCCCACTTCACAACTCGATTTATTTCTTATGCACTCTGGCTGGGAGCCTTTTGCTTCTCTATTTAATTTAATTTATTTATTTATTCTTTTTATTAATCCTATTTTAGTACTGTTTTATTTTATTATTTTGAATTAAAGAAAAAAAATGAAAAGAACCAAGGGAAAATTTAAAACTGTTTATTTGTACATGCATTAAAACAAACAAACAAAACAAAGAAAAGGAAAAGAAATTTGTACAATTATCTTTTTGAGAGGAAATTGATATTTTAACTTTTTTACTAAATTAAAAATTTTTAGTGCCTAGGCCATTATTAGTCTGGTACTCTCGTGAGAGGAAGTCAATACCCTCGTGCATCCACGCAATCAATCCTGCGATGAACAATAGCCATGTCCCCATCCAGGGAAACCTTCAATAATAGCACACTGGATGATGAGGGGCTGAGCCCCGGGAGCCTCAAGCTTCAAAATTTTATATATTTCGTGGCAAAAATGCCTCCGAAGAAACGGAAAGCAATAGGACAAGTTCATCCTAAGGCAAAAAAAAGGCTGAAAAACGTGAAAATGAGTCCTGAGGAGAGAAATCGAAGACTAGCGACAGTGCACATTAGAGATATGACGGCTAGAGCATCAGAAAGCAATGAGCAGTGTGAGTATCGTCTAAGAGATTTAAGAGATAGAGCAACTAGATCAAGACAATCGGAGACAGTGAGTCAGCGTCAGTTTCGTCTAAAGGAATAACAAGAGAGAACTACTACATCAAGACTATCGGAGACAGTGAGTCAGCGTCAGTTTCGTCTAAAAGAACAAGAGAGAACTACTACATCAAGACTAAATTTATTTATTCTTGCGCCTGAAGGTGAAACTAAGAACGTTGTTTATAAACAAGTTTTGAGTTAAATTTTTATTAGAATTTTTTGAGAAGCTAAAGTTTTATATTAATACGCACCCGGGCAACGCCGGGTATAAAGCTAGTATATCTATAAAAATGAGTGTATGTATACTTGTTCTCTATACAAATCCACAGTTTGCGTCAGATTTTCATCAAACTTGACACAGAGTTTCCTTGATGCCCTAGAATTCTCATAGGTGAGGTCTTGAAATTTTAAAAAAACTAAAAAGCTCAAATTTAAATTTTTTGTCAAAAAATGACCCTTTTATAGGAATCTAGCCTATTTATATTGTAATCGAGATAGGCCTTTTAGCATTCAAATTGATGAAATTTAAGATTTTTAAATATGAGTATTTTCCAACAATGATTACGATTAAAGTAATGAATTTTCAATTTAAGGCTCACCTATTTCCTTTTAGCATTGAAATAAGTAAAAATCAATCATAATTCATGTGGACTTTATAAAAAGAACCACGGATTTGAATTTCAAATTTGCAATGCGACGACAGTTGCGTCTAATGGAGATAAGCCTTCAGAACGAGAAATAGATTTATTTCTGAGTTATAATAATGTTTACTTTGTAGGTGGGAACATTTAATAGAGAAAAGTTAATATTTTAAATTTGGCGGGTGAAATTGGTGCAATTTTTTCACTTCCATGTGCATATATTTCATGCCAGTGGACGCGGCAAAGCACAGATAACATTTATCTTTAATTTTCACCTTTTGATAAGACTATTTTTCTGTAAACGTTAAACTTTCTGTAATATTTTAGTTTTTTTTCAAAGTTTGTACCTAAGAGACAGATTGATGCAAATTATTTTATACCCATATGAATAGAACTCCTTCAAACTTTTTTTCCCTGAATGCTGTGTTGTATTAATAAGCACCCGGGCAACGCCGGGTATTAAGCTAGTATATATATATATATATATATATATATATATATCAGTAGCGAGGCGTGACTTCAAGCGTCAGTCATCGCTAACTTTCAGGTCCCTAAAGAAATATACCAGACCATATGTTTCACTCAGGGGTGTTTGTAATAAGAAATTTCTGAAAATTTTGGGCTACCGTTTCCGAAATTTAATTTCTCAGTTTTCGAAAATTTTGAACTGTCGTTTCTGATGTCCATTATTTGGTTCTTTTTTTCATTGCTGAAGAATAACAATATTGCAATGTGTTTAAAAAAATGATATATTGCTACAGATTTTTACGAATGTGTGTGTGAGGGGCAGGGAGGGGTAAGCTCCTCATACTTTCAGAACATTTCATCAAGTCTTCAGAAAATTTTACTTACCTTGTAAAAATCTTGGTTCACAGATGCTTCTTTTTCAATTTGAAAAGTTCAAGCTTGCTGAAATGCAAAACTCGAACGGCAACGAGCACTACTTTTTATGAAAAACATTTATAATTGAAACTAAAAAGAGACTAAAAAAACAAAACCACGCACACATATATTCGTTTTTGAAAGTTCGATAAAGTTCCAAAACACAAAAGGTAACAGTATTTTCCCCCATGCAAAACTACTGTAGTTACAAACAATATTGTCTTCGACCCGTCGGGCTCATATTGGCGCCATCGTAAGATAACCGCAACCCCTTTTTTTTGAAAAATGTGACGCACCGAATTGAAAAAAAAAAAAAAAGAATGAACGAAACAGGAGAAAAAAATCTCTACCCCTCCCCATCCAACCCCCACGATCCGCCAAAACTGAGAGTTGCCAGTAAAAACAAAATGCTTTGCACATAAAATTTCCGCGGGTAATCGCCGATGACTCGTTTTGCATTTAAGGGAAGCTGTGAAAGAATCTGATTGGCTGAAATGGCTGACAAGCGAAAAAATATGCGCGCGCACACACAAAAGCGATGCGATATCTTTAGCGATGAGTGAAGGTCAAAACTAATCGTTTACTCAACAGATGGCACCACTAAAATAAAATTATTTGGAATATTAAATGATCCGAAAAAATAATCTGAAAATAAAATTTTAAAAACTTTAATTCTTCCAGTGCAAAACGAGGTTTGCCTTCAGGTCATCGGCGAATCGTTCGATGACTTGAGGCCTCGCTACTGATATATATATATATATATATATATATATAAAATAACAGAATTGTAAGAGGAAAAACGAAGAGACCACACCAAAAGCCCATAGATGCGCAAAGCAGCTAAACTACAAAGCCAAGTATATAATAAAACAAATAAAAAATAATAATAATGAAATAGAAAATGGCACATTAGGAGAAGTGAAAGGAGAAAGGTTGAATCCAGAGCTCATCAGCCGTGGGGGATTCAAGAGTGGTCGAAAGACCAAAAAATTTAAAAATAAACTATAGAGAGGATATTTTAGTTCAAATTATGCAGTCTACAGATCTTCATTGGGCAAAAAAGCACCAATGTGAGCCTGCAAACCGCACATTAGAACAAAAACCTAAAACTAAAAGCAGGGGTTTCGCCTCGACCGATTAGGAATAAAATTCCCAAAAACCGGCCACCCACAGTACGGTCCTGCTGTGAAAAAAAAAAAAGCTCTGGATTCAACCTTTCTCCTTTCACTTCTCCTAATGTGCCATTTTCTATTTCATTATTATTATTTTTTATTTGTTTTATTATATATATATATATATATATATATATATATATATATATATATATATACCCCAACGGCTGATGAGTTCTGGATGAGTTCAAACTTAATTCACTTTTCCTAATTTTGCCTCCTATTTCATATTTGTTTATTGTATTATTTTTTTTATATATAGATATAATTATTTATCCTTTTTTTTATGCAGGAAATAAGAGAAATTGATTTTGTTGTTTATGGAGATAAAGATGGATACAGTGCAATGGCCAAAACTGTTGGTTATCCGGCTGCTATCGCTGCTAAAATGGTGATAGAAAGTAAGTTCTAAAAAAAGTCTTTTTAGCCTACTTTCCCGTTAAAAATAAAAGCAAGACGAAAAAAGTATTAAAAGTGGCTTAATGCATCTAAAAAATATCGCCAAGTCCAAAAAATATCGCCAAGTTAAAAAAAATATCGCCAAGTCCGAAAAATAATGCCAAGTTAAAAAAATAAAAAGGTGAAATGAATATCGAAAAATTAAAAATTTGAAAGTAGGGTATTGAGATGGGGAATTTGTGCGTCGGTCGGTCGGTCGGTCTGTCTGTCTGTCTGTCTGTCCCCCCCCTAATAACTTTTGAATGAACATTCCGATTTGGACAAACTTTTTTTTTGTTGGAAAGATCTCGGCGAGTACAGCTCATTCCCATATTTGATTTTTCGATTTGAACAATTTTTGGTTCAACTTTGAGCCGTTCAAATAACCGGTCCCGCGATACTAACTTTTTAATGAACAGTCCGATTTGAACAAACTTTTTTTTGTTGGAAAGAACTTTTCAAGGATACTTCATTCCCGTATTTACATTTCCGATTTGAACAATTTTTCGTTCAACATTGAACCGCTCAAGCAAGCTGTCACCCCTAATAACTTTTGAGTAAACAGTCCGAAAAAAAATGACTGACTGTGCAGACAATTTTTTGTTTATTTATTCATTTGTTTTATTGAATTTATTATTATTATTATTATTATTATTTTTGGCAGACGATTTTTTTTGTAACAAAAATGTTTCATTCACGAGGGCATTTTATTCTTTATTTATATTTAACAACTGGCAACGGATTAAAAGTGAAATTCGAGACATTTTATCAACGGACGAGTTTTTTTTTTCTTTTTTTTTTTTTCTTTCTTTGATAAAATGTGTTTTGATGTACTTTGTACTTTTAATTTTTTTTTGAAAACAATTGAGGAATTTTTCTACGGAAGAACTGTAACAGTTACATTCTTTAAAAGGTGCGACAAAACTTTATTTATTCATTTATTTACTTTTTATGTGTCTATTTCATCTGATGAGAGGGGTATATTTTGCTTTTAGAAATCAGCTTCAAGTGCTAAAAAGGTATGTTTGACATAATTTTTAGTCTTAGATAATCAAGAGAATAATGATCAAATGCTAGAATGCCGATGTCGATGTACGGGAAAGTAGGCTCGTTTAGTTCTTGACAGAACTTCTTGTTTTTCAATATTTTGGTGCTATAGCTGCTAATTTAGTGATATTTTGTTGCAGATGAAATCCAAACAAAAGGTATGGTTATTCCTATGGGTGCTGAGATATACAAACCTATGTTGATGAGATTGAAGCAAGAAGGGCTAGCAAGTTCAGAAAATACTGTAAAGCAGTGAAGATCATAATTTTGGTTTAATGTTTAAACTTTTATTTGAATTTACTTTTGTTGAAGTCCAGTATTTTGTAGTTTATGCTGATGCAAAGTTAACCATTGGAAGAACATTTATTCATAGGATTTACACATACATTCCCACATCGAAAAAGAAAAATGACTGCATTTATTATTCTTAAAGTAAAAATTAATTAATGAGAGCCTGTATATTTTTAACTTCTGATTAGAAACATATTTTTATATTATATATTATACTGTTCTTGTTAGGGTGTTAAATTATAAAAAGAAAGTGCATTAGTCTATTTTATTGCTGTACTGTACGCAGATTATATGCTGTGTTTATATGTTTATGCATGCAACTGAACTGTGATACTTTTGTGCCTTGTTACTTTCTTTAAGTGAAAATTGTTACATTAATATATACACTCCTATTTTATTTAAAAAAATCAAAGTCACAAAATAAACCATTTTAGATCTTGCATTGGTATGGATTAATGTTGTGTTCTTTATATTATATTTAAAGGGTGGTGTAAATTATTTTTCCTTTTTAAGAACATTTGTATTCATGGCATAAATTATAGTGATATAACTTATTCAATCAGTGATTAAGCTAGTCATTTGGATGCAGTCAATACCTTCAACTCTGCACAGCTTGGGACTAGGAATTATATATGTATTTTAAATTTTGCTAGTTTCTGATCGGTTTTGGGGAGAAAATTAATTTAAGTTCAGATTGCTGAACCTCACAAGAACTTTTTAGAGTATCAATAAAATAATCAATTTTTAAGTAAATCAATGAACATTTATTACAGAAATAGTTGTAAAAATGTATAAAAATTGGGTGGAATCCTTGAGAACAAACATGCTGATATAAAACCTAAAACTTTTAGTTCAAGTCAAGCATTCAATAACAACAACTTGATTTTAAAATAAATTTATTCTCTAAAAAATACAAAAGTTTACAGAAAATGAGATTTCAAAACCATCAAATAAAATTTTTATAAAATTTTAAAAATGAAGTCTATAAAAATAGTATGATTTGTTAACAGGAACTGATAATTCTATGTTTTCAGTGTTTAGTTTCCTTATACAGATAAAGATGTACTTCTGCATTTCAAAAATACTTGCACCACATAAAATTATGTATTACTCTTTGGTGACAATAGTGGCAAATCTAAAAATATTCAAAGAAAGCTGAAATTTAAATCAAAGCTCTTTTTTTTTGTCCTAATACTCGTTACATAACTGTTGCATGGTGACGAATAAACAATGTAACCAATAGTAAATAGTACAGTGAATCTTGTATGAGAGTGATCACCTCAATTAACAACCATTTTTCTAAGGCACATATTCCCTATCTACTCAAGGTTAAAAATTCTCTAAAAGATACCATAAAAACATCTTGCAATGATCTACAAATAGTAGAACAAAGCACCAACAAATGAAGTAATTTTTGTTTGGTGAAAACTGAATAGAGGTAACGAAAAAAGTAATGGAACATTTAGTTTGTAAGCACATCAGTCTTTTCTTGTTTAAGAAAGTGAAAAGAAATTAAAGTGAGAGAATAAAATCAATTGTAGTAAATGGGTTACGAAAGGGAAAACAGTTTTTCCTTCTTAGAAAGCTAAGGTGATGCACTTTATCATAAGGCAGGGCAGACATGCGTCCATCATTGCAGGAGGTTGATAAAGACAGTAGTTTTTCAAAAGGCTGTTTCTCAAAATTTATTTGTTGCCTTTTGATGGAGTTGGGGCATTCCAATGTCATTAAGTAATCCGAATCTGTTTTTAGCTCATTTGAAAAATTTAGAAATAGTTTTATAATTACAATACCAGAAACAAAATTTACTTAGAAAAAACTAAGAATCTGAAGCTGGAAAATCTCTTTTCATATTTTAAAGTGAACTAGTTTCTAAATTAAAAAAAAAAATATTTTATACTAAAAATAAGAAAAGAAAAATATTAGAATATCTATTAAAATATATTCTTATTGATGTTCTTAATGAACCCTAAACAGACCTTAAAATGTTTCCATTGGTGCTATTATTGTTTCTTGTATGTTTGACAAGCACCACAAGAGCGGCAAATCTTCATTAACAACGACTTTTTTAGGAATGGAGAGTAATCACTCCAGAGAAGCCTTATTATTGTATAACATCGATTTTTTTTTTCATTTTACATGGAAATGTTTTAAAATTTCAACAATGCATTATTAATTTAGAATTAAAAAAAAATAAGTAACCAGTCAATATAAAATCATAAATTTAGTACTTGAAAATAAAATTTAAAAGTATGTGTTTATTTTTTTTTATTTATTTTTTTTTCTTTTTTTTGTTGAGATGTACCATTATTGTCACCAGTGATGATGTATTGCACAAATTACTTTTGTGAAGTAAATTTTAATTGAAAATATGTTATTGATCAATAGTTCAATATTTCTGAAAAACATGAATTTAATCCTCCCTCTGCATATTTAAATTAAGTAGTAATTTTACAAAAAATCATATGCACATACATATATACAGTGGTCTTCATATGTTATGTCCCAACCTCTTCAATTAATTTGCACATAAAAATACTGGCCTTTTCGAATTATCACTTCATTTTTTAATGTAAAAAATTTCCCCCCTTTTTTAATATGGTTAAAAATATTCAAAAAAAAAAAAAAAAAAGGAATAGAATCTATGCGGCCATTTACATTGAACCAAAAAACAGCTTATTACAGTTCCAATAAGAAAAAAATCCTCTTGCAGGGAACATTTTCACCAACTCCTTCGCAGCTGGGAAGAAAAGCATTTTCTCCTGTTACGTAACATTATCAAAATGCTTGAGTGATTTCGTGGAAGCCACTGCATATAGCTTACAAAACGGTTTAAATTTAAAGATAAAAGCTAGTAGTTAATGAAAATACAGGGTATCCACTCCTATCATGGACCAATAGCTAATTTCTAAACCGTTAGAGATACGCATATAGTTCATTTAGGAAAAAATCTCCAAATTACGAAAGGAATTTTGGGTCTATTCAATGTTTTTCAAAAAATCAAATTTTGAAAGAGTTACGAAATTTAAATTTTTATACAGCCCCCCAGTCCTATCAATCATATTTAGTAAAACATTCTTGACACTGTAACGTTTAAAACTAAAAAAGAATCACTGTTCTACCACAAAAATTGACCGAGTTATGACGTTTTGAAAATTAAAGATTTTGCATTATTTCATGACGTCATCGGTGGAGCGATCTCTCGATTTTTCAAAACTCGACTCTTTTTCAAAACGTCATAACTCGGTCAATTTTTGTGGTAGAACAGTGATTTTTTTTTAGTTTTAATCGTTACAGTGTCAAGAATGTTTTATTAAATATGATTGATAGGACTGAGGGGCTGTATAAAAATTTAAATTTCGTAACTCTTTCAAAATTTGACTTTTTGAAAAACATTGAATAGACCCAAAATTCCTTTCGTAATTTGGAGATTTTTTCCTAAATGAACTATATGCGTATCTCTAACGGTTTAGAAATTAGCTATTGGTCCACGATAGGAGTGGATACCCTGTATATTAATAAAGAAAAAGTCTTCAGTTCTAGAAACTAATTTTACTATCAAAACAGTTTGATTCTAATTTTCTCAAACTAAAGGTGTTATTACAAAAAAAATTCTAGAGGAGTAAATACATGCATATATGTCATTTAAATTTACTCTATAATATAAAAGTATCTATCTTATGCAACATCTTGAGTATATAAAATCTGATATAATAGCACAAAATGCCATATTAAGAACTAAGTAACCAAAAATGTTCTTATTCTTTTTTGCTTTGAAAAGTAAATAATGAGACTTTTATAATTTAAAAAGAAAGCATGCCATATTACAGACTTTCTAATTGTTCTAATGTTCCTGATTTTCTTTAAAAAATATCTTGACCTAATTTTTAGCTTTTAGTCTTGATTTTAAAAAAAAATATTTTCAGGGTTCCCAGTAGGTTTTCAGTTTATCCCTAGGGAAAAATGGAGTTGATTTCTTAAAAATAGAGACCTTAATCTTAACTTGTAAACGTTAAAATTACTAATACACACTAATCGACGGTAATGAGCTATTTTTCCAATTAATCAATTGGCCAATTTTAGCCGTTGGCTGAAAAATAATTCTTATACATGTTTTTTTTTCCTTAGAAGAAGTAACTATGTTGAATGAATTTCAGCCTATTAATCGGCTAAAACATATGTCTTTTTTATGAAAACTATTTTTGCCTAGAACCAGAATTTATGTAGATCAAAGTTTTTACATCTAACTAATGGCTTCAAGTGTTAACTGTCGTATCCCTATTTAATTTAAGTTTCCCAAATTATCATAGTAGGAATGTGACCCTCCTATCGTCCCCTGGCTATGTTACAGTTTCTATGTATATAATACTCTATTAACTTTCGATCATAAAATGTCGAAGGAAAGTTGCCATATCTGATAACTAATAAAAAATCTTTTGATATTTAGCTCTCCACTAAATTTGGCTGTATGCTGCGTAGTAAATGAATTCGGTTGATACATCAAGCATTGTAAGAGACATGTTCTCTTCATTTTCAGTTTACTTAAGGTCAAGACTAGCAGTCGCCACTCTAAAAAAAATTTTGGCCACTACAAAAGGTGATGTTGGTTGCCAAACCGGCAAGAGAAAATCGGCTCATCTGCTTCATAAAACATCTAAATACCTACGTTTCTCATTGGAAGAACAAAAAAGTTCTTACTGTTTTAACTACATAATGAAGATTAAGTATAGCATAGGAGCTTAAAACTGGCCAACAGTAGTTACAGCACTATATGGTTCAAAGTGTCCTCTAACTTTTTTGGGTTATTGGTGATCAATATTCATTATCAAATTTTTTTTAATCTCAAGCTTTACTGTTTACATTTTCATGTATAGAATTGCCTAAATGGTGTTTTTTGAGAAGCATTATGAGAGAAGCGAAGACAGATAAAGCAGCTCTATGGATGGTTTCAATTTAAAAAAGAGCATTATAATTATACATACTCAAACTCAAAACGCTACTGATTTATTGATCTTAAATAAATAAATAAGAATAAAATAACTAAAAGAAAAATAAATAAATGAATAATTAAATATAAAAAAAAACATTTAAAAACTAATTTCTTGAGATAAATTTGATAATTAATACTGTAAAAAAAAGTTGATGTGTGCTTTTTGTTTCTGTAAGTAAAAAGAACACACACAGCAAGAACTATTTTGGTTACCTCTTACACTTGTTCCGTTCTATCTAGAAGTCATTTTTAACAAGAATATTTTTATGTTGACAGTTATCATTGCAAAAATACTTTGATTTAGATTAAGATATTCCTTTCATTTCTTAATACTATTATGGAAATGGTATATCTGGTTTTTGTAGAGGGAGTTCCTTGCCTTTCTTGAGGTAAAATATTTCTTCCAACTGTCCTGGTATCTGAAATTATATTTTCCATAAGATATATTTCAACTTAGAATCAAGTATAGTATAAAACATCTAGTCTTTTTCGATATTTTTTTCAAATATTTTGAGTTATTTTCTATAGTTTCGCATTCTTAAGTACTTTTAAAGGGTTTTTGAATTTGTCTTCTAATCAGCTATAAAAAGATTTTATGATTGAACTTTACATTCTTTGAATGTGTTAAAAATCTTTCTCAATACTTTCGAATAACATTACTATTGCAAAAATAATCAAAAGCACAAGCAATACCAAAATTGGATTCGTCTGCTAAATGCTCTTTTTAAAAAAAATGCTATTCATAAGTTTAATCAAAAAACGGTGCCAAAAATATAAATTTTCTCATTAGTGAACTAAACAAGTGAAGAAAACTCACAAATAAAATAAAATGTAATCAGTTATTTTCATCAATTAAAAAAGCAGACAATTTTTTGATACATGTCGAGCTTATAGTAACTAGAAACTAATTAAGAAAGTTTTACCACATGTATAAGCTTTGTAGAGCTGTTTTTTTCTCTCTTTTTTTATTGCACTCATACATAATCAATTATGTACAATTGTTACAAAGCATAACAATTCTTTAATGCACGATGATAGACTTGTATATACATAAAGCTTAATTTTGATTACTTTGTAATCAATTCAATAATATATTACAGAAAGGAATTATAGATGTATTAAAAACTGTCGATTGGATTTGATAATTTTTACTCTAAGTGCCCCAAGGTTTCTTCCCACAATATGTTGCAAAAATATTTCTTGTAGAAAAAGACAAAAAAAAAAAAAAAAAAAAAGGCCAGATAGAGTTCAAAACAAGAAGTTCTGTCAAGAACTAAACGAGCCTACTTTCCCGTACATCGACATCAGCATTCTAGCATCTAATCAATATTCTCTTGAATATCTGAAACTGAAAATTATGTCAAACATACCTTTATAGCACTTAAAGCTGATTTCTAAAAGGAAAATATACCCCAGATGAAATGGACACGTAAAAAGTAAATCAACGAGTAAATAAAGTTTTGTCGCACCTTTTAAAGAATGTAACTGTTATAGTTTTTCTGTAGAAAAATTTCACAGTCGTTTTCAAAAGAAAAAATTAATAAATAAAATAAAAGTACAAAGAACATCAAAACACATTTTATCAAAAAAAGAAAAAAAACCTCGTTTGTTAATAAAATGTCTCAAATTTTATTTTTAATCCGTTGCCAGTTGTTAAATATAAATAAAGAATAAAATGCTCTCGTGAATGAAAATTTTTTGTAAATAAAAAAAAAATGTTTGCCAAAAAATAAATAAATAAATAAAATAATAATAAATTAAACAAAAAAAATGAATAAATAAACAAAAAATCGTCTGCCCAGTCAGTCATTTTTTTCTGAGCCTGCATTTCCGCCATGTTTGCGGAGTCGGAGTCGGAATCAGAGTCCTCACAGAAGATTTTTTAGAAAAGTACTTTACATACATTTTTTATCAAAACCGTTTTCTTACAAAGTTAGTTTGAGGGATATCCGCCTTTAAGTTCAGAATCAACATTCAATTTAAATTTCCCAGTAGGCGCTGATGTAAAAATTTTTCTGAATGGTTCATCATTGAACAAAAAATGGTTCAAATTGAAAAGTGAAATTTGGGAATGAGTCTCTCTGAGATCTTTCGAACAAGAAAAGTTTATTCAATTCGGACGGTTCACTTAAAAATTATTAGGTGGAGAAAGGTTGCTTGAACGGTTCAATGTTGAACAAAAAAATGTTCAAATTGAAAATTTAAATACAGTAATAAAGTATCCTCTCCGAGATGCTTCGAACAAAAAAAAGTTTGTTTAAATCGGACTGTTCACTCAAAAGTTATTAGGGGTGAGAGCTTGTTTGAACGGTTCAATGTTGAACGAAAAATTGTTCAAATCAAAAATGTAGATACGGGAATGAAGTGTCCTTGAAAAGATCTTTCGAACAAAAAAAAGTTTGTTCAAATCGGACTGTTAACTAAAAAGTTAGTATCGCGGGACAGGTTGTTTGAACGGCTCAAAGTTGAACCAAAAATTGTTCAAATCGAAAAATCAAATATGGGAATGAGCTGTACTCGCCGAGATCTTTCCAACAAAAAAAAATTCTTTCAAATCGGAATGTTCATTCAAAAGTTATTAGTGGGGGACAGACAAACCGACTGACACACAAATTCCCCATCTCAATACCCTACTTTCAAATTTTTAATTTTTCGACATTTCTTTCTTTTTTTTTTTTTTTGTTTCTTTTTGACTTTGTTTTGGACTTTGCGATATTTTTTAGATGCATTAAGCCACTTTTAATACTTTTTTCGTCTCCTTTATTTTTAACGGGAATGTATGCTAATAAAAAAGAATGAAGAAATGCTAGAGCCTTTTGCCATACGTACAAAAATTTAGGGTCGTCATATTAGAAGAAAATTATGTGCCTAAAATAGTATCTATTTGTATGACGTTCGCAGTTTTAAGTTTTCTTACATCTAAAAATTTTCTGTATGTTCGATTCAAATTTTTGTTTCTCTAAAGACATTTTTTGCAGCAAAGTGTCTGCATTTCGGAGCAATTGAGGGGATGGGCCATCATCCTGGAGGGTGGGGAGGCACCCCTGAATATGGTACAGGGGAAATGTATGGAAATTTTGGATCACTTGATCCGAAGACTCCCTGTTTCAAGTTTTAACATACATTGTGCTTTATAACATTATGTAATTTTATTTACAGTTGTATGTAATATGAACTTTGTTCACTAATTGGTGTACTTACAATAGGCTTTTCTCTGTGAGTCTCTGTAGCAGGCACTGGAAATGAAACTGGTTCTATATTGCACCCATAAGCTCCAGGCGTGAGCTTTAGAACTGTATGCAGGGGAATTTTCAGGTACGGAAGTTCTGCTGCGAGTAGATATAAATCATTTGTAATAAAAATATTTAAAAGCATTTTTCTAAACAGAATTTTAGTAAGAAAAGTATGCACTTTCTAATTAATTGATATAAAGCTAATTATATGTAAAAGTTTCATCAATATGAAGATTTATTTTCCCTTAAAGACTTACCTTGAAATGGAACTCTGTGCAGTCTTTAAAAAAAAGAAAGAAAGCTACAGTAAGTTCTCAATATTGTAACTTAATTTTTCCCCCAAAATGTGCTTTTTGAGTCAAGTTTGACAATAGTAAAAGCATTTTTCTTTTTAAGCAGTATTTGCACAAATAAGACAAATTACTATGTTATAAAGGTCTGCATGAATTCTGCAGAATAAAAAAAATGTCTTCAAGTTTAATTCAGTGTATTGCACAAAATATTTGGTTATTTTATAAAAAGTAAATAGGTTTAATAGATTGGTCATGGTAATTTCTGGTTGTCATAGTTACGGCACTATGAACTTTCCCTCCATGTTGTTTCTTCTAATTGTATATGTTGTAGAAGCAAAACGTGGGGGGAAAGATCATAGTGGCATAACCATGACAACCATCAGGGAAAAGATATTAGGGCTTCACATGCCGATTCTGTTACAAATACAAATACAAATGTGACGACCAGCAACAGGCTCTGGGCCCAACTGGGCTGGTCCTAGTCAAATTATAGATCCCAATGAAGATCAATGGCCCTCTTAAAACTATCTACTCCCTTGCTCCTTACCGCCTCTTCCGGTAAACTATTCCAAGTTCCCACTACTCTGCTAAAATAGTAATTTTTCCGAATTTCCAGGTTAGCCTGAGATTTAAACAGCTTATAACAATGACCCCTTGTCCTGCTTTCCGTGCAAAAATTTAACCCTATGACATCTTTCATTTTGATAAATTTAAACAACTGAATCATGTCCCCTCTGGTTCTCCTTTGCTCAAGACTATACATATTAAGCATTCTAAGTCTGGAATCATAGTCTAAATTACAAAGTCCATTCACTAACTTTGTAACCCTCCTTTGTACCCTTTCCAATAAATTAATATCTTTCTTAAGGTAAGGAGACCAAAACTGAACAGCATACTCTAAATGAGGTCTTACCAAACTTCTATATAAAGGCAGAAGAACATAGCCTATCAAGCATTAAAAATTTCTCTGGAACTTTGAGAGAAACTGGTTTATATTTTTTTGAAACAATGGGAAATATTTTTTAAACTAAATTAAATTTAAAATGTTCACAGCATTATTAATTATTTCATCAATTTCATGAAATGCTAGAAATAGTGATAAAACTTGGTTACTGACTAATCGAGTTCTTGAATTTACAAACTTTTTCTTCATGCAATAGTATCATACTGCATACACATTTTACAATGAAATTTAGTTATTAACCCTTTAACTGTCAAGTTATTTTGATTTTTAGCACTTTTCCAAGCACAAACCCGAGAAACAGTCGGGTTTGACAAAGAGATGAAGCCGAAATAAACGTCTCCCGATATATATTCGGGTATAACAATACGATGCACTTAAAAAAAAAAAAAAAAATTACCCCGAGTAATACTCGGGCGTGACATTTTCGAAAACCAGCTGTGCCGGAGACTATCTCGGGCATCGGCATGACAGTTAAAAGGTTAAATTGTATCGGAAATATTTTTTAAGAAATAGAGTTAGAGGTAAATGTTTCATGTAATCATAATTGTTAGGTATCATATTTATTATTTTTCAATGTGTTCTTTTTTTTTAAACTCAAGAACTTCCTTAATA
This sequence comes from Uloborus plumipes, assembly GCA_038373865.1. Taxonomy (NCBI): domain Eukaryota; kingdom Metazoa; phylum Arthropoda; class Arachnida; order Araneae; family Uloboridae; genus Uloborus; species Uloborus plumipes. The sequence goes on from JAXGGA010000760.1 coordinate 121,478, forward strand.
CTTCAAACTGCCCAAGTAAGGTTTCATTTTAAAGATTTATTTCCCCGCTTTTCGTCAAAAAATAGAGACAATTCATATTTTGGTTGTTTCAGCAAAAAAAAAATAGGTTTATTCTGATATTTTATTAAGCATTGCATTGATGCATGCTTTCCCAAATGGAAGCCCCTTACTCCAGTTAGTTAGAAAGTTGTGCTAATAAAGATCCTGAGTTCGAATCTCCATGAATCAAAAATTTTTAGAGTTCTGATCCAAGTTAATAACTACATAATCTGAACTCACTGCAGGATTCTGAGTTACACTTCTGTCGTGGAAATTGGGGGAAAAAATAGTTTGTATGTGGAAAAAATAGTTGTTGATGTGTGGAGTCATTGCAAGCGTGATTGGATTGGTAGGGATGGCCTGCATTTGAGTTTTAATAGGGGTCAAAATGGTTAGTGGTTTGGTTTTAGAGGCTTCTGAGTCAAAAAACTAAGTTGGAATGGGGGGCATGGTTCAAGGAGCAGTTTTCAAAAGAATGCAAACTCTTTAGGTTTTATTAGAAATAGTAATAGGGAGACGAATAAGAGCAGTCATTTTAACAATTTCGATTCAAGAAATCGCAAGGGGTTGAATAAAAGCAAGTTGAGCATGCTTAAGGTTTTCTATACCAATGCTCGCAGTATTAGGAACAAGATGGAAGAATTGAAAAGCATAATTATAGTTGAGAAGTTGGATATTATTGGAGTTACCGAGACATGGGCTACCAAAAATGATGATGATTTATTGTGTATTGCTGGGTATAATTTGTTTAGACAAGATAGAGCAGGTAAAAGAGGTGGTGGGGTTTTGTTTTATGTTAGGGATACTTTAACTTGCAATGAATTTGCAATAAATGACAAACCTAATGATATTGACATGGTTTGGCTAGAACTGATGAGCAGTAAGGGTAAAAAATTGCGTTTGGGTAACATTTACAGGCCACCTAATCTAAGCCAGGGTCAAGATGAAGAGATGTATCGTATTATTAGAGACATGTCGAGTAAGGGACCGGTAATTATAATGGGGGATTTTAATTTTCCGGGCATAAATTGGAATAATTCTTACCCCAATAATAGTAAAGAAGAGGAATTTCTAAAAGTAATTGGTGACTGTTTCTTAGATCAAGTTGTTTCTGGGGGAACACGGCAGGATGCTGTTTTGGATCTAGTTTTCTGCAATGTTGAAGGTTCTGTTCAGGCATTATGTGTAGGGGAGCATATTGGGGATAGTGACCACAACAGTATTAGGTTTGGGATTAAGTTTGATATGCACAAAGACAAAAATTTTAGGATTGTGCCTAATTTCAGAAATACTGATTTTGTCGCACTCAGGCAGAGTTTGAAAACTGTTTTTTCATCAGGTTTGGACAATAGCGAGGTAAATCTGCAGTGGACTGAGTTTAAGGAAAAACTAGCAAAAACAGTTGGGGATTATGTTCCTTTTAGGAGAAAAGGGGTAAACACAAAAATTTGGCCCATGTGGTTCACTAGTGAAACTAAGGATACTCTAAACCGTAAGCAAGCTGCTTTTCGTCGATTAAAAGAAACTGGTCACAGCGCAGATAGGCTACAGTATTGTGAGGCTAGGCGTAGTTTTAAGTATTTGGTACGGTTTCAGAAAAGAGAATTGGAACAAAAGCTTGCAGATAATATTGACAGGAACCCAAAGGGGTTTTTTGCTTACGCAAATTCTGGGAAAGTTCGAAATAGTCAAATTGGGCCACTGGTTGATGAGCATGGAAATTTAATTCAGAATGATGGGGATATTGCTAATGTTCTAAATGACTTTTTTTCCAGTGTTTTTAACGATAACTGTATCTCAACAGTTGACACAAGTAAGACACAAGCTACTCTACAGCTTGAGGATTTTGTTTTTTCTAGGGAGGACGTTTTACTTCATTTGAAAAAAATTAAAACAACTAAAGCTCCGGGACCAGATAATATTTACCCAAAAATTCTAGTTGAATGTGCTGAGGAATTAGTAGATACTATTGTAAAAAATTTCAATGCTTCGTATAACTCAGGGACAGTGCCAGAGGACTGGAAATTGGCTAACATTACGCCACTCTTCAAGAAAGGGTCTAGAGGTAATGCAGGAAATTATAGACCTGTCAGTCTTACTTCAGTGGTTTGCAAAATTTTTGAAACTTTATTAAAAATTAAGATTATGGATTTCTTAGAAAATAATAGTCTGTTGACTAGTTTGCAGTATGGTTTCAGGAAAGGTAAATCGTGTGCTACTAATTTATTACATTTTTATGACAAGGTCACCATGGCTTTAGATAACAAAAAGTGTGTAGATATTGTTTACATTGATTTTCAAAAAGCTTTCGATAAGGTACCGCATGTTGCACTACTCAGTAAATTAGCTGATATAGGAATTGGAGGTAAAATTTTAGTTTGGGTTAGGAATTGGCTGACAGGAAGGAAACAAAGAGTAGTTGTAAGGGGTAATCACTCTAAATGGAGTGAGGTTTTAAGTGGGGTTCCCCAAGGATCAGTTTTAGGTCCACTTTTGTTTATTATTTTTATGAATGATATTCATGAAAATGTTTCTGGAAACATGAATTGTTTTGCTGATGATGTCAAAGTTATGGGGGTTGTAGAAAATGATGAACAAGTAAATCAGCTGCAAGAGGATTTGGATCATATTACTAAGTGGGCAGACAAGTGGGGCATGGCAGTAAATGTTGGGAAATGTCAAGTGCTGCATTTAGGTCATGGGAATAAGCATACAAGCTATTATTTACAGGGTTCAGTCATTAGTAAGGCAGAAAATGTTATGGATCTAGGTGTCTTAATAAATCAAGACTTCAAGTTTAGTCAACAGTGCAGCATAGCTAGTAACAAAGCCAATAGGATGCTTGGGTTTATAAATAGATCTATTTCAAACAAATCTAAGAAGGTTCTTCTGCCTTTATATAGAAGTTTGGTAAGACCTCATTTAGAGTATGCTGTTCAGTTTTGGTCTCCATATCTTAAGAAAGATATTAATTTATTGGAAAGGGTACAAAGGAGGGCTACAAAGTTAGTGAAAGGACTTTCTAATTTAGACTATGATTCCAGACTTAGAATGCTTAATATGTATAGTCTTGAGCAAAGGAGAACCAGAGGGGACATGATTCAGTTGTTTAAATTTATCAAAATGAAAGATGTTATAGGGTTAAATTTTTGCACGGAAAGCAGGACAAGGGGTCATGGTTATAAGCTGTTTAAATCTCAGGCTAACCTGGAAATTCGGAAAAATTACTATTTTAGCAGAGTAGTGGGAACTTGGAATAGTTTACCGGAAGAGGCGGTGAGGAGCAAGGGAGTAGATAGTTTTAAGAGGGCCATTGATCTTCATTGGGATCTATAATTTGACTAGGACCAGCCCAGTTGGGCCCAGAGCCTGTTGCTGGTCGTCACATTTGTATTTGTATTTGTATTGGTAAATTGCAGTAGAATGTTTGAAAAATATTTCAACAAAATAGAAGCATCAACTTCAAATTATTTTGGTATTTTATTTATTATACATTACGTTAACATGTGGCATGCCAGAATGGTGGCTCATAAACTGAGTTGGTCAAAGCGGCGTGCAAATAACGTAACAGTATGGGTTCGATCCTTGCTTGCCAGAAAAAAATTTTTTTGATTGATTTATTTTCTTTTAGCTGAACTCTAATACAAATTTCCATCAAAAATCTAAACTTATTACAGGATTCTAAACCATAGCTGTATTGTTGCACTAAAATAAAAATAAATAACATGTTTAATTTTGATATAAATCTCAGTCCATTTGAAGGGTGTCTTTTTTTGTAGGAGGATATTTCTTAATTTTCTTTTTAACTCACATAACCTCATAAGTAAGGCCTCTTTTGTAGATTTCTTTTTCCTTTTCAGTGCAAAACAAAGAAAAAAAAACTCAAATTTTGATTATTTTTTTCTTAAAATTAGTTAAAAACAAGCCTATTTTTTAAAAGGCAGCCGTCAAGTGCAAATGATTCACTCCGTGTGAGCTAGTTTTCTCTTTTTGTAATTCAGAAAAATTCCATTTTTTATGTTTAAATTATAGAAAATTATGGTAAAATATAGATTTATACTGGATTAATAAAAATATTGAGCCAATATTTAGAAAAGTGCCAATTTGAAGTTGGAGTTTTCTGAAAAAAAAATTTTTTTGCAGAAAAAAACTAATATTGGATTTTAAGTCTAAATTGGGTCTAAATGCAAGAAAATAAAAGGGGGGAGGTCAAGGAAGTTATTTACCCCCTCCTTAGATTACTCACTTTTAAGCCGTTACAGATCTGATGAATGTTACAGATCTGATGTTAATATGAGTTACATATTTGAGTTTATGCTTTCAGTCTTCGTTAACATCTCTAAATATGATATCATTTCCTTGCATTTTTAACATAGAATTAAGATAATTATATTAAAATATATATTAGGCTAAAAAAATCAAATTTCATAATGAAAAGCATTTCTTGGAAATAAAAATGAGCGATAAGGTTTTTAGATAAAATAAATTATGATATTACCAAATCCAAGCTAATAAAACATTTGTTTTGTTTTAAAACAACACACAACTTCAACTTTTTCAACACACAACTCTGCTGCTTGCTTTTCTTTAATTAGTTGCAGGAAATTTAATTTCTTGATCAGAAATTCAAATTTAGCATGCTAGTTATTATCTAGTTATTTAGCGAAGTTATGAGAAATTGAAGCACAAAAAAAAATAAATTAATTAAAATAATAATAATTAATTAACTTAATTTCTGCAGTGTCATTTTTTCTTATTTTACTAACTTCTATTGTTGGGTCATACAAACCACAAATGAAGCAATTGTACTAAAACTCATTGCTTTTAATTTTTTAAGAACAAAAATATTCAATATATATGGCTAAAGTATGATTTTTGCTTTTTATAATTCTGAAACGTGTGGGTTAGTTCTGTAACATATTTGCTGTTCTTCAATGTTACCGCTCTGACTGTTACCGATCTGACAAACTGATAAAGTTTTTTTTTTATTTCCGAGTCGATCGCACTAAACCAAAATCAAACACGTGGTTTTTTCACTTGTAACAAAGGACTATACTTATATATAAAATAATTTTTAAAATAATAAAAACTGCGCATTTTAGAACGTGTTACCGATCTGATGACTCAAATGACACACATTTTATAAAATCACTTTAAAAAATCTTACCTACAATTTTAGATGCAGAAATGCAAATTTTTAAGTACAATTCGATAAAACTTTCCACCAGGTACTCAGTATCACGTGGTATAGGTGCAGGAAATGATTTTGGGAGCCTAAACATAGATCGGAAGTTATTGTTACCACTCTGACGGCGGAACTTGGGACACGCTTATTTCGCATCAGCTAGAAAATCAGAAATCGATTAAAACAAAAATGAAGTAAAATATTAACAAAGGGGTAAAAATAGAATCGTTTTTTGTGCAAGTGCGTTTTTTTGGGAAGTTAGAAAGTGCGCATGACCTGTTTGCATGCTAAGCTTTGCTACTTGGGACACGTTACCGATCTGATTTTTGATGTATAAACACAATATTTTCTGATGAAAAAAAAATTTTTTTTTCTGATGTTATTAGATGAAATGAAAGAAAAACTTATCTTCTTTCTGGGGAAAATTATTTTTTTAACTAGTTATTGAAATGCTGGTGAAAATTCACTTGGGACTCAAATTGGCACTTTTCTAAATATTAGCTCTATTAGCAATCAAATATGTGCCAATTCTAAAATATTTATTTCATGTACATTGAAATTGGATTTTAGCACAGAATTGTATTTTTAGACTATTGAGTGAATGGGAAAACTTCAATTTGTTGTTTATTAGACAGATTATGAACTAGTAATGTAATTTTTCGTTATTATTAATTTATCATTCATTAATACATGTAAATCTTGGCAGGATTTACACATATTTGCTATTGAGACATGTTAGTTTGTTTTTTGCATTTAGATCAACAAACCTGAAATTGTAGTAATATCATCAGCTCAGTTCAAAGCATTTCTTCTACACCCACCCTCTGTAATTCCTAGAAAAATCTTTGAACATGCTTTTTTTTTATGAATTAGTATCAATTTTTTTAATGACAAATTTATACTTTCAAAAAATAAATTTCTTTTACTATATGGTATTTAACCAAAAGCATCACCCAACTTACCCACAAAATGGTTAATATTATATCTTTAGTTTTTCCAAACTTTTGATATGCAACTTAAGTGTAGCTCTATTCGTGTTTTTCCATTTATCAGTACATAAATAATAGTTGAGTTATTAACATGCAAGTGTATAACTTAAAATATAGTAAATAGTCACATTTATGTTGATTCTACATTGAACCACTAACTCAATATTAGCTACAAATTTGATGAATTTTAAAATTCCAAAGTGCAAGAGAATAGAGCTATGAAATATTTTTTCTGTAATGGTTTTTCTATTTTTCTCATACAGTTCAATCTTCTTGTGCTGGACGAGTGGATCTTTTTAAATGCAAAATGTTCATACACATTTTTCATTGCAAATTTCCCTAACAATACTGGGTTTAGTAATGTATGCAATTTGAATCCTTAGAACAATATTGCAAGTTATTTATATGATTGTTTCCTATCTGGAGCAGGTGACTTTCATATTCACACGCATAAGAAGGGATTGGGGCCAGCAGTTTCAGCCTTTGCTTTACAAAACGGCTCAGATAATTAGTGAGGGATCCTATTGCTTAAACATCAGGGTGCTCATTGATAAGTTGATAACATCCTACATCTAATAGAATTATCTTTCATGGTTCCCTACCTAGGGCCGGTTTTCAATAAGATAAGGACAAGAAGCCTAAGTCCATTTGTCTTCAAAATTGCTGGATTGTCTCTTTTCTCTCTTAGATAAGGTCCTTGTAACCAGTTTTATCTGGGGAGAGGTAGCATATGCAATACCTTGGACAGCAAGGTAACCAGACCTTCTATGCCCTTATTGAATATGTTTGGAACATGGAAAGCCACCAGATTTAGAATCCAAAATAGTTGTAAATCTAGAGCAGTGGTTCCTAACTAAGGGAAGGCCGAATTGCCCAAAGGGGCAATTCGGTTTCTTTAGGGGGCGATGAATAGTTTAAAGATAAATTAAGGAAAGTTAAAAGCCAGCAAATATCGAAATTGCATAAGAGACCGTTGGTCTAGAGTTCAAGCAAGGAGTCGCAAGTTAAAAGATACACAAATTAAAATTTAGGAGTTTCCTCCTGAGACCCCAATTGCACTTCAAAGGAGTATTTCACCACTCATCGTCAAGTTTATGATTTTTAACATTTTCTTTTTTTTTTTTAATATAAGGAGTTAGTGTTTCTAATTAAAAAAGAAATAATTTCATAAAAAGTTTACTTCTGCTTTTCTAAAGCACGTTAATGATGTTAATTACATTTGTTTTATAAAAGAATGAATGGAGAACAAAAGCTACTTTTATTTTATTACTTCAAATTAAAATTATGCATTTATATTTTCAAAAAATATATATCTATACAATACACACAAGATCCATTGTGTGTAATTTTTTTTTTCAAGAGGGGGTTAAGAAGGGATTATTCAAAGAGGAAGAAGGGAGCAATAAGTGTCAGTCAATTTCTAGAAAGGGGCGATGAGCTGAAAAAGGTTGGAAACCACTGATCTAGAGCAGTGGTTCTCAACCTTTTTGTGGCTAACGCCCCCTTAACGAGTGAAATTTTTTCCAACGCCCCCTTTATATTAAAGGTGAGGGGGCATGCGAAAAGAGTTTTAAAGTTTAAAATAATTTCCTTCTGGAATTTTGTACAATGCTTAAACAAGATATATTCTTCCTCATTAGTTAAATTAAAATGAAGAATAAAAATAAAAAACAAACCTAGAATTGTAAATATTTTATTTTTAAAAGAATAATAACAAAATAAAATGAAACAAAATACAAATAAACAAGCAAAAAAAATTTTTACACAAAAAATGAAGGAAACAATTAGATGCAATAAAAATAAACTAGCAAAGCATTCTTTTTCTTATTCAAAATATGAAATCAACATTCAGAAATATATGTTAGTGAGATATTTGTTTTTGGTGGTTTAAAGCCAGTTTCCTTAGGGTCGGTTTAATATTTTTTGTAAGGTGAAGACGCAAGTCTCCTCTTGGGACGATTTGGTGTCGATTTCTCTGCCTTGTAACTTGGTCGGTGACAACAATGAATCCTCATTCGACGAGGTAGAAATAGGGGAAGACGATTAAAAAATTTTTGGTGCTAGCTCACAGTCGAGGATAAAGTAGGCTGCTAATGTCTCTTTGCAAAAAAATCCTGTAAGATTTTTAACATTCTGGAAACCAGCTATTCAAGCTCCAGTGGTTGAAAGTTCCACCAATTCTTATTGATACTGAACATCAGCTGTCTCAATATTTTCAAAAGGGTTCATGAGCCATTGAGGAACGTTGAGAGAACAATATCCTCAAAACACTCAGAAGTATTTGTGCAAAGACTACAGATGTTGACATAAACGTGAGTATCATCGAAGGAGATTTCAGTAAAAATAAACCAAAATGAAGTGAACAAAAACCAAAGTTAAAATACTGAGGTCAAACAAAAAAGTCAAAGTGAGCTGGCACTCTAAGTATTGCAAATACGATTGCCAGGTAAAAATTTAGCAAAATAACCAAACCGAAGAAAATAGCCAAATTGAACGAATGCCCCGGACCATTGAGATATTTCGGATATCTTTAGGGTAGGACTTACTTTCTCATAGGTACTGAGCTAACTTATGAGAACATGGTAAAAGAAAATTAAGAAAGTTAAAAAACAAAATCGATGACGTTTAATGTTCTGCCAAAAACACTATTTTTGGGAGACACTCGAATGCAATTGTGAATCTTTTTTCCAGTATTTTGAAATCCATTAAATTTCGGCAATAATAATTGAAATCTGATATCCTAAACGGGCAATGTTCAGTCTGAAAACCAGTTTCGTTTAGCAACAATCAAAATAGGCGACTGAAACTTGAGGGCTTAATATGACCATTTTCACCTGCAGATGCAGGATGGTATTTAACATGCATGATAATTACTAAAAAAAAGGCATTATTAAATTTTTTTTACAGCTATTGGAAATATAATCTATCAACAGTTCGGCTAAAAAATAATCAAATGATGGTGTGACTAATGCTTTTGAATTTTAACTAGCTATGTGTGATCAAAATTAGATAAATTGGCTAATATTAGGTAAAACCATGCAACCCTGATTGCAACTGCGATTTATTGCAACAGTTCTTCATTAAGGAAAGCTGGACCGTGGAGAGATGGCGGGTGCCCTTGAAGTGGAAACGAACTGCTTTACTTTGTAATAAGTAGCATCAGAGAGATCACACCGGAAGTAAAAATGTTAACGTATGAGTGAACAAAAAATAATTTTTGACGCTGATTCTTCCTATTTCAAAATGAAAGAGGTCCGTTTCCACTTCAAGGTCATCCGCCATCTCTCCGTAGACAAGCTACAACATTCTATTCTATTCTATTATATTCTAGAAGTTAATAAACTTCGACACACATGAGGACTGCGTACTATGCGCCTTGCCTCCACAGATAGTACAATACAGATTTTATTGAAGGAAAAAATTTACAGCACAGAGAAGGAAGTTACACCCAGGGCAAAGGCGGGAATCGAACCCGCGCCTCTTGAGATTACAAACTGACGGGCAGACCCACTGCGGCGTTGAGGCCCCTAAGCTACAACATTCTCTCAAAATTATCGGACGAAAACGATGACGAAAAAATCAAATCGCTACAAAAGAGAGAAAGAGAGAGAAAAGGAAAAAAAGATAAGTAAAATCGCTCAATTATTTTAATAAAAAAAGTCACTCCCGAAAAACATTAGGAAATATGTAATTCCAGAGTGCATAGTTTATTTTATCTTCGACACAATTAATTCAAGTTGGATTCTTGATTCAATGCAAAATTCAATTTCGATTTTTAAAATTAAAATAAATTCTAACACATTTATTGTCCTCTAATCTCCAAATTTTCCCACCGCCCCCCTATCGCCCAAAATATACCCACCGCCCCCCTACTGCCCAAAACATGTTCACCGCCCCTCAGCACCTTCCCACCGCCCACAGGGGGGCGGTACCGCCCCCGTTGAGAACCACTGATCTAGAGCAACAATTAATAAATGAGGTAGAATCAATGGGCAGGAATGGCCATTACAAATCTTTACATACCCTCCCACTTCATGCAATGACTGCCAGCTTGTAATCCTAAAGCATCATGCTAACAGGTAGGGAATACAGGGGGCCAGTCTTTATCCCCACCATCTTCCTATTTGGACTATGCCTTAGGATTCGCACAAAAGAGCTGGTGAGTTCATTCTCGTGTCCCCCATCAAGCCCTGGGATATCTTGGTGAAGTACATGTAATACTCTGCCAGCTCAGTTATAAAATCTAGAGACTGCAGTTTTGTTCTTATTAGAACTGCTCAGACAATAACCGAACTGGAGGCAGAAAACATCTTATAGAAGCAAAGAGCTAAATAAACTGGTAGCTAGTGTAAAATTAGCACACTAGCTAGAGACTGTAGCTGGCGGTGTATTATATGCAGTTCCGTCTTAGCCCTGCCTTGGGGTGGCAACTTACTGCTTAATACCCAAACTTTGCCTTCAATTTACGAGTTGAGCCATACCATTGCTGCAAGCTCTCTGATGTAGCATAGCCTTGGAATTTTAATCATTACATCATATGGTGTTTTTGTCATTGTGCTGTTTTTTAAAGTTATATATATCTATATACATAAGACTACTTTTGTATGCTTATGTCCGGGGTAAACTTCAAAACTACTGAACCAATTTTAACCATTTTTTCACCGTAGATAGCTGCAGTAACAGGGAGCAGGATAAGCTATAATTTATTTCTAAAAAGCTTAGTTTAAAAAAGTTATTATGAAAAATAGGAAATTTCCTATAGTTTCCCCATTAAATTATTAAATTTTCAGTCTATTGTTGCAAAAATTCATTGCCTGGTAACAATATTAATGGTGATCATAATAAAAATGTGAACCAAGGCTTCTCTGGAGTAAGTGTGAAATTTATTGCTTTCTTAGGATTTTTAGATTCATCTGTGCCAATAATCGCTAACGAGACTAAATAAAAAGATAATTGATTTTGGCAACAGTTAGAGAACAGAAAATGTTGATAGTCAAAAAATTTCTAAGTTTGGTACATAAGATGTTTTCACCAATGTAGTCACAAGGATATAAACTAATGATGGGACTTATTTTACGTGTAATGTTTGGAAATACTTGACTCTGGTGCGATTGATTTTACAGGGTGCGACAAAGAAACTTGCTGATTTTAATTGGATGCTAATTAGCAAGGAGTGGTTAGAAAGGAGTGGGAAGAGTCTCATTTTAAAGAGAGGGTCCTGAAGTTTTGTTACCTCATAGTTTAGTTGTCGCCATGCGTTGGACAAAGGAGCAACGAGCTTTCGTCGCCGAATGTTACTTTTCAAATAATCTTTCGGTGGTCGCCACTCAACTTGGTTCCTTCCTTTCCGAACTCGGTTCAAAATTCAGCCCGTTGTTCCCATTCTTGGCTGGGAATTGACTGTTTTGTGGGTGAAAACATTCAGGGAAAGTGAGAGTGTGGCAAACAGAGGCCCAGGAGGTCAACGGATTTCCAGAACCCTAGAAAATGTCGGAAAAATGAGGGAGTCGTTTTTGCGCTCTCCCAGGCGTTCGACGCGTAAACACGCTGCTGCTTTGGGGATTTTTGATTGAACACTGAGACGAATTCTTCACAACGAACTCCAGTTTCATCCCTACAAACTTGCTGTGGTTCACCAGTTGAGTGATAACGTCTCCTTGAAAGGTGACGTACCGTGGCCGGCCCGCTCTTCCGATTTAACACTCTGTGACTATTTTTTATGGGGGTATCTCAAATCGATCGTTTACAACGACAAGCCCCGGACCCTGCAACGCCTGGAGAACAACATCCGGCTAGCTATCACCAACATCCCATCAGTCGATATGCTCGAAAGAGTGCAACAAATCTAGGGTACATGAGTGCATCATTAACAGGGGCGGTCATTCTTCCCGATGTAGTTTTTAAATGGAACTAATATAAAAATTCAGAATGAGTACCATATCTTATAAAAAGTAGTAAACTGATACATGAAGTACTTTTTCCTTAGTTGACTTTTCAAGTCTGCAAGTTTCTCCGCCGCACCCTGTACCATGCTTATAACATTTCCGATTTACCTAAACATTATTTGTAGCTTGCATTTGTATTTAAGGTGTGTAATACAGTTTTTTAGTTTGTCCAGTCAGAAAAAATTGCCATTGTTTACAGAAGTAGCCATTGTGTGTATAGATATGCACTTTAATGTTGAAAAATTCATGAACAAGTGTCACTAAAACACCATACCCGGCCGAAACCCGGGCAGGGCCGGGTACCCGGCTAGTAATATATAAATGTGCAATTCAAATGTAGGACGAAAATAGTACTAGTTCAGGGAGCAATAAAACATGCTGCTTAAACATTGATGCAAGACACAGAAAAAGTATTTCAAAATTACTTTTAATTAACACAATATCACCTATAAGTACAGTAAGTACACGTATAAATATTCTTATATGTATATTTCTTTGAATAAAAGCACTTTCATTTATAAAAATGAACCAGTTAATACAAAGCAAATTGTTCAAAAATTTTATGTTTTGTTAACAGCATTGGTGTTTTAAACAGGTAATATTTTAACATACTATGGTGAATCCACCCAATGTTAAATAAGTCAATGCAATAGTTAAAATCTTATTTTTGTAAAATACAAATGTTGTTAAAAAACATAAAGTCTACAAGGAGAAAAAAAACAGAAGATTTCAACACAAGCTTTTTTTTTAATTCTGCGTGTCATTTTAGAAAATACAAGAAACACAGTTTGAAATAGATATATATTTCATAAAATCACCTGTTCTCAATTGGGACTAGAGACAACAAAAATCTATAAATAATAAATAAATAAATACAGAGAAAGAAAATTAACAAAATATTTTTAAGATGAAACATAAATAGATGAGACTTATGTTTCAAAATCCACATTATACTTTCTCTTTTTTTTAACACAAAATTACCCATCAGCAAATTTTATTTAAAAATCCTCTTTTCTTTGGTGCGTTACAAATTGTACTTTAATTATAATATCACGTAGCAATTTACTTAATAACATTTTAGATTCTTTTTTGTACAGCAGAACCCATATGTAAAGAAAATCTTATAACTAAGACTGTTCATTAAATTTAGTAAACTTATTACATATAAATTAAAAATCAAGAAAAAATTCAATTGTAAAATTTTTATGAACTTATAAATGTGCTAAAGTTTTCAATAAAAAAAGAAATTTGCAATTATAAATACTAAGAAACACAGAATCAGGGTTGTTAAAATAACTTTTTTTTAAACTTTCAATTTTAACTGTAATGCTTCAATTTACTGCTTAAAAATATCAAAACAAAGCACTAGTATATAAAAGGCAACTGGTTATTTTACATCTTCTATTTTATGCAGGTATTTCCCAGAAAGGAATGTTTGACATAATACAATATAATCTTCAGTGATTTAAATTTTTCTTTCTAAATAAAATCAAGACACGTCTAGTATATATAACATATTTTACAATATATATTTTTCTGTTCTTGTAACCAATTTTAAATACAAATTTAACTTTCCTAAAATTCATTTTCAGTTCTAATTGTTGATTCTCATAAAATTCTAACTGTCTATAGATTATTTCATTATATTATACTATATATATATACTCGAATCATTAATTTTTTAAAAATGAATGCTTAGATACATAGATATTAAGTTAATTTTTAAAAAATTGTTGCATTGTTTTTGAACTCCAGAAACATGCAAAAGTCAAATATAATATTAGAAAGGAAATTTACACATTATATAATGTTTAAAACTATGAACAAGTTGCAGACATGAGTTTAAAAACTTACAAATCAGACATTTTAATAGTATTAACCACTTTTAGTCCATATTTTTCTTTTTAAACTGAATTCTACAAAGTTTTTTACACATTATTCAACTTTGGTTCCTTTCATACTTATTAGCTTCATATTTTATTTAAAAAAAACAATGTCTGATAATTCTTGAATTTTATCTAACTCTCTCGAAAATGCAGTTGAATTGGAGGTTAGATCAAAAAAGCATAACAAATATGATTTCATAGAAATTACGAGTCAGACATTATATAACTTATTGTTCCTTCAGTAACTAAAAACTTGGTTCACCAACATGATTATGATTATCACCGGGACTAAACTTAAACAGAAAACAGGATTTTACAAATATATAATACGAAAAGTTTTGTAAAATATCTAATATAAAAGTCTACACAAAATAATACTGTAAATTTGGCTTTAATTCAGTTAAACGTGCAAAAAACTTAAAAAAGCATATTACAAATAAAAAATAGTCTACAATGGTGCAATATTCTGTACATTGTGAATGTAACAAACATGTAGAATAAATAACGATCTTTCTAATGTACATTTTCATTTCAAAGGTTTTCCATTTTGAACTATTAAAATGATGGAAAATAGTACTTTATACTTACAAAGTGTTCCTTATCAAGGAAGTAAAACAATAAAATTTTATTATCTGCCTTTGAGCAAAATATTTTACTTTTTTCTCATGGTACTTGCAGTATAATAATTGCCAAAAAATACCAGTTAAAACTGATTTACATCATGAAGATAAAAATAGTATCCATAAATTTAATTTATGAATCTACAAAATTTTAAAGCATATCCATACGTTCAAAATATTCTTCATTCGTTATTACTAAGTACGTTTTCATTGTGAACAAAACTTGATTTAAAATGTTTTAAAAGCAAGGGGAAAAAAACATATATAATTCTTCAGTTTTGAAAAGCTAAAGAATTGATACAAATCATAAAAAATAAATTTGAAAGGGAAAAATGAGTTATTTTTAAAATTTATAATTAGAATATCCAATTATCCTGTGTTAAATGTGCCAGAGTTATAAGTACAATAGTTATTTAGATAACTTTCATTATTTAAATGAATAATAAAAATGCTTATCGTAAAAATGAGCATTCTTTATGGAAATGTTTTACTAAGTACAAAAAAGAGCATTGTTAAAAGTCTATACTCTATAGAAGATATCTCATCCTTCTATAACTCATAATAAATCAAAATTTGACATCACACAAATAACAGTTAGATAAAATCTATTATCAAGTAACTCTATAAGGCACTTGAGTCAAAATACTCTTTCTTATGCTTCTTAGATGAGCGAGTGATCATCTACTGCTTCAACAGGTACTCTGATTTCTTCAATCTCGCATCCATATGCAGCCCTTGTTAACTTCAGGATAGTGTGCAAGGGCACTTTCAGGTATGGGATTTCAGCTGCGAAGTGGGCAAAAGAAAAATGTATGCCCACTGATGAGGCGCATATTTTAAATTTACTATCATTTAACTCAGAGGGTGGAAGAAAAACCAAAAATATGTATTGGGTTCACTTTTTCAATTTTAGGAAAGATGAAAAGAAAATAAATGCAAAATAACTATTTCAATAGTATAATGAATGTAGAAAAAAATAATGAAACAAAAATCAGACTGAAAGAAAAAATCTGAAAACAACAGCAACTAAGCAATTCTAAAGGCACACTGAATAGCATTTACTATAAGTCTGAGGATATACAATGTTTTTTTGAGTGTTACAAAAAATGAAGCAAATTAAAAGTATAAAAACAGACTAAAATTTAAACCACTTCTAACTTATGATAAATAATTATATTTTTTAAAACAACTTGTTTCATAATAAATAAATAAAATTATTTAAGTATGAGCCAAACTAAGAAAAGGCCATAGCTAAAAAAAATCTTGGTTTGAAAGAACTCAAATGTCATAAAGACAATTTTTCAGACCAGATGATTCTAATCATATTTCTATGAGCCTTTTTGTTTGACAACCACCTAACCTCAATATTCTGAATTCATAGGATGGTAGAGAAATACAAAAGATTTCACAAAATAAACAAATTTCTACCAAAAGTACAATCCTTTGTTATGCATCAAAGAAACAAATAAAGCTCAAAAATTTTGCTTTGAAAAAATAAAAATATAAAAACTCTTAATAGAATATGAGATGCAATTAATCAATTGCATGAACAATGAGAATAAATGAATCGTTTATTTCGAAAAGGTAACATCTCTATTTTGATCTCCTCTGTCTCTTTAGAAAATTAAACAGCGCACGGTTATATTTTTGAATGTCATAATCAATGAAAACATGCCTTTAGTTAAGTACACAATTACTGCAATAATTTACCAAATAACCTTTGATTATGACATTCAAAAATATAACCGTGCGCTGTTTAATTTTCTAAAGAGACAGAGGAGATCAAAATAGAGATGTTACCTTTTCGAAATAAACGATCCAAATGTGTTTTATACATTCTATTCTATATCTATAAGTAAAACTATTTATGAGAAAACTTACTCGATTTTTTGTCCATGAAATAAGCCAGCAAACATCTTAAAACAGCCTGATGAGCTACGACTAGAACGTTTTCCTGCCTTTCAAGTTCCTAATAAAGATAAGGGGTAAGGCACATTAGAAATCAGAAATTGACAAATGCTTTTTTAGATACACTGAGAAATAAAAGTAAAGAAATTTACCATTATAACAGGCTCCAATCTTGATACTAAGTCTTCATATGACTAGAGAAGAAAAAATAATGAATATTAATATTTGATACTTTAAAATTAGAGAACAGTATTTCATTGATATTACACCAAAAATTTAATCCAGCTCATCACATCTAGTAAAAAAACTGGAAGAGGAGAGTTCAACTATTCATTAAGTTGATTGATGTACCCTAAAGTAAAGAGAAGAGTAACAAAAAGCATGCATCAAGATCATAGGCGGATTTAGGACTTAGCTCTTGGGGGGCAGGGTTTTTTTTTTTGACTAATAGTTGTAATTATTGCCTACATGTTCATTTTTATTTTAATTTTTGAGAAAAATTTCTAGCTTTTGCGGTTTTGTAAAAATATTTGCAATTCTGTTTTTGGTTTTTAGCGATTTATCACAAAATGGGCGATTTTTATAAATTGTATCTTTGAATTATTTAGATTTTAATAATGACAATGATTGGCTTACTTAGACTTAGATAATGACTTACTTTTTGAATAACATTCAGAAAGCAAGTAAACGGTTACAGCTAAATGAATAGCTCGTTTTATCCTATATTTTAATTTTTCTTATATCTTAATTTTATAATTAATGGTTTATGTTTCAAAGTGGCCATTTAGACAACTTTTTACACCTCATGACAGCCTTACAATTTGTATTACGTGTACAATGCCTCCCTTCTCCCTCCAATGGAAAAGAACATAAATTATACTCTTCATTTTTCACTTCTAAATTATTCAAAAAAAATTTTTTTTCTTTGAAAATTTTCGAAGCTGTGTTATTACTGTAAAGAAAAGAATAAATTGAAGAATGTAAATTTGAATTCTGAAATGTATAAAGTAGGTTTAAGCCTGATTAAATATCTAAATGCATACTTCTCCTCTTGGATATCTGTACTTGAACTTATCAGAATCTCTTGCAGAAAATTCTTGCGGATATTTTTCCTTGATTTCTTCATACGTCATTTCTTCACAAATGCCCTAAATTTAAATATTGATATAAACAAAAAAGAAAAAAATTTATTGTAGAAACAGCTATAATAAAAATTGCAAACAATCAATGTGAGATAAATTAAATATAATATCATTATTTGTTAAAATTGCACTAATGCAAATGGTTATTCTCACAAAAAATGTCATTGCATGTATGGTGTTATTTATCAAAATGAACTTTTTTTAAATAAAATTTATTTTCAAAAAAGAAAAACTTCAATTTAAGAAGTAACAGTAAGTTTCTGCCCTTAAGCCAGGGCTAAAGCAGTACATACATAATAACCAAGCTGGCGGTGTATTGCATACAATTTAAGAGTTTATAGGATGTTTTAGGAGGGAAATTACTCTTAAAACAAGGATAACTGAAAAACTCATTATGAAAAAAAAAAATGTCAACCAAATATATCAGATGTTCTTAGAAAATCATTGAAATATTACAAAAAATAAAATTCATCTGACAACTGAAAATCTCCAGTTTAAAAAATATTATATTATTTCCTAATTTAATGCTTGACTGCAAGCATTACTCATAGCTGCAAAGAATAAATCGATAATCATTATTATGAAAGTAATTTGGTTAACAGTTATTTGATGAAATAAGATGAGCCAAGTCACTAAACTCTAAATAGCACTCAACATTCAGTTGATTGTGCTATTTTGCATTTATTATAACTAGTAATATAATCATTATTTCATATGAGTTCAAAATTCAGATGTCAATGTCATTCTTTATGAAGCTGCTATACTGAGGGGGAGGTGGGGATGTGCTTTTTAGATAACATGAGATGAGCATTTTAAAACTGATAAAAGCTACCACAGCACTACTAACTTCAAAGTAAAATTAGTACTTTTATAAAGCATATTGTATAGCTTTTCCTTTTTCTTTTTAATTCAAGAAACCTGAAGAAATGGGGAAAGGGAAGCAAAACTAATTAATTTTTGACTGTAAAATAAAAAGAAAAAACTCAACACCAGAAACACATGAAGACAAATGAAAAAGCTGCTTTGTACATTAAAAACAAAGAAAAAGAAATGACAAATATGAAACACAAACATAGATATACATAAATGTAAACTAACAGCATCTATTTCATTAAGAGCTTTCCATCGTTCCTGAGGTGCAATTATACCAGAAGCAGTTTGCACTGTTCTTTTCAGTAAACTAGTCCAAATTCGCAATCGAGGAATCTGTTGCTCTTTTATGTACTTAGCCAACATTTTTGCATACTAAAAAGAAAAGGAACAAAATTCACAACACTCATTTATGCAAATACAAAATAAAAGAAATTGTAACTATGTATCAACTTTTTTTAATTATATTTTTTTCATTACTGGTTAAGCTAAATTTATGCAAAAAGTTCTTACCTCCCATCCTCGTTCTGATAATTCAGAATCTCCTCCTATTTTCCCCAACGCATTGAATTCACTTTCCCCATGCTATAAATAACAATAATAATAATAAATACTCATAGTTGTAACATAAATAAAAATACAGAGAGTGATCAAGAAGTAAGCACCCAAATATATTGCTAATCATCCATATTGAAATGCTGTTTTGAGAAATATTCAATTTCACAAAAGGATCAGGGGTAGCAGAGAAATAATTCGTATATATATGGTCTCCGTAAAATAATTGAACAACAATAGAAACAAAAAATATCTTGAGCAAAGAATTTATTCAGCAAAACTGTGAACTTCTAAAGAAATATTACTGCAGCAAAATTACATTAACAGAAAGAAAAAGAAAATAATTTATAAAATTATTATTTTTCATATTTGCTATTTGACACCCACAGATACAAGAACATAAAGCTATTTTTTAGACACATTTTCGATAAAACTTGACCTCTAAAAATCTGCTGAAACACAAAACATTCATTACTGACAAACTAGTAGAAGAAAAAAGTTATTTCTGTTTAATCAGCTCTCACGCAGATTTATAAATTACAGTATATGAGAATAATTTGTAAGTAAAGATTATAAAAATTTAAAAGTTTTATAAATGAATACTAATCATATAAAGTTTATCTATGACTTTCAATACAAAATAATCTTTGAATCAGAATACCATATTAATAATCACTTCAGTATCGGTTTATTTCTACATGATTTTACTTCAAAAAGAGTTTTTCTTCTAACAGTTAAAACTGCTTTAAAATGAGAAAACTTTTTACCAAAAACTATTTTTTGTAACAAATGTCCATTTGGCAGTGTGCCATGTAGATAAATTTGACACTTACCCTTGTAAGATAAATAGAACGAGGAATAATGTGAATATTCATTAGATAATAAACAATTCTACTCTGGATATGACCTATAAATAGAAAAGAAAAAAATATTTTGAAAATAATTGCTTTGGTTTATCTATAGGTATAAAACAAAAAAAATTGACATACATATTGATTCAGCAAATCAAGACTTTCTGCTATTCATGCAAACCAACATGTGTCTGAACAAGCTTACGGGTGATATTGACCAGCGTTTCACAAACTATTTTGACCAGTAGACTGGTTTAAATTTTGGAAGAATTTTGTGAATTTGTAAATTTATTTATTTTTATTTATTTGTAAATTTATTATTTATTTACTTTTACTTATTTACTTGTATATATATATATATATATATATATATATATATATATATATATATATATATATATATATATATATATATTGCATCTCAAAAAAAAAAAAACACCTAGAACTATTAAACTCTTTATTTTCACTGTGATTTGCTTACAATAATACTTAAAAATAAGCAATTACTTAAATAAATAAACCTTTGAGAAAAATCAAAGAACCTTTCAGGGTATTTTTGTGACAGTCTGGATAACTTTGCGCCACTTCAGAATATTAACTTAAAACTTTTCTCTTTAAAAGAGACAAAAAATTGCATCAGTTCTTTTACTAACTCCTTCTCAATTACTCATCTTAAAATCTAAATTTACCCTTTGAACATGATTTTCAAAAACAATGGCTGTGAAACACTGCCAATATTAGAGTCTTATTTATGATATAAATAATAAAGCTAGTAAAACATATTATATCTAGTTAAAATACCTTTGATAAGGCAAGAAAGAGCAAGTAACTATAATAATAAATGACAGTAACAATAAAATACTACTTTCCTCAGAGTTTTTAAACTAAAATTATCTGCTATTAATATATTTAACTACAATTATTAATATATTTAACTACAATTACTTGACCGGTTCCCAAGGGACTGGCTAAAAGCTTTGAGTTAAAGGAAGTTTGAGTTAAAGGAAGTTCGCACTGTCTTCTCAAGAGAGGACCCAATGAACACTTCGGGATAAAGAAATATTCGAGCTACTAATACTCGACTGTATAAATAAATTAAACAATTATCTGATGCAAAATTCAAGTTAAATTTAATTAAGAGTAAAATTGAAAAAAAAAACCCTTTTCCTGTTCTAAGACAGAATTTCTTACAAAAGTAATCAAAGGTAAGAAAATATATAAACCTTCATGTCGATGAACGAAAACTTTTTGTCCTGCATTATAAATCTGCATAAAAGAGTAATTGCTTTCAATATTTTCATCCATTGGCTGATAAACTTTGACGTAATGCTCAATGCGAAACATGAAATCTGAAAGAGCTTCTTCAACATTTCGATTTCGATAATCAGGGCTGTTTACTTTCACTTCCTAGAAGAAAATCAAAGGATGTTCTTCAAAACGATAAACATGAATGCATGTGTACATATATTTTCAAGTACTAAGTTTGATACTTACCCTCAAATTTGCTTCAATTATGCTTGGGTCATCACAAGTGGATTCAACAAAAAATAATTTTGCTCCAAATTTGTCACATACAATTTCATAAATTAACTTTCTCCTGTCATAAGTAGTGTTCGTGGCATCATAAACCTAATGCCAAACTAAAATATAAGCTTTTGATAATGAAATACTGAAGTTTCATAATGCAATACATAAAATAATCAAGCATAAATAATTTAATTTATAGTTAAATTATATTTTTAGAACATTTTTTTTTTTTTTTTGATGATTTAAAATATATTAACACAACTTCAATTTGTCGTTTAAAACTTTTTTTAATAACTTACTGCTTAAGTTTTAAATATGTCATTAAAAGAGTTCATCAACAAAAGCATAAAATTATCAAATTGATGCTAAACAGCCAAATTGGAAACTGTCCTGGACATACTTTTCAAAAAAGGACACAAAACATAAACAGTACATCCAGTATTTCACAGAAAAAAAATCACACAAAACACAAACAGCTCATCGAGTATATCACAGAAAAAAGCATACAAAACATAAACAGCTCATCCAGTATTCCATAGATTTTTTTTTTTTTTTGTAGTAAAATTTCTCTATTTCAATATTAATTTTATTTGTTTATTTATTTAGACTTGAATACTTTCTTAAAATTATATTTAAAACCCTTCCTTAAGTTCAACACTTTTAATAATAAATATGAATTGGGAGGGGGGGGGGATAGTATCAATAAAAAAAATTAAACTTACAGCTACTTCTCCGTCTGTCTCCAGCCACTTGCACATGTCTTCAAGAGCATCTAATGCACATTTACTGAAGTATAAAATAAATAAATAAATAAAAACTTCAAGTTCACATAAATAAAATTAATGAGTGCATCTTAGATTAATAAAAGTAATGAAAATATATTTTGTCAAAAGAATTAACTGAATTTTTGACATTGATTTTTATAACATTAAAGAATTTAAGGAACAGGCACTTCTCCTTGCTTTTCTGGTAACAGCAGCTCAGCATCATAAACTAAATATTTTTCAACTTTGAAAAAGGCATCCTTGTAATAAACTCCAAAATTTAGAATTTTATACTCCAATATCATTGATTTTAGCTTTTATATTCAAACACATAATGCTATCTGATTCTTTTTGATAGTAAAGCTACAATGAAGGAAGCAAAAAATTAGGGAAGTTAAGCTATAGGATATTGGAATAGATTTTTAAACTATGCAATATTCAGTTATGAATAACAATGAAATTAATAAGTTACAAAAATATTTACTTTCAAACTATTTGTATCTTAAAATTATAATAATGAGCAAGTATGATCACACACACACAATCAGTTTTATCATTGATCATATTTATGAAATACATTTATTTGTGTGAAACAATCTTTTTATTTACCTAGGTTTTTTTTTTTTTTTTTTTTTTTTTTTCCATGTTCAGTTAGAAAAATAGTTTAAAATTCCTCATTTAAAAGTTATTTTATACCATAATTATTACTATTTTACTTACATATATTTACTGAAATGTGCAATAAAGTGTGCATGCTTTTTAGAAAACTTGTTTAAAAGTCTAAAAACGGGGGTGGGGGGGGGGACAAACTATAAAAATCCAGAATTATCATAATCAAGATGAGGAGATACATTCATCAGGATCTCATTAAATATGTTAAAAATACTTTTATTTTCTGTAAAACCAATCAATAAGACAAATTAACAACAATCAATAATTTAATATCAAAAATCAAAACAGAAAAATTATTTGTTAATGTATCTTTTTAAAAAAGCTGAGTAAAAATTCAATGTAACTTTCAGCTGCAAAAATAAAATATTTAACGGATGCAAAAGAATTGAAATCTTGAACACAGCCATTAACTTTTAACCACACCAACGTTAAACTTTGGAATGCTTCCAAAGAAATTCCTCGTTTTTAATGAGAACATAATACATCTGATTTACATAAAACTGATTAGCATTTAAAGAACTAGAGATCTTTTCCAAAAAGTACGTGAAAATTATTAGAATACTCAAAATATTTTGAAATTTTGAAGCATGAAAAATAGTTGTAAGAGGAGAATAATTGTTAATACATTACTAACTCACTACTATGTTTATTCTTTCACAGGATAATTAAAAATTAAATTGGGGGGGGGGGGGATAAAGATGCAATGGGAAATCTCGCAAAATAGAAGTTTTAATTGCTGGCAGGTATCTGTGCTGCGGATTGGAACAGACAGAAACCAACTCAAATGCTGATTTTGTTCCAGCGAAGTAAATAAATATAAATATGCTGGAAATATTATAATAAAAATAATCGTGAAGAACTAACATATTAAGAAAATATCAGCAGAATTTTAAATTGGCCGAATCCCCTAATCAAATCCATAATTTCAGTCACAACAGGCCTGTAATTTCAAGTTTTTCCTCGGGGGAGGGGAGGCAAAGGGTGAAAACACAATGCAATTTCATCAGAAAACCATAAAAACCACACCCAATAATATGTAAATACATTGATTTCTCAAATTCGGGGGGGGGGGGGATTGACACCCCCCTGAATCTCCTAAATGATATGCCTGGATTACAATTTCTTAACAGGTTTAGATCAATCCCAAAAAAGAATAGAAAGCTTTCAAAAAAAGTTAAATATTTTTAACAATTATATTAATAATAAATAAATTAAAGAAAAAAAGGAAAGTAGATTTCCCCAAAAATATAGAGCACTTCCATGCATTTGCTTAGCTTAAAAACTAACTATAAACAGCTTTAACTTCAACTTGTTGAAAATTTTATTGCCTGCTTTTGGATAATTAATATTTTCTACTTTGATTAAAATTCTTAAGCATGTGTTGTTCACTTCGAGACCATTTCTCAAAAACAGAGCTGTTTTGATGAAATTTATAGATTTGTAAAGAGCGCATCAAACTATATTATACATATGTAAGTTAGATACATAGAATCCCCCCTTCTCCCCCCCCCCCCGTTACATCGAAATTTTCCCTTTTAACTAAAGCTTATATTATAAAAAAAAATGGTATCACAGTAGTTCCCAGAAATATGCTTCTTTTTAAATAAATTCTTAACCTGATATGTTTTCCAACATCTCTAACTTGTGTTCCACCATAAAATAATAAAAATGTTTATTTGTCAAAAAGTAATCTTTTTAAAAAAAATTTTATATTAGGAAAATGTTTGTAATATAGTAATAAGTTAATCTTTTTTTAATACACATCTCATCAATTTATTATTTTTTATGATTTCGGTCACGTCGCGTTTTTGGATATATCGCGCTTTTATATTGTTTTTAGATGTTTATTTGTCAAAAAGTAATCAATATAAAACAATAGAATACATAGACATGTAAAATTCTTACTTCCTGATCGCCATGGCTTCCCTGTTGTTGGGATTGAAAAATTCATGATTCTTGTACGCTTCAGTAGCTTGGCGCCGATATTCACCAACATTGAATACTAAATGGGAGACAAATACTGAATTCAAATACTTCTTAAATATGTAAAGAACAATATTAGAATAAAATACAATTCTTTTATATACCTTTAATTTATTACACTATGGGGCTCCACCCTCCACTTTGTATGTTTAAAAAGAGATTTTCAAATTTATTGTGTCTGGTAAAATTTTTCTCTGTAGCTCCATACGTAAATCGAGTTCAGAGTAGAATCTTCGCTAAATTAGAAACCATAATATCTGCTGTTCTAATTAATTGATAAAACTCCATCTTGTTCAGAAAAAAAGGCTCTTGTGAATGATACAGAACGTGAAGGGTTGTGGGAACTCTTTTTTTTTTTTTTTTCGCAATTAAAGTGAAATTTCAGCTTGAAAAAATAATTGAAAAATGAAAAGCTCCGAGGTGCTTGTAGAGTTTATTCAGTATTTTGGAAAACATCTTTCAGAGTTTTCCTCTTTAAAATTGTTATTTTAAAATTGATCATGCAAGAACAGTGCTTAGAGAAATTGTTATTTAAAAAATAAAATAAAGGCTTGTCATTGAAAATTTTAGTATGCTTATCCTGATGTAAAAACTACCTCTTCAACAAAAGTTCGCAAAATTTGTATTTTTTACTAGTCGCTTGTTAGGTGCTGGGACAGGTGGTTTCTGAAAAACTGTGGTATGGTGTTGCCTCAAATCCTGCCTTGAGAGGTCACCGTGATCTTCCAAAACAATTTCTTATTCAGCAGTTTGCTGACGTTTCGGCAATTTAGAAAAATATTGCAAAATTTGATATTTTTTATTTTTAAATATAAGAAGCTTTTTAATGACTCCCACTGTTTTTTTAATTAGATGTAATGCAAGAAAAAGTTTGTATTCAGAATTAAATTCAGAATTTCGTTTTTCGGTATTTCGATTTTCGGTAAAATTCAGAATTTCGTTTGGTAAACTGGGAACCCCTCCCCCCTACCTATCCGAATATTTCAATGCATGAAGCCCCTTCTGAATTGTGGAGCGTTAGATCAACCAAACCACCAGTGCTATTTTTTTAGGACATTCCACAGCTAGAAATTATTGAAAACCGTATAAATAAAACAAGTCATGAAAATTAAAATATAATAATTATTAACTGTAATCGCAAAGAGCTAATTTATAAAAATTTTCAAACCAAACAGTACTTTTGCATCAAAAAAGAAAAAGCAAAATTTTTATTTTTAAAAGTAAATCATTAAAAGAAAAGGAAAATAGATCTGAAAATATTTCAAAAAGCTATTATAACAGCCTATATAATTATATATTATACAGCTATTATAACAGCGGCATTTATACAGCTATTATACGGCTATTATAACAGCCTATACAAGCTATAAAGAAGGGGGGGGCCCTTCTTTCTTTCTCAGCAAATCTTCTTTTAACTCACAATACATTTTGGAGAATAATGTGTAACATGGGGAGGGGGAGGATATATACCTATCAAAGCGTCATAAGATAAAATATTGGAACAAAAGAAAAATATACTTATTGCAAAAAGAAATAAAGAGAAGAGATAATTTCTTATCCTGAATGTTTGCTGAACATTCTCGAGGAGTTAAGTGGGAAAGTATACATTATGTACGAACTTCAAATTTATATCAATCTTAAAACTTAAGTAAATAATAACTCCTTTGAAGGACCAGAAAAGTTTTTTTTTTTTTTTTTTTTTTTTTGCCTCTCTTTCTTTCCGTTTTCTGAAAAATTCTTTGTGCTATCTAACTTTTTTTTTTTATCCGACTACTAGGGCTGCGACATCGATGTCGATGTTTTGGAAACATCGATGTTTTGGAAGAACATCGATATTTTTACCATCGATGTTTGAGGGTTGATGTTTTTCCAACATCGATGTTTTGGGTTTGATGTTGCTTTCGATGTCGATGTCTTATATTCCAGCAAAGAAAGCCAAAGAAAAATATACGATAAGCATACTCATTAAAAAGTTTTCATGTTTAATCAAAAGTTGCAATATTAACCTCATTTGGGAAAAAATTCTATAATTATTAGCAATGTTTTGTTTTCGATGTTTCTGAAACATCTCAAATTTGCTTTCACTTTTTTTTTTACCTTTTAATTATTGTTGTTTCGCATTTAGTGTTTTTTTTTCGATGTCCTTTTTACATTTCAACAAAAAAAAAAAAAAATAATAATAAAAATATGCGATAAAATAGATTCATATTTCTCTAACCACTAGTCGCAATTAAAGTTTTTTTTAAACCCTAGCGATGATTTACAGTCAATGATTTTTAAACATCGTTGTTTTGCATTTAATTTTTTTTTCCGATGATGTTTTACATTTCAGCAAAAAAAAAGTTTTATGAAAATATGCGACAAAAAAAGTTATACAGTTAATCAACAGTTGCAGTATATATCTCGCTGAAAAAAGTTTTCTTAACTGACATCGTTATCTTACGGTTAATGTTTTTCCAGGAGACAAAAGATGTATCCAATTGAGTGGTATAAAGAGGCGCTTGTAATGGGGAGTAACTGATTAATAAATACATTAAAATATGTAAGAAATTGAAGAAAAACTGATCGATGTTTTGAAACATAGATGTTGGAAAACATCGATGTTTTTATTTTTTTGTCGATGTATCAATACCATCGATGTCCTTATTTTCCAACATCGATGTCTTAAAACATCGATGTTTTGCCCTCGATGTCGCACCCCTACCGACTACGGCCCAGACAAAAGGAAGGGTTATACAAATACAAATGTGACAACCAGCAACAGGCTCTGGGCCCAACTGGGCTGGTCCTAGTAAAATTATAGACCCCAATGAAGATCAATGGCCCTCTTAAAACTATCTACTCCCTTGCTCCTTACCGCCTCTTCCGGTAAACTATTCCAAGTTCCCACTACCCTGCTAAAGTAGTAATTTTTTCGATTTTCCAGGTGAGCCTGAGATTTAAACAGCTTATAACAATGACCCCTTGTCCTGCTTTCCGTGCAAAAATTTAACCCTGTAACATCTTTCATTTTGATAAATTTAAACAACTGAATCATGTCCCCTCTGGTTCTCCTTTGCTCAAGACTATACATATTAAGCATTCTAAGTCTGGAATCATAGTCTAAATTAGAAAGTCCATTCACTAACCTTGTAGCCCTCCTTTGTACCCTTTCCAATAAATTAATATCTTTCTTAAGATAAGGAGACCAAAACTGAACAGCATACTCCAAATGAGGTCTTACCAAACTTCTATATAAAGGCAGAAGAACCTTCTTAGATTTGTTTGAAATAGATCTATTGATAAACCCAAGCATCCTATTGGCTTTGTTACTAGCTATGCTGCACTGTTGACTAAACCTGAAGTCTTGATTTATTAAGACACCTAGATCCATAACATTTTCTGCCTTACTAATGACTGAACCCTGTAAATAATAGCTTGTATGCTTATTCCCATGACCTAAATGCAGCACTTGACATTTCCCAACATTTACTGCCATGCCCCATTTGTCTGCCCACTTAGTAATATGATCCAAATCCTCTTGCAGCTGATTTACTTGTTCATCATTTTCTACAACCCTCATAACTTTGACATCATCAGCAAAACAATTCATGTTTCCAGAAACATTTTCATGAATATCATTCATAAAAATAATAAACAAAAGTGGACTTAAAACTGATCCTTGGGGAACCCCACTCAAAACCTCACTCCATTTAGAATGATTACCCCTTACAACTACTCTTTGTTTCCTTCCTGTCAGCCAATTCCTAACCCAAACTAAAATTTTACCTCCAATTCCTATATCAGCTAATTAACTGAGTAGTGCAACATGCGGTACCTTATCGAAAGCTTTTTGAAAATCAATGTAAACAACATCTACACACTTATTGTTATCTAAAGCCATGGTGACCTTGTCATAAAAATGTACTAAATTTGTAGCACACGATTTACCTTTCCTGAAACCATACTGCAAACTAGTCAACAGACCATTATTTTCTAAGAAATTCATAATCTTAATTTTAAATAAAGTTTCAAAAATTTTGCAAACCACCGAAGTAAGACTGACAGATCTGTAATTTCCTGCATTACCTCTAGACCCTTTCTTAAAGAGTGGCGTAATGTTAGCCAGTTTCCAGTCCTCTGGCACTGTCCCTGAGTTATACGAAGCATTGAAAATTGAAAATGTTTTTAGCAGTCTGGGTATGCTTGTATGTTCCACCGTAGCTCCTAAGTATATTATACTTTTGTTAACAACTCACATATTTACTTCCATTGTCAGTGTACCAGCTCAATATTGTGTTTCTTACACTAATTTTCTTATTAGTAGATTGAAATAAAAAAGAAAAAAAATCAAATTGTTACCTCTTGTGGTAATACCAATCCAGTTCAAATATCGGGTCAGTTTTTTCGCAATGTAAGTCTTGCCCCGAGCAGGCAAACCCACCATGGCAATCACATGAGGCAAATTCACATAGTTGACTCGATCTCCTACAATAACAAAACATATTGAAAGATTATTTTTCAATAACTTTTTGCAGAATCTGTGACACAGTAAACTCCCGATCATCTGCTGGCATTTCACACTTTTGTTTATTTTATTTCATTTATTTTTTTTTCGGTGATAATTTACTGAATGCAGAAAAATGCATCTATTTTGACGAAGCCCCGAAGAGCAGCTAGCAGCTCTCACTCATTTCGACAGACTTATTAAATACTTTGAGGATTAGAATAGTACATTTGCTTTGTAACAAGATACTGTTGAATAGCTTCCATTAGAAAAAAAGAAAAACAGATTTTTTTTTTTTTTTTGTACAATTTTTTTAAGGTTATGGTACTGTCTGATTTTCTTAGGCAAAACCTTCCGTGTATTTATCCATGCGTCAGATGTTCTCCGATCTTACCAAAATAGGGGTGATAGGTAAGATAACAATAATTGGAAAAATAATAAGAAGCATTTTGAGCCGTACAAAGTAAAACGATGTTAATTTCAAATACATAGTTTAGTTGATTGTGTTAAAAGGATAGCACAAAAATGCAAGTTTTAAATTGAAAACTTCGGAAAGTTCTCACTCACAACCCATCACCCCTTTTTTTAAGTGGAACGGTTCGCGAGTGCTAGGCGCGGTTTTCACGGACGGACAGTATGTGCTCATATACTAGCGTTATTGTTATTATTATTATTATTTTAAGGCATGAGTGTGTTGTTGATGAGTGTGTACTGAAAATACAGATTCAAGCGTATATAGGGACAAAACAGCACAGAAAACTTCAAAAAGGGTAACAATATAAAAAATATTACATGTGACCTCAAAACTGAATAAATTATAGTTGCTTTTACTTTATTACTTAGTCTTTGATTGGAATATATTCACACCTCCCTTGAAAATTTTCTAAACCTCCGGGGGAAGGGGGAGGGGTAGAAAAATTCCCTGGGAGAAATGAAAATTTAGTCTTTTTTTTTTTACAAAAGAGAAATGCGTGAATGTAAATTTCAAACAAGCAATCCCATTTCAAACTTACATTTCAAATATTTTAGATCAAAACAAGGAACATTCGAAGTTGTATAGCTAACAAACAGAAAGCTGATCTTTACAAGCGAGATTTTCCGCAGCTGAGTCACTTGAGAACAATGGCTTCCTCTACCTCCAATTCTTAAGAAGCTGACGCAGAGAAAAATAGCAATAAAGATGTTCAATTGTTTTCTAGAGAAGCAGCTCAAAATGACACTCTAAAAAGCACGATTAAATTTTAGAAACGTAAATTACGACTTCCGCGAACAATACGAAAGCGTTTGTCAATTTTTTGAAGCAATTAGCAAATCATTCCATGCAGGTTTTCTGTCTTTCTTTTCCCCCACATTTTCACTTAGAATCATGTTTTTCCATTGACACAATAAAGAACTTTTTTCTGTTCATAAATTTTATATGTTTCATGTAACCCAATTTTCTTGTCCACTTTTTACTTTGATCGAAGGAAAGGGGCATTACATGGCAACAGACTAACACAGAAGAGAAAATGACTTTGCTTCTTTAAAAAACTTCAAGTATTCATTCCAATTAAGGTAAGGGCGGATCCAGAAAAATTTCAATGGAGGAGCGATTGATTTGTCAAACTTTTTACTATGTATGCTGGTTTTCAAATATTGATCACAAAGGATTTGGACTTAAATTCAGAATCATTTTCGGGGAAGAGCCTCGAATCTTCTTTCCCCCAGCTTCATTAACACTCATAGAGAATTGCTTTTTTAGAACTTCAGTTTCGAAAAATTACCGGTGAAGAATCGCCAAGGGCGGGGCAATCGCGGAAAAGTTGCGTTTTGTCATGAGATATTTCCTCATGCAAAAGCATTTTTATAGCAGAAAATATCTTGAGTTTTCGTTTGGTTTGAAATTGACCATTATTGCATCAAAACTGTCAAAAATTGCAATAATTTTATCAAATATCAAAATTTTAAAAAAGTTAGGTAATAGTGTGGGAAAGTTGCCTTTTGTATAGATATTTTGTCATGCAAAAGCGATTTTACAACAAGAACTTGAGGTTCCGCTTTTTCTTTGAAATTGACCATTATTGCATCAAAATTGACAAAAATTGCAATAATTTCACCAGAAATCAAAATTTGATTTTTTGTTTTTCTCCACCCATACATAACATGTGTTGTCGGAAGTGAAGTAAAGGTAATTATTGTTATTTTCAGCAAAAATATTTAATATCATTAATTAAAAACAACAAAAGTTCACAAACACAAATTATCATTGTTTCGACATATTTTTATCTTTATGTCTATTATATACAAAACTAGCTGAGAAACATATTCGCACTTGCCGAAAGGAACGCTTTTCTCAATAAAAACCCGTTTATTAAGCAATTTTTTGAATAACAGCAAAATTGTGAGTTGCTTGATTATTTTTTGCTGATTGAGGGGAAAAACATCCCTGAAATGATATCGTACTTTTGTAGCTTGATGAAGTATTACTAAAATTACGATGTGCCAAAAAAAAAAAAAAACCTTTGAGAAATAATATAAAAAAGGTGGAAAGTTGGATTAAAATTTCTCCTAAAGAAAAAACCCTATCAAAATAGTTTTCGTCCCAGATTCGAACTCATATCTTTTCCATCATAAGCACGACGCTCCACCAACCGCTCCAATGCATCTTAATTTTCGGATGCTATTCATTAAAGTAATGTGTCATAAAAACCAAAAACGGTTTTTTGACGGGAAAAAAAAAACAATTTTTAGATCCTGGGTCTTTTTTTCGTCATTAGCCGGGACAATAAGCTTTGAAATGAGAGATAAATCATGAAATTTGATAAAGAAATAAGGAAGATAGGGCGTGGTAAAAGAAAACGATCTAGAGAAATAATACATGAGATAACCGATGTATCTTTACAAAAACAATACATTTAATGCAAAACATCTTGTAGAAGTAATTCTATCACAAAATTTGTGACGTATCTTATACTGTCCGTCCATGAAAACCGCGCCTAGCACTCGAGAACCATTCCACTTCAAAAAAGGGGTGATGGGTTGTGGGTGGGAACTTTCCGAAGTTTTCTATCGAGAACTTGCATTTTTGCTATCCTTTTGACACATTCAACTGAACTACGTATTTGAAATTAGCATCGTTCTCCGTTGTTTGATACGGCTCAAAATGCTCCTTATTATTCTTCCCTAATTGTTATCTTACCTATCACCCCTATTTTGGTAAGATAGAGAAGACCTGACGCATGTGTAAATACGCGGAAAGTTTTACCTAAGAAAATCAGACAGTAAAGGAGACATAACACAACAATTTTCAAGCATAACAGATTAACATTGATCCATAAGAGGCCAACAATAAATTAGCTGTCCCAGTTGAAATACATACATTTTTTTCCATTTAAATAAAACGGATATAGCTTACGTAACTATAACACAGCTTCATTTTAATTTTCAAATTTTCCAATTCCATATTTTCCAAAATTAGTCATTCGTATATTTTGACACAAGAACTGATCATTACATGAAAAAATTTTGTGAACAATACCTATGATTCTGATGGTATAGTGTTTGTTTACTTTTATAATACAGCGAGATCATCAACTTGGTTTTCGCCAAAAATATTCATTAATTATTTCGTTCATTGTAAAAGTCAATCATTTTACTCTTATTATATAAAACCCTTTGCAAATTTTTCTTCGGGGAAAAACGATCTGAAAGTCGAAATACTTTTTAAATTTATTTATTAAGTATTAATATTATCGACTTATATTTTTTTTCAAGTAAAAAACCTTAACGGTCCGCGAAATTTTTTTCAAAAGCTTTTATCGGTTTGCAGGCACCGAGAGAACACTAATCTTGAGAACATATACACATTATGAAAACATCAAGATAAACCACTTTTACAATGAACGACACACTTCAAGAGAAAACAAAACAAAAAAAAGAGACAGACAGAAGAAAGAAACACTAAAAGGGAAAAATATCCCTTTGAAAATTAAAAATGTTCCTTTATTTTGCCATTCAGATTTAATTTAAAAGGTGAAGCAATTAAAATAGCGTTCCTAAGAAACTAATGTATAATAATACCTAAAATTAGCATCCATTGCATAAATCTACCCGCTCCACCGCCAAAGTACAGGTAAAAATTTTGTAACCTCTGACAACCTTAGCTGGCATGTTCCCAAAAGGGTAAGAGGCACCAAAAAAAATTGTTTTCCCCTTTCAAATGTAGATAGACGGGACAAGCGAAAGAAATGTATAATTCATTCACAAAAACATCAGTTATTAAAAGATATTTTTACATCCATTACCATCAATAGATGTCTGTATTTACTATGCTATTTCTGATGAGTTCTTGATAAAGTTGCTGCTGCACTACATTTATTACAGAAAGAAAACATGTTTTAAATATAATTGGGTTTTGAAAAAATATTTCACGAATAATTTATGTTGTAGGAGGATAACTATGGCTTTGACTCTTGGTAAACTCTTAGCTAACGTTTTATAGCAACCACCATGTGCCATGACGACCCCCCACCCCCCCCCCCCCCCCCCGCCCCCCCACCGTGACTAAATTTCCAAAAATCTATAGAGACGCGAGCATCCAAAGTTTTCAGAACTCTTTTCAAACGCAGTATGTTTGAATTCAGTTTAATATGTTTTAAAATTCATCTTTAGAGCTGAAAGGAATAGATAAACTGAGCTTCCAGGAGTAAAAAACCTGCCCTCTGCTTTTTTAAAGTTATTATTTTAAAGGCAATGTAGATATATTTTTCTTATTCGTTGGTTAAAATTACTACTTAATCTTAATATTTACAATTTTAATCGGAACTTTTTTCGCAAAGATTTGAAATTTTCAGGCCTGCAGATACGAGACAGGATTCGGGGGGGGGGGGGGGGGAATTCAAAGGTTGAATTTTTGCAACCTTGATTAGTATTGAAGGTTTCTCACAAATACACACGAAGAAAAAAATACATGATGAGCACATGAATGAAAACTACATTTTTTCTTTTGCATAGTTTTTTTCTTTATACATAATAGTGGGAAAAGGTAGTGTGGGGGGGGGGGGGGCGGGGGCAATACCACCCACTCTGATCCCCTAATTGACGGGCCTTTCTTGGTGTGGAAGATATAGTAGTTGTTTCTACTGATGAGTAATGTTTCGTATGCACTTTTACAAGCTGCTCGACGTACCAATGAGAAAATTTGAATACGTGCAAAATAATTTTAATGAATCATTTGTAAAAAATTTGATTACAGTTGAATAGACATAGAATTAAACCCTACCATATGATCAAGCTATATAAGAAGTTAACCTTAAAAAAAAATCAATACTCAATTTCTTTCGAAGAAAAACTGTACAGTTTTTTTTTTTTTTTTTTAATTTTTTTACATAATTATTCTATTATGTCGGATGATTCTATTTTTTTTTAATTATTATTTTAGCTACTTGATTTTGCTGCTGTAATAATTTTTTCTAAGTTTTGATGCGTCTTTAGATTTTTATATTGCAATTTATACTGCTGTCGTTCATTATAAAAATTATGTGTACCTTCATATTTTTTAATGCATATTTATTTGCCAAATGGAATAACATTTAGTTACATCTTTTAGAAAAAGCGAAGCAAAGCACATTTCAAAAAATACATATCTAGAGACTAATAGCAGATAAACACTTATATTTCTTTCATAAGGAAAAAAATGAGAGGGGCTTTCTATAATAAGGCATAATACAATCATTGACAGGGAGCTGCTCCACCTTTACAATGAACGACATGTTTGTTGAAATAATTGTTACTATGATTTCTGCTCTAAGTGAACAGAACACAAACATTACTCTTTAGAACAGAAAAACATTATAAGTCAATCAATTTTCTTATCACTCTATTACACTTTTTGTTTTACTTATTTTTTTTCTGGAAATTATATTTTGTTTTGTAAAATGTTGTTCCTAGCTAGAATACGGGACTTTCACCGTCCCGTATCAAGGTTCCCCGGGACAATGTTTCAAAAAACGGGACAGTCCCTTGAAATCCGGGACGTCTGGCAACTCTGGTTAGTAGTTCTAAAATTCAAAAGTCGGAGTCTGTCCTTTTCCCAACGACTCCAGATCCTTGGAATTTCAAATGAAAAATTAAGAATATTTTTGACCCCCCCCCCCTTTCCCCATCTTACTAATCTATATTTTGTTAAAATGAGACATATTAAATATTGAGGATCTTTAGCGCATGAAAATTGTTGATCGATATGAATTGCAATAAATTGTTAATACATAGAGCCATTTCATTTCAAATCAAGCAGAGCGTGTCACATGGCCATCAGTTTTTATTTTATTACACTTTATTTTTTTTTTTTTCGAAAAAAAAAAGAAAACACAAGGGAGTTAAAACTAATAGGGGTCATTCCACGTCAAATCAACCACAAAAATGGTATTTTAACACCCACCACCTCGGATTTTGATGAAACTTGGTATACTTCCTTCCTTTGTGGTCATAAGCAACCCCCTAAATTTTTTTCTTTCTATCTCGATGCGTTTTGATTTTATAGCCTGTTGAAATTTTGCGATTTTACATTTTTTGTTATTTTCGAGACACGTAAACTGAGCTGATGTTGTTTATGAAAAAAAATTGTACCTGGGTAACTAATGGTTTAATTTTTTTAATTTTTTTTACAGAAAATGTGAAGACTTTGAGCATGTAAATAAAAAATACTACAATAGTCTTAGTCTATATGAATTTAAAAAAAAAAATTTCAAAATTGAAAATTTTGAACTTTTTTTGTCAAAAAAAGGCTTTGCCAAAATTTTAAATTTCGACATGAGGGTCGTCTTTAAAAATCATAATTTTTTTTTTACATGATCATGAATATGTACTCTAATTTATCCCACAAAAATTGTTTTGGGTATTTGAGGGATTCTACCCCCCCCCCCCCTCCTTCTTATTCTAGAAGAGAAAAACGTAAAACATCATACAAATAAGCTCTTCCTCCTATTTAAAAACAGAATTGTCATCAATTTCAACAAAAATTTAAACATGAAGTATGTTGAATATTGAACTCAAACTCATAAAAATTAATGTTAAAGATTTTTTTTCAGTTGAAATAGTTTAAACTGGCGGAATTCTCAAAATACGATATCATGAAATTTAATACTTCCATACAACAATTGACTCATACAGATTACTAGATTGTAGTGAGACAACTTTAAAATTAAAAGTTTAGCTTGACACTAATCCACTCATTATACTATTTCTAGCACTTTCTGATACCCCCCCCCCCCCATGTTTGAAAAAAAAAAGTTACTGTGAGACATTTTTGCAATTACTTTTACTTCTGTGCAAATAAAAATTCATCGTTCTTTTTCTTAAAATGACAGTTAATGCTCTACAACTACAAAATTTAATGGATCAATGTTTATAGTTTTAATTATCCTCAGATTTTTTTTTTTTTTTTTTTGCTATAATAAATAGTTTTTACTTTTGTTAGTAATTAATATTTTTGTGGTTTTGTATTTATTTTAGTTTATGGTTATCTCGTAATGAGCTGTATATCACATACTGAAAATTTAAGACAACATGAAAATGAAATTTTCATACAATTGTAATTTATAACTAAGCAATTTACCCAAAATATTATAAATACCGGCTCATAATTCTTATATTCCTTCCTTCTACATGTGCCTGTTTTTCATTTCCCTTTCCACTGAGAGCATACATTCATTAGAAAAGGTGTATGTCCTTCCAGTTGTATGTGGTGGTTCTACAACACTGAGTACATGAGGAAATGGAATTCCAAATATCAACAGAACTAGGCCAGTTAAATGAATGGGAAGGTCCACTTGGATGCAAAAATTTAACTAGAAGGTCTCCTTCGTCTTTGTCGACTTCAGACACCATTCCAAAATACCATAGATTGTCATAAATACATGCAATGAAGCATCCAGGGTAGAAAGTATCCATATTTAGAAAAAATTGCAGATTATTTTTTGAATTAAAAGTAAGAGCAGGTTCTTCAGCATTACTTGCGTTATTATAGTGAAAATCAATTTATGACATTCACTTGCTGATGCGCGGTCCTCGATAGCTCAGTTAATCACTCAAACACAATATTCACACACACACACCCACATTTTGTGGACTGTAACATTTTATTCACTTTCAGGACCCACTCTCAACTCTCGTCAGTCACATATGAATCTCTCTCTCGCTCTGCCATAGCCGCCACTTATCATTGGCGTCAGGCGTAGGCGTTACACATAACATCTGGTATTTCTCAACATACCGCCCGCCTTGATATATTTTCACAAAAAATATCAACCAATATAATATTATAATTAACTTTAACAATCATGATTATCATAGGGAATGAGTATTGGGTGTTTTTGTTCTGACGGCAAGTTGGAGTGCCTTAATCTGCCACCTACACGCAGAATGTCGTTTTCATCAACAAATGGAGACAGATTTAGTAATTTGCTGGTGTTTGGCAACTCCTGTCCTTCCTGAAGGCACTGAATTTCTTTCGTAAAGTGCACTGCTTGCACGTTTTTCACTAAGCAGCGCAAGGAGGCCGATAATTCAGATGCAGATTCGCCTGCAATTATGCCTGTCGTTTTATGCAATGGATTTCTGGTGTTCTCCTTGAATCGCACACACCACGCGATAATTCTCTGAAGTTTCGTGAATGAAGAGCACTTCTTGATGATGGGAAGAATCTCCCCAGTCTGCATCAAGAGACACATGGAATCACCCTCGGAGTTCTTGAGTTCTCTCTGGTACAGCTCCTCATTCTGGATACCATCAAAGGTGGCAGGGAAGTTCACTTCACGCTCTTGGAGAAAAGTGGGCCCGAACCACCACAAGTCACACGATTGTAGGTTGACAGAATCAGCACCTCTTGATAAGATGTCTGCCGGGTTTGCCCTGATGTTATATGAAACCACTTGTTTCCCTCGGTTAACTCTTGTATGGTCGCCACACGATTGGCGACCAAGGTTTTCAAGTCTCTCGACTGTTTCTGGATCCACGCAAGTACTATTGTGGAATCGCTATAATAGCATACTGATACAATGTCCATTTTTAATGCTGTTATCACCTTACGCACTAACTTTGAAAGTAGAACGGCACTGCACAGCTCTAAACGAGGTATTGTTACCTGCTTGATCGGGGACACACGGGATTTACTTGCTATGAGCCGCACTGCTACCTTTCCATCTGTACTGATGGATCTCACATAGATAGCAGCCCCATATGCTTTTTCCGAGGCATCGCAGAATCCGTGAAACTCAAGTACTTGAGCGTTCCTAATCACAATACACCGCTCAATTCTGGTGTTGTTTAAAGTCACTGTAAAAACTCTGTCCACTCACTTGCTTCCCTCAATGGAAGTCTTTCACTCCACTCAATTTTGAGCAACCACAATTGCTGCATAAAAATTTTAGCCTTAGTTATCACTGGTCCAAGCAATCCAAGAGGATCAAAAAGCTTGGCAATAACTGATAGAACCGATCTTTTAGTTGGGTAAGCATCGTGTTCTACTACTACCTTGAACGCAAAACAGTCTGGTTTGGCTTTCCAGACCACACCTAATAATTTAATTTCACCTGGAGATGAAAACTCATATTCTTTCTCCGTGGTAGGGATAAGCTCAGTAAAGTTCCCACACCATTTATGCAGACTCATGCCAGCACACTTCAAAATTGCGATGAGCTGCTGCTGCAATTCCTTGGTGTCAGACAAAGTCTTTCCACCACTGAGGACATCATCAACATAAAAATCCTCACGTAAAACTGATGCCGCTAATGGGAAGTTTTTCCCTTCATCATCTGATAGCTGCGTCAAAGTTCGGGTTGCCAAAAATGGAGCACTGGTAGTTCCATAAGTGACAGTCGCGAGCTCATAGGTTTTCACATTATCAGTCACACTGTCCTTCCACAAAATTCTTTGAAG
This sequence comes from Uloborus plumipes, assembly GCA_038373865.1. Taxonomy (NCBI): domain Eukaryota; kingdom Metazoa; phylum Arthropoda; class Arachnida; order Araneae; family Uloboridae; genus Uloborus; species Uloborus plumipes. The sequence goes on from JAXGGA010000760.1 coordinate 160,815, forward strand.
GCATGTTTGACTTGGGTCAACTAATATGGCGCGATACATTTTTTGCACATCAGCCGTGAAGGCAAAAATGTGTTTTCTAAATCGAACCATAATAGAAAACAGATCGTCCTGTACGACTCCTCCATTTAATTGTAAATCATTAAATGAAATACCAGTCAAAGTTTCACTAGAGGCATTAAAAACTACACGTAATGGAGATGAAATTTTCTCAGGGTGATATACGCCATGGTGTGGCATATAGTATGACACTTTTGGATGCTGCTTTTCATTAGTCACCTCTTTCATGTGTCCCAACCTCTCATATTCTCTCAGAAATTCTCTATACAAGGTTAGGTACACGTTATCTCTGGACAATCTATTCCACAATGAACTTAACCTCTTTATAGCTATTTCCCTTGATTCACCCAAACATTTTGCATCCTGCTTCAAAGGAATTTTCACTACATATCTCCCACTCTTATCTCTATAATGTGTTTTTACAAAATGTTCTTCCGCAATTTTAGCCTCCTCTTTCTTATAACTCACGGGCTCAACACTCTCTAGCTCCCAAAATTTTCTCATTGTATTATTAAGATCATCCTCAATAATTACATCACAATGAATTCTCGAGTCACTTGTTTCAGTGATTGACCCACTAACCACATAGCCAAAAACTGTATTTTGAAAAAAGAGTTCAGAATTAGGAGAGTAAATTTGACCCGGTCTCAGTAATTGATAAAATATTTCAGCAGAAAGAAGGCAATCAATTCTTTGGGGAATCATGAAATTATCAGCTAACTCAATATTAATTGGGATTTGGCCCTCAACCTCTAAACGTCTGTGCGGGATCAAATCTGTAATTTTCTCAACGAGCAGCATATTTATTTCCCTCTTAAAACTCCCATCTGTGTTCTGAATTTCCGCTTTCACGCAACTACGCACTGTCATAGAAGCATTACTCAAACACGATACTAACACATTAGTTTTTTCTCGCCTTAACTTTAATCTTTCAGCGCATTGCTTAGTCATTAGAGAGGCCATCGAACCATTATCCAATAAAACACGGACCGATTGCAGATCACCATTTGCATCTCTAATGAAGCATATGGCTGTGCTCAAGAGAACGGTTTTACTCAGCCTATTATTTATAACACTTGTAGCAGAAAAGGAACTAACATTCGATTCCGCCGCTCCATGGGGGTAAAAAGGGGTTGCGTCTGCTCTAAAGGATGACCTCGCGCTAACCCAGGAATAACTAACCCCAATTCCTCAGCTACTACTTTTAGCTCATCTTTATTCAACTCATTAATTGACATTTTAAATTTAATTGAGAAAGTTACTTACCTAACAAATAGTTAATCCTAACTTTAAGTTAGCTCTCAGAGAATATGAAGGGGAGGAAGGGACACAGTTAGATGGCGCAGTTCACTCGCACAAATCACACAAGTTCACATTTTTTGATTTTATAAATCAAAACACAGCCGGTTTCAACTCCGGCGCTCTCGGACCATGTTGCGCGGTCCTCGATAGCTCAGTTAATCACTCAAACACAATATTCACATTCACACACACCCACATTTTGTGGACTGTAACATTTTATTCACTTTCAGGACCCACTCTCAACTCTCGTCGGTCACATATGAATCTCTCTCTCGCTCTGCCATAGCCGCCACTTATCATTGGCGTCAGGCGTAGGCGTTACACATAACATCTGGTATTTCTCAACACTTGCTAATTTTCCGACACTGCATATAGCTACATCCATAATAAATCATTTTTTAAAACACAATCTAGTTGTAAACACAAGTAAAATTCTATATCTGTTCAGCAATGATTTCTCTAAGCAATTAAGCAAAGGGCAGACTGAAATACAAATTCAAAGATAGACACTTGCAGCTCTGAACTTGTTTCATTCATCTAATGAAGTATCAAACTAAAACCTGATTTTGTTTATTTAACTCTGAACCAATGTTATAAAACAGAAAAGGTTTGATTTAACTTTGCTTTATTATTATTATGAGTTCAAAATGATTGGAATCATGAAAAGAACTTTACAATTAAAAGGCTTTGCAACAATCTCTTTTCCCCCTAAAGATGTTCTATTTTCTTAAGTGTTTCATATTTTCAACTGCTTGATCCCTTTCATTCTTTAAAAAAAAAAAAAAAATCTGTGATCATAAATGGCTCCTAATAAACTTGCATTTGTACACTGCTCGACATTGAAAATGCAACACCAAGAAGGAGTGGTCAGAAATTGATGAAATTTGGTAAGAAGACAGAGACAGCATGGAACAATAAGTGATATTTATTTCAAAATAAATAAGCAAAATTTAGAGCGAGGACGGCGTCGGCTCAGTAAGAAGTAGGACCACCGCGGACAGCGATGCACGAAGAAACACGTCTACGCATAGAGTCAATAAGCCTGCGGATGGTGTCCTGAGGGATGGCACTCCATTCCCTTTCAACCATCTGCCACAATTCGTCCTCTGAACGAGGTAGTGACAGGTTCTGCAAACGGCGTCCAATCACGTCCCACACATGTTCGATTGGTGACAAGTCAGGAGAGTATGGTGGCCAGGAAAGCATCTGTACACCTCGTAGAGCATGTTGGCTGATTCGAGCACTGTGAGGCCGGGCGTTATCCTGTTGAAAAACTGCATTTGGCAGACCCTGAAGGTTGGGGATTGCCACCGGCCGCAGTACATTATCTACATATCGTTGGGCCGTCATAGTGCCCCGAATACGAACTAGAGGTGATACGGAATTGTATGCAATAGCGCCCCAAACCATTATGCCACGTTGTCGCGCTGTGGGGCGTTCCACAGTTACTGCCGGATTCGATCTTTCTCCACGTCGACGCCACACATGTATGCGATGACTATCGCTGGACAAACAGAAGCAGGATTCATCTGAGAACACTACGGTTTGCCATTCTGCCATCCACGTCGCTCTGGTCCGGCACCATTCCAAACGTTGGAGTCTGTGCTGTGAGGTCAATGGCAGTCTTCTTAGCGGGCGCCGTGATTGCAGGCCACATGCAACCAGTCGACGGGAAATGGTTCTGGTCGACACAGGAACATCCAGGGTACCTTGCACGTGCTGCAGAATCGACGTACAAGTGACTTGCGGGTCCGCCACAGCTTATCGGGGAATCCGTCGATCCAAGCGGTCTGACGTCACTCTGGCTGCACCTGCACCCCTCAATGTGGCTACATTTCCTCTTTCCAACCATCTCCGACACAGCCGATGCACAGTGCTTGCATCCATGTGGGTATCAGCTGCAATTTGACGTATGGACCAACCTCCCTTTCTCAGTCCGATCACCATACCCCTTGTAAAGTCGTCTATATGCTGGAAGTGTCTTCGTTGAGGACGGAGTGGCATTTCCTCCTATCACATGTATCCTTCGAGACAAAAACCAAATTTCTCCGATAATTAGTCTGGCAGAAAAACCAATTTGAACATAGCCCACTTTTCAACTTCATTCTCTTATATCTTACTTCACGTGCGTCGGAGAGCTGCGCATTTCATATCATTTGCATAACTCAGTGACGTGCGTCTACGGTAAAATTTGCATGAATTTCTGACCACTCCTTCTTGGTGTTGCATTTTCAATGTCGAGCAGTGTACAAATGACATATGCCTGTCATCCCCCTAATTTTATGGGTGTTTTTCTAGCTCATAAAAGGGATCAGCTGTCATCTCATGCCAGCTGATCTGCAAGCTATATGGTTTATACTTAGTAAGTTGTTTATATTATGGCAGTGAGATTGAGAACTGCTTTTGTGTAAATTAGTTTCTTTTCTTTACTCCTCCCCATCTGCTGCATTCATTTTATCAATATCAGTACCTTGTTTTAAGTCCTTTTTATTTTGAAGCAATCTCTTCAATTTATTGCACTTTTTGAAGCACACTTACTTAGACCTTCAACTGTGAATGAGGCATTAAAGCCTGAAAAAAAAAAAAAAAAAAACTGGACAAAAGTCGTTTTTTCCAAGTACATATTTATTTGCTTTTGAATTTTCATCAAAAAAAAAAAACTTAAACCCATATAAGAGGAGACAAATATATGATCAGGCTTGTCATTAAAAGCCAGAAGAAAAAAAATCTGTATAAAGGCCTGGTTTTCAAAATAATAAAAAACAAAGTTCATGGAATAAAAGATGTGCATGTATACTAATTTGATCTTACTTTGCTATGAGTGAAGGAAAGGTAATTTACTTAATTAAAATAATATTACCAAAAAGTTGGTCATTAATTTTTAAGGGATCTAAAATGTTATTTTAAGAAAAAGAAAGATAAATTTTTCTTTGTACAGAAGTAAAAGTAATTGAAAAAATCTCACAGTAACATTTTTTCTCATACATAGGCGGAGGGGGGGTGGGGGATCAAGAAAGTGCTAGAAATTGTATAATCAGTGGATTATGAACCGGTATTTATAACATTTTGGGTGAATTGCTTAGTTATAAATTACAATTGTATGAAAATTTCATTTTCATGTTGTCTTAAATTTTCAATATGTGATATACAGTTCATTACGAGGTAACCATAAACTAAAATAAATACAAAACCACAAATTTTAATTACTAGCAAAAGTAAAAACTTTTTATTATAGCAAAAAAAAAAATTCTTAGGATAATTAAAACTAAACATTGATCCATTAAATTTTGTAGAGCATTAACTGTCATTTTAAGAAAAAGAACAATGAATTTTTCTTTGCACAGAAGTAAAAGTAATTGCAAAAATGTCTCACAGTAACTTTTTTTTTTTTTTTCAAACATGGGGGGGGGGGGGGTATCAGAAAGTGCTAGAAATAGTATAATCAGTGGATTAGTGTTAAGCTAAACTTTTAATTTTAAAGTTGTCTCACTACAATCTAGTAATCTGTATGAGTCAATTGTTGTATGGAAGTATTAAATTTTATGATATCGTATTTCGAGAATTCCGCCAGTTTAAACTATTTCAACTGAAAAAAAATCTTTAATATTAATTTTTATGAGTTTGAGTTCAATATTCAACATACTTTATGTTTAAATTTTTGTTGTAATTGATGACAATTCTGTTTTTAAATAGGAGGAAGAGCTTATTTGTATGATGTTCTACGTTTTTCTCTTCTAGAATAAGAGGGGGGGGGGGGGGGTAGAGTCCCTCAAATACCCAAAACAATTTTTGTGGGATAAATTAGAGTACATATTCATGATCGTGTAAAAAAAAAATTATGATTTTTAAAGACGACCCTCATGTCGAAATTTAAAATTTTGGTAAAGCCTTTTTTTGACAAAAAAAGTTCAAAATTTTCAATTTTGAAATTTTTTTTTAAAAAATCATATAGACTAAGACTTGTAGTATTTTTTATGTACATGCTCAAAGTCTTCACATTTTCTGTAAAAAAAAAATTAAAAAGATTAAACCATTAGTTACTCAGGTACAATTTTTTTTCATAAACAACATCAGCTCAGTTTACTTGTCTCGAAAATGACAAAAAATGTAAAATCGCAAAATTTCAACAGGGTATAAAATCAAAACGCATCGAGATAGAAAGAAAAAAATTTAGGGGGTTGCTTATGACCACAAAGGAAGGAAGTATACCAAGTTTCATCAAAATCCGAGATGGTGGGTGTTGGGGTGTGGTTGCACTGACATGGAATCACCCATAGACTAAGAAAATATTCCAAGTAGAGGTGGAACGAAGCTTCTGCCGAGCCGAAGCTTCAGCCATTTTGCCGAAGCTTCGGTCTGGCCGAAGCATGAGTTGTGATTCGGCCGCTTCGGCTGCTTCGGCCTGAAATTTATGCAGCAACTTTCCTGTTACAATTATCATATAAGATAGTCTTTTTAACTCAAAATTGTTCCTCATGATAAAGCATAATAGAAATTTATATTCAATTAAAAATATGTACGTATTGAACATTTGAAGAAGGAATGCCTTTAATCATCAATGAAATATTTATTAACAATATGTTCATTTAAATATTACATTTCGTTATATTTGTTCAAAAAAACTTTAGTTTTAAAATAAAAGCTATATAAATATACTGCATTGAGTATTTTTCAATGATTTCTAGCTTTGAAACTTTGAACAATGGTAATGGTTCTTATGTGTACAAGGGCAGATGTGCAACTATTATGCATCCTAAATTACTTTCTTTTAAAATTTTATACTTTTTGAAATTTATAGGTACACAATTTCAGTTTTTTTAAAGAGATGTATTAATCTATCAACATATATTAACTTATTATGCATTTCATTGATCAAGATTCTAAACAACAAAATCAGGCTATAGTAAAACAAGTAAGTAATTGTTAATACATAACTTAAAGCTACATCTTATTTATTTATTTTTGTATAAATCAAAATATGAGGAAGGGGTCCAGTCCATTAGTAGCACACATCCACCCAAGATCCGCATTTTAAGTATTTATAATTAAAAAAGAATAAATTCTGATTAGTTGATTAACTTTAAAAAAGATTCGTCATTTATACTTGAATTAATAGAATAATACCTGCTCATTTATCACACAACTTAGAATTATGATGCAAAAAAAATAATGTCTTAGCATTTTTGGCAGAATCCTGCTTGTTTTCTTCTCGTACACATTACCAGCTTCGGAAAATGTTCGCTCACTGTATACACTGCTACCTGGAGCAGATAAGTAGCGTTTGGCCAATTCTGATAATCCTGGAAAAATTGTCTTATTTTCCATCCACCAATTCAGTGGGCAATTTTTTCTATTTAAGAGTGGCTTGTTCATGTATAGTTCTAGCTCTTTTTCTTTAGGCAACGAAAGTTCTATTACTTGTGATTCATTGCTTGTGATTTCCAAAACTCAACCTTGGAATGAATAGTTTCTTTGAACTTGTGACATTATTAAATAATCCTCTTAAAATAAATACCAAATGAAAGACAAGTAAAAAAGAATGCATGATACCATTTTTTCGAATTCACCAAAAACTGAAGCATTTTGCATTAAGAATATTAAGATATTTATAATATATAACACAACGTAAATAGTAGTAGATAGGGTAGTTCTATGGTATAATACATGATCATATCAGTTGTTTTATTATAAAACATCAACTGAACTGCAGACTGAGCTTTTCATGTTCCAAGTAGAGCTGCCTACTACTAATTTGCAATACAAAAATACACTCAGGCACATTGAAAATAGCGACCTAAGAAGAAATTGTCGGATTGAAATGAAATTTAATCCTCATAATGATACAGATGAGAGACTCACTTGATCTTAAAATCAAGACAATTAAACTAATACAGGGTGAGCAACGACAAATACAGGGAATCTGTACAATGTCGAAACTTGGCAAATAAGTACAGCGTAATGTGATATGCAAATGATCCAAGTTTTGTGCCATGCTCATACACGCCGAAATGGTGCTTAAATCAGGAAGGGGGTTCTTAACCGGCCAACGTTACGTTGATGATATTCTTCGACCCCATGTAGGACCTTTCCTAAATGGTCTCCCAGGGGCAATTTTCCAGCAAGATAATGCTCGTCCACATACAGCAAGAGTTGCTCAAGACTTCCTACGTAATTTTCAGACTCTTCCATGGCCGGCCCGCTCCCCCGACTTATCCCCTATAGAGCATGTGTGGGATCAGCTAAAACGTCAGATGCCATCGTGTCACTCTGTGCGTGATTTGGAGTTCGCTGTTACAAATTTGTGGGCCCATCTGCCTCAGGACAACATCAGGCGTCTAATCAACTCAATGCCAGACCGCGTGGCGGCATGTATTGCAGCTAGAGGTGGTCCAACGCGCTATTGAAGTTGCTCTGTATTTGTGTCCTTGCACACCCTGTATTCGTTCAATTGTCTTGATTTTGAGATCAAGTGAATCTCTCATCTGTATCATTATGTGTATTAAATTTCATTTCAATCCGATGCTTTCTTCTTGGGTCACTATTTTCAATGTGCCTGAGTGTAGTAATGTCGTCTTTTCTTGTACTAGCAGTACAAAGCAAAACAAAACAAGAAAACTTTTAATTAGTGAAATTAATTTAAGAATGACTCAGTAAGCTGAAAATGTTGTTTAATACTAAGAACATTAAAATAAAAACAACCAAAATAAAAATGAACTTTAATTAATGAAATCAATTTAAGAATGCTACAGTAAGCTGAAAATATTGTGTAACGCTAAGAATTAAGAATATTAAAACACATAGAGAAAAGTATAAAACTCTAAGCATTTATTATGCATTTAATCCAAAAACTTCAATATGTGCGCCAGCCGAAGCTTCGGCCATTAGTTGGCAGAAGCTTCGGTATTCGGCGCTTCGGCCAAATATCGCTTCGTTCCATCTCTAATTCCAAGTGGTATAAAACAGTGAGTAACAGCCTCTAAGGGCTAAGGCAGGAACATGCAACATACCGCCAACTCGGTCATTTCGAGCCATGGATTCTTAGCTCTATAAGAGAATTTTTGCCTCCAACACGGTTACTTTCGTATTCCATGCTGATGAGTGCATAACATGCACGAAACTGCAGTCCATTGATCGAAATGACCGAGTTGGCGGTGTATTGCACATTCCAAATGGGTTCATCAAGACATCCCCTTCCAATTACAGAGTATTAAACTTCTGCATGAAATCTGTTATTTTGGAGCAAATCAAAAAAATAATCGAAATGAAATGGTCACAACTTCAAAAATGTAACCCAATGGTTCCCAGCCTAGGGCAAACACCCCCAAAGGTGCGATTTGGCTCCTCAAGGGGAGAATAAAATCTTGAGGGGACATAGGTGAACGGTGAGTACTTAAAAGATTAAATAATAAAAATAACAAAGCCAGTGAATATATAAATTGAAAACTTATCACGATACCAATTGAAGAGGAATCACTTGTTTAAAAAGAGGTTCAGGAGCTTCCTCCCAAGATCCTCAGTCAAACCATCGTCGGCAAGTTTGAATTTTGATGTGTTTTTTTTTTTTTTTTTCTTCTTTTTATGAGTGCCAATGTTTTAACCCTTCACTGCACGATTTTTTATATTTTCATGAAAAAAATCATTTGTTACTTTTTAAATAGCCCTGAGTTCAGGAAAAATGAAGAAAAAAATTAATCTTAAAAATGTGCACCAAAAATGATGTTTTAATTGTTTGTTCTATATATGGCACAAAGCACATAGCCTATGCTTTGTATACCGATAAGTGTAATAATCTACAATGTGTTTTGTGCCATAAGTGGTATAAACAAACTTTCCACTAAGTGTATTTAAACATTTTTAGAACAAAGGAAATAATGACTAAGCACACTTCTAACGGAAATGCAGACACTCTTTCCTTCAAAAGCAAGAACTGTAATACCTAGACTAGTGCAACTAACTAGTGCATAAAAATCACACTAAACTGTTATAGCAATGTTCCAGAAGGGGCACAAAGCTCAGTTTAACTGCATTTAAAAATCATAGGAATATATGAGGGTTTATTTGGTTTGTGCCAGATCTGGCACACCGTGCAGTGAAGGGTTAAATTCCCCAGATCCCAATTTGAAAAAAAAAAAAAAAATTGTAAAAAATGTGCTTCTGTTTTTGAAAAATACGTCCATAATCTTAGTGAAGCATTTCCCCCCTTCATATATCTAGCAGTTAGCTTGGTTAAAGCAATAAATAAATAGATAAATAAAAATAAAAAATTAAAAAACGAGAGAAAAAAGGTACTCAGATGATCAAATTTATATTTTTTAGTTTAAGAATGATTGGATAAAATTGCTTTATTATATTCATTTTACTTCAAATTAAAAATAGTTATCTTATATTGCTCAGAATATCGATGTCCACCAGCTCATGTTTCTTTTCAAAGAAGAAGGGGGCGAAGGTGTCAGTCTATCTCCAGATGGGCTCAAAAGGATCGGAGCCACTGATTTAACCCATTCGAATTATTATTTTTTTTCCTGCAAATAAACAAGGACCTATGTCCATTTCGACATCTTTTTTCTTTAATCGTAGTAATAGTTTTGAGTGAAGTAAAGTTTAGGTTACGATTTGTAATAACTTCTACTGTTATAAGTTCAATAATAAAGTCTTTATCATTTTGTAGTAGAAGTTTAAAATTTTCAAAAATTTCAAGACGGCTGGAGAAATGAAAAATTGGTTCCGTTTTTTTTTTCGAAAATATGATATTTTTTACAAACATTTAGTTCAATAGTTATGCTTTCCTAGCAATTGAAGGGGCAAGTGGATAAAGGTGACATGTGACAGTTGTTGTTTTACATACTTTTTACCATGGATGAAGGTGTTAATGTAATAATTTCTCTTTGAAAGATTTTTCTAGAAATTAAAAAAAAATTGTCACATACCACCTTTACTCACTTGCCCCTTCAATTGTGTTTGTGAGTTAACACAATCGAACACATACTAATTTGAATTTGTGTAAATCGGCGAAATTCAAATGTCACACACATATCACCTTTATCCACTGGCCCCTTCAATTATATAATGATAACTAGTTGAAAACATACATTCAATCCATTTCTCTTCCTTCTTAACAGATATCTACTTATAGTAAAAACTTAGTATCTTTCTAACTATCTATCTTTCTTTCTATCTATGTCACGCTTCTTTCTCCTGAACGCCAATGAACTGAAAGTCGAATCAGGTACCGATAGATAGGTAATTTTTCAGGCTTCATTAGTTTCAATTTATGTAATTATACGATTTTAATTAGCAAATATATCAATTAATAAGTAGTCAAATTTAAAGCGATTAAGCCTAATAAATGATTAAATATAAAATCCATTGTTGCAAAACGTGGTTGCTATGAAACAGTAATAACAATGATAATGAGAATTTTGAATGAAGGCTTAACTAAATCAAACACGAAACTCATAAGCGGGCTACTTATGTAGTATTTTTATCGCTAGCTACTTGTAATATTTTGAAACATTCATTTGTTGAAAAGCCATCTACTTATATTAAAAACTGAGTATCTATGTCTGCTTTTTTCCTTTGAGTGAGCTGAACTTACTGAAACTTTCCTCTCCATCTTGAAGGCGCGAAGCATCTCAATAATTCAAATGATTTTTTTTATATAGGAAAAAAGTAAAGGCGTGAAGCGCCTGTTAGCGAGCCGCCTTGGCGGGGAGTAGTTTCTTGAAATTTTCCTCACTACTTTCAAGGAACGAAGTGCCCGTGCAACGCCGGGCCATGTGCGTAGTATGTCTTGAAATCGAATGAACATTAAATTATATCAAATAATATAACTTCAGAATGAGGTAAAAGTTAGATAGAGAGTGTGTTGAGTTATTAGGCAAAATCTGCTGTGTAATGTTTTTTTTTTTTTTTTTTTTTTTTTTTACTGCGAGAGGGGAGGGGGGGAGGTATGAACGACCATTAAAGTGACACAAATTTTTAAAAAATAAAGGTTGGATCTCCAATTATCTTGCTTCGTAATTTGAACCCGCCCCGGCTGTGCAACGGTACGCGATTAGTCATTCAAAAATTAATGAAAAACGTGATCGAAGCCAGGATTTTAAATGGCAAGTTCAGAGGTGAAAATATACTCATACCACGGATTCCTATTATACCTACAGATGTGCCAATTCAATTCAAACGTATACATTTTCCGATTAGATTGGCATTTGCAATGACTATCAACAAATCCCAAGGTCAAACGATGTCTGTTTGTGGCTTAGATTTGAGAACACCATGTTTTTCACACGGACAATTATACGTGGCATGCTCTCGAGTGGGTAAACCATCCAGTTTGTTTGTGATAGCTAAAGATGGACTAACAAAAAATATTGTTCACGCTATAGCATTAAGAGATTGATATTGTTTAATAGTGTTGTCGTAATTGTTTAATGACATATAATTTTAAGGAATAAATTATAATAACTTAAAAATAATGTTTGTCTTTTGTTATTTTTATATTCCCTCATCGTTCACAGCGCTCCATGCTTATTTCACGCATATGGGTCATTTTCAAAATTGGGTGTCATTTGAAAATTTGAAGTGTGTAAAAAAAAATCTATGGCTCAAGTATAATTCTGGAAAATAATTAATCAAAGATACTTATATTACACTATTTTAATAATTTTTGTACAGTTTCTCTTGAAAAATTTTTCATGTCTGATTTGTCATGTCTGTTACTAAATATGGTAACAGACATGACAAGTAACAGACATGACATTTTAAGAAAAAAAAAATTGTGGGGCAAAAAATTCTACAAAATTATTAAAAATTCTACTTGATTTAGAGTACAATCCCACTAAACTAAATTATCTAGGTGAAATAATTAATTAAAAAAACTATTTTATGCAAGTAATTAAGGTAACAGACATGACATAATAAAAATATACAAACAAATAAAAGACTTCTGCTTCCTTTAAAGAAAACTGAACATTCAAAATGCCTGTTGCTATTTCTTGTTTCCATGTGCTTCAGTACTATAGAAGTGTTGTCATTCCAGAATTCAATGCACAAGGTTTAAAAATTGTAAAAATGTGTATGGTAACAGACATGACATTAATTTCTGGACAACTCTTTGATATTAGTTAAAAAATTAAAATTTTCACTTTTATTCAAATTAACTTTATTAGAATGTAATTTAAAGTATGAAGCATGATTGCAAAATATGGCAGAGTGGAAAATTTGACTACTAAATTCAAATTCTTGTTGTTCAACTTCAGTCTTTACTGTTTGGACAGCTGTATTTTTCGTTCCTCTTCAACTCATTCCTAAAAAACCCATTTTCTTAACAAAAGATATTATTAAAAATTATAATGCCTCTATTGGAAATTGTCTGCTAATAAACATACCAAAAAGTAAATTTATTTAAAGTTACTCAAAAATTTTTTAAAAAATATTTTTTTGACGGACAGCAAATGGCACCGAAAAATGAAAATGACCCATATACAACATTCCTACATACATACAATATACACATTCTACCATACATACATACTTACAATAAGTAAGCTATTTTTTGTCTACACTAGAAATTGCTACTATTGTGATTTGTTGCAATACACACTACTATTCCTGCGCTATTAACTTATCTGCATTTTCTAAATGCACGGGCAACGCCGGGCGGGTACAGCTAGTATATATATATATATATATATATATATATATATATATATATATATATATATATATATATATATAAACAATTATTACAAAAAAAAAAGCTTATGTGACATAACTGTCAAGAGTTTTCCTCTTGTGAAACAAAGAAATTATCCAAATTAATCAAATCAGCATTCAATCAATAATTTTCATGGTAGTGATATGCGTAACTTGTTAGTCTATATTTTTTGTCAGTAATTTGAAGGTTTTTTTTTTTTTTAATAAATTGAAATTCTTAAATTAAAGTTTTTTTAAATAAGTTTCTTGCATGCATTTATGCATATGCGTGTGTGTGTTCATACAAAAATACACATTAAATGGACACTATAACTATTAAACTTAAACATTTCCACTAATTGATATCATTGATATAATTCAGCGCTACATTTGAATTTAACAGCTTAAATGAAAAAATCAGCAACTAATTCTTGAACAGATAAATTGTAATTCTTGCAGCTTCCTGCATTATCAAAGCTAGTGTTTTCACGTGGGATGCTGAACATAAAAAGCATTTAGTATTTTCTAGAATTTTCAATTTTTCCCGAGTTATAATAAACCCATTTGGGGGGAAAAAAAAAAAACGTTTATTTCCCTGACCATTACCATTTCTATACACAGGGGTCTCTCTTTCTCTGTGTCTATATATATATATATATATATATATACATATATATATATATATATATATATATATATATATATATATATATATATACACACACACACACAGTGGAGTATACAGCAGCAGCACCCCACCCAGCGGCGTGGGGGGGGGGGGACGAGATTTGTGGGCGCACAATCCAGAAAAATAGCATTACAGTTACACAGGATTTTTTTAATGCTTTAAGACTGTGTGGGGAGAGCACTTACAGCTCTTGCGGGGGAACGCACCAAAGTCTACGTATCTACTGTATTATATATATATATATATATATATATATATATATATATATATATATATCTGAGTCCCCACCACCACCACCACACAAACATACACACACCCTCTTCAGGAAAAAAAACCTGTTTAGAGCTTCTAGCTAAAAAACAATGTTTTGTGTACTTTCAACAGTTTTTAAAAAACTTTCATTTTTAATTTTTTAAGATGCGTTAAAGGTAAAGTTGTATGAATTCATAGATTCTCCGCAGACCGAAATTTTAACAAATCAGAAAATTAACGCGAAAAAGAATACGCAATATTTTCCAAATGCAACGCAAAGCGTTGCTGATTAAAAGGCAACAAAAAAGCAGCTAAATAAACACACAAGGCTTTATGGATGATAGAATATTACATCACTATTGCTGAGTAGTTACATAGTTTAAGTTGCAGGGTTGTCATTTCGTCCACTTTTTTGTAAAAAGTCCGGGACGCCGGAAGAAATGGACGAAATGGAAGAAATGAAAGAAAAAATACATTATTTTCATGCGTTTGATGTATAAAAATGTTATGATGTACAATTAGTATCTCTCTTGCATTGCCCATTTTTCAAAATAGAATGATGGTATCATACAAAAATAAAAGAAAAGAATGGCAATTAACCCATTGATTTTTAACTAATTTTATTTAAAAGAATTAAAATTTAACATAGTGAATAACCTATTGAGTGTATTTACATTATTGTAGAGTAGACAAATAGAAAAAAAAAAAGTTTTTCTTTAATACATATTTTTAAAAAGAAATTAAAGAGTATTCTATTACCTTAGATATTTCTTAACACCATACAATCCCTTAAAAAGTAAACTTTATATGATATTTTCTCATAAATTCTATATTTACATTTTGTTTGAATTAAATACACATATAAATGTATATCATTTGTATTTGAAAATACATTAGATGCTACAAGAAATATTGGTTTAATTATGATTGATTTGGTCATTTTACGTTATATTTTTTGAGGATTTAATGAATGTTGCCCTATTGTAAAATATTTATGTACACAGCATTGTTTTATGGATATATTAATGTTATTACAGGCACTTAATTCATTTCATGGCAAAATTTCCTTTCTCAAATCTTTTAAAATCACTTACTGCTAATGTGTGCTTTTATAAGCATTAAATCTTATCGTTAACATTCATTTATTTTATACAGATACTATATTTTTATAGTATTTGTTGTTTATTAAATATTTGTTTGTATACATATTTATGTGTGCTAATTTTGATAATAAAACTATTACCTCATTGAAAAAAATCAATATTTTAAAACATTACTTTAAAACTTTGGATTTTTTAATCAAGAAGAACTGTCATTTTCTTTAAAGTGGACAAAATGGACAAAATGCTATTTTGTCCGGGGCGGTTTTTTCCAGGTTTTTTCCGGCGGTTTTTTCCACCCCGGACAAAATCAAACAACCCTGTTAAGTTGTGATGTAGTTCGCAGAAAATCCAGGAACCTCTCTTCTTATTCTTATTGGCTATTCGACTGGAAAATTTTCCTTCAATCAAATGTTTTTGGAAATTATTATAAATTATGTGTATAACACTCTCGGTTGATAAAATTTTAAATACAATTTTATTTTTTACATATTTTCACAGGAGTGAAAATATGTAATTACGTTCAAAATGTATGACATTACGTTCAAAATTTAGCACCTCCGACTCTTTCATATTGAAATGCTTTTTTTTAATAAGCGTTTCCTACATTCTTATGTTTAAATGAACGAAAATGCAATAATTCAAGTCCATAAATAGGAATCAAAAGATGAACTGAACCTTGAAATAGTGGCTAAGACATCTACCGGTGCCCCCGGGAAAAAAGCTACTTGCTATTTATGGATTTTTTTTTAATGAGTAGGAGCTTGAGATAATTAGAACAGTTGAGATTCTTGTCAGCTTGGTCTCCTCCTCTCTCCACTCCCACCCATAAAACTTCACGCCCTCCCACCTCAAGCGCAGGGCTTTTAGTTTTCCACTTGGCTGAAATGCCCTCGGGTCGGCCTTACAGGAATTAATCCGAAACATTTATCCTCATAAAATAAATAAAGAAATAAATTTCATCCTTAAGATGTAAGTATTTACTTTTTTTCTTGTAGTCATCTTTCTTATAGTTTTAAAATATCAGTACAAATCGGACATTTGGGTTAAACCCAAGGGGTGGATTTGGAGATATATCCATCTCCAAAACTCAACATTTTTCCTTTTCTGACCATAAGAAGTGACTAAAAGTAACCATATTACCCTCCGAAATTTAATCATACCTCCCTCCGTTTTTTTTCTTTTCTTTTTTTTTTCTTGGCTACGCCATTTAATGCAAGTTATTTTCCTGTTTTTGGTCCCTGATTTATGTACGAGGGTTACTCGATCTTACGTTTTTTTTTTTTTTTTTTTTTTTTTTTTTTTTTTTTTCCAGAATTGTTCGACTTTCTTCAAAAATCTTTTTTTGTTTTAAAACGTTTTAAAAAGAGGTTTTTATTTTAATTATTTTTTTAAATCCTTTTTTATACTATCAAAACACCAAACATCAGTAATCGTTTTTTGCGTTGTCAAATCCCAAATGCTAAGAATATCTATTTTAGAATGGCTTTGGAAGAAAAGATGTTTGTCAATCTAGTCCCCCCCCCCCCCCCACTCACCCTCGTTGCATAGATGGATTTAGGCTGTGAATTCTGGGGGTGCAACAAACCGTGGTTTCCGTCCCCGCCCCTCCCCCCGGAATGATTAAAAAACAAAAATTTTAGTTATCAAATCAAGCTTTTTTTTTTTTGGCTTTCGGGTGGGGAGGGGGTAAAGTTAGCAGTTTTCAGGGAGGGGTGTGGAGGTCTGGAATTTGAGAGCCTCTGAACTACATAATATATTGTACTTTTGGGTTTTCTTTCGAGTGAATTAAGTTGAATTGTAGTTATGAAAAAATATAACTTAATTTTCCAAACAGTTTCCAGATGAAATCAGCTTAATTTATTTTTTTTCAAAATTCAAGCAAAATGTTGGGGGTGCGGGGCATCCCTTGGCACCCCCGTAAGTCCGCCTATGCCTCCTCGCTTTTCAAGAGTAAATTTTAAGGTTCATTTGGTTTTTGACTTAATGAATGTTAATCTAATTATCCGCTTGATATTATCAAGGTAACGTGCTCATTTTTCAGCTTTCCTTTTCTTTCTTTTTTTTTTTCAATTTCATCTGACTTAAAATATGAGATAGTCAGGGAGACAATTCTAGTGTTCCGCATCATACATATTTATTATTCATTTTATTTATTTATTTTTTCGAAGGTATTAACTCTGAGATACATTGTTAAAAATACTAGCATTTTTTATAATTTCAGTTTGCTGAAAAGAAATATTCACTTTTCAATTTCATTTGCTGCATTTGTAGATAATTAAGTAATTTAAGAGCAAAACATAAAAAACTACACAGAGCATAAAAAATAATTCTGAGTCAACAACAATTAGAATGAGCAGTTGTCAACAAATTAAAAATATCAAAGGAAACATTTTTTTCCGCATATTGATAACAGCCAATAACAAACAAAAGCAATACAATATCCATATTTTGAAACACTGCTACTAGAGTCGGAATAATCCGGAAAAAAACGAGATTTTTACCAGCAAACATGAAATCCTTTTTTATCCAATATGGTTATTTCCATTCTTTTTTTTTTTTTTTTTTTGAAAAATGAAACTTTTAGCACAAAAAAAAAAAAAAAAAGAAGAAACAATTGTTGCTTTGACACTAATGTTTTTAAATAAAAATTGCTTTTTTTAATGTGCAAATATCCCACGTGAATACACCATGCTGTTTTATTTTTCTGGAAGATTTTTTTTTTTTTTTCCATTTTGGAAAAATTGAACATTTCACCAATTTTTGCAGAAAATGTGTTTAGGATTTTTTTAGAACATTTATATTCCTGTTTTTTTTTTTTTTCCTTTAAATATTTCTTTGTTCAAAATCCAAAATGGGACAAAGCAAGCTCTATAAGGTGGCTTAATTATTCTTTGCACCAAAGTATTATAATGCTGTTTCTTTCACTAAAACAATAAATGTATACACAGAAGGGAATTATACCAATAACATAATTTAGTAGAAATGTTTTTAATTAAAAATGTTAGTACATTTTATGTAATGTGTAGTGAGTATACATAATGTGTGTGTGTGTGTGTGTGTACACGAAGGAATGTAAATGCATGAAAAAAACTTTTTACAGAGAAAGAAAAAAAAAAAAACAGGTTTAAAATCTCACAATAAAACAAAAAGAAAAAAAGCACACACACAACACAAGTTCCTGTCTTATAAGAAAACATTAGTAGACTACATTTTAGTGGGTAAAAAATCAGTGTTTCCATTGTTTTCTTAGAAAAAAAAGAAAGAAAAAAACTTTTATTCTTGTTCAAAAATTTTGGAAATTTTATATCTGTACAAATGAACTTAGTCCCCTATCTACCCCCCCCCCCCACACACCAGGGTTGTTATTTCGTCCACTTTCTTACAAAAAGTACGGGACACCGGAAGAAATGGACGAAATGGACAAAATTGGACGAAATGGACAAAATGGAAGAAATGAAAAAAAAAAAAAGTTTTTTTCATACGTTCGATGTATAAAAATATTATGATATACAATTAGTATCTCTCTTGCATTACCTATTTCCCAAAATAGAATGATGTTATCATGCAAAAAAAAGAATGGCAATTAACCCATTGATTTTTAACTAGTTTTAGTTGAAAGAAATGAAATTTAACCTAGTGAATAAACTATTGAGTGTAATTACATTATTATAAAGTAGACAAATAGAAAAAAAAAGTGTTTTTCTTTAATACATATTTTTAAAAAGAAATTAAAGTATTCTGTCACCTTAGATATTTATTTAACACATTACAATCCCTTAAAAAGTAAACTTTATATGATATTTTCTCATAAATTCTATGGTTAAAGTTTGTTTGAATTAAATGCACATATAAGTGTGTATCATTTGTATTTGAAAATACATTAGATGCTACAGGAAATATTGGTTTAATTTTGATTCATTTGGTCATTTTACGTTATATTTTTTGAGGATTTAATGAATATTGTTCTGTTGTAAAATATTTATGTACACAGCATTGTTTTATGGATATATTAATGTTATTACAGGAACATATTTCATTTCATGGCAAAATGTTCTTTCTTGACATAAAATAATGTTTACTTCATGGGGTTTTTAATATTTTGAGACTAAAACCTTTTAAAATTTTCATTTCTACTTTTATATTTTACATACACTTTTATTGTTGGCAATGAAACTCCTTCACAAAAAATAAACATCTTAAAATTATTTACTGCTGATGTGTGCTCTCGTAAGCATTAAATCTTATCGTTAATATTCATTTATTTTATAGATACAGAATTATGCGTGCTAATTTTGATAATAAAACTAGTACCTCATTGAAAAAAATCAATATTTTAAAACATTACTTTTAAACTTGGGATTTTTTAATCAAGAACTGTCATTTTCTTTAAAGTGGACAAAATGGACGAAATGGACAAAATGCTATTTTGTCCGGGGCGGTTTTTTCCAGGTTTTTTCCAGCGGTTTTTTCCGCCCCGAACAAAATCAAACAACCCTGCCCCCCACACACACACACCAACACGTGCGCTTAACTTGGTTTAATCATAGTGATGGGGTTCTGTTTTCTGATCCAAACCAAGAGTTGATCAACCCATGACCTAGCATTCCAAGAAGTATTGATTTGGAATGGGAACTAGGACTTAGTGACCATGACACATAGTCAACGTTCCCTGGTCACCATCAGTAAAAGAAAAGGAATTTCAACTAGCTGGCATCATGCTTATTATGACATGTGACAAGGGAAGGAGCTAAAGTGAAGAGCAAAGGCAAAAGAGGATCAAGGATTGGAAGTGACATTATTTGTGGATAGCCCCCAAACATGTACTGCATGCCAGTTAATTTTTACCAAAGAATACAAGTTTAAATTCTGAATTTCAACAATTAACTCTGTGAGAATAGACATAAGCGGCTCGAATATGGAGGCGGATGGGGGAGGGTATTTGGCACCTCCACTTTTTAAGATTCAAATTTAACAAATCATCAAAAAATACAAGTGTTGCTAGAACTTTTGACATGTTTAAAGAAAGAATTGGCTTAATAAGGGTACATTTTATATTTTCCTCATGCTGTTTTGTACAAATTATTATTTTACTTTGAATTGAAAGGTTGCTGTCGATTGTGGCCATATGTTACAAATTTTTGAGAATGTCTTTCAATCAAAATTGCTACTAAAATCTAACAACCAACCCCAATTTTCCGAAAAGAAAAAAATCTACATTAAAGACATTACCCATCTACCCCCTTCCTCTACACATACACATCTTTGCCCCCCCCCCCCCCCAAACTTTTTGGGGCACCAGCTGCCTATGAGACCACAGCTAGCAAGATGCTATAAAAAATACGGGGAAAATATTTTTTAAATGTTGTTAGTAGCTGCAAACAGCATAAAGAGTTCTAAATTACAAGAAACAAATACAGAGTAAGGTTGAAACTGAATAAATAAAGCACCTTTATTTCCCAAACTATGCTTATCTAAATGTTAGCTTTGAATTTTTTTCTAATACACAAAATGAAAAGACTCCTCAAAAATAAATTAAAGCAATGAGCAAGTAAAAATATGAAGTTGCTTTGTTTTAAAAACAATTTTGGCTACAGGCACCAAGTATATTTAGACTTTGGAACTCTCAAATGCTATAGCCTCAAACCTAATCAGTAATCAAAGTTTTCTTAATCTTTATGTCGAATATAGATTTTTTTGAAACACATGCAATTTGTATTTCATTGTAAATTGTGAAGAGACTTTTTTTTTATTTTCTTCAAGTATAAAACCCAGACAACTTCTATGTTACCTAAGGATTTTCGAACCAACAAGTAAGAAAAGAACCAACCTAGCTGAGCCCAGAGGCTGTTGCTGGTTGTCACATTTGTGTAAGTATTTGTAATGATTATGGCGTATGGGTTAAAATCATTGACGGACTGTGAAGATATGCTTTGCCTTAGTATGGCAATTGCCATTCTTGTGAAGCAAATCTGGTTCAAGAACTACTGCTCTTTAGATGGTTCTCACAAGAAACAATTAAAAAATTTTCAAACTCCAAGTATGGTGATAATGTGAGAAATCTCATATGATTTTATTTGCTTGGTTTCACTCGCAATTGTTGAACAGAGCATCTGTTTCCCTCAGTTTGAAAAAACAACTTTCAAAATTGTTGTGTGAATTAATAAAATATATCTGTGTATTAAATACCATACCACACAAAAGAACTCATTTCTTTTTAATAAAAAATTAAGAAAACAATCAAGATTATATTATCACTTCTTCACTGAAAATATATATGAGTTGTTTCAAAAAGAAATTTCTCTGGGTTAATTTTACAAATATTTTAAATCCTGATTTCAAACTTCATGAGATCACAGATGGTTATTTAATAAAATGACAAATTAGCAATTCAGGTGCAAAAAAAGTTTAAAGTTGAAATACAAATGAAAATTTTCCAAAGCTTAAAACTTTTAACTATTTTGAATTCAGAGTGAGGACATCATTCCTTACTTTTTCCAGGAGGGGAGATGTGTAAATAAAACTATGTATCTAATTTTTTCTCTGAAAGCGAGGGAGGGAGGGGGCTTAATCCTCCCCTCTGAGTCCTCTCAATGACGACATGTCAGAGTCAACAGACCCTGTGCTAAGGTAACGCGAGTCAAGAAATATAAGCCTATGAAGATGCAGCAACCTATTTGTGATAGAATGAGAAAAGTGCCACTAGAATGTTGTATACAGTGGCGTACATAGCGCCCCCGCAACCCCCGCGGTGCGGGGGGGGGGGGGCAAGACGATTGAGGGCGCTCGATCCAGAAAAATAGCACTATGAGTTATACGGGGAAATTTTTTTTTTAATTTTAATAGGGGGCAGTAGCGCACTTATAAATCTTGCGGGGGAGCGCATCTTAGTCTATGTACGCTACTGGTTGTATACGTAAAATTTTTCCAGAATATGAATTTTGGAGGGGAGATAGAATTACAACAATGGAATTAGTAAAAAATATTTTACTTGAACAACAGACTAACTGCTGCACCATAATAAGAGAAGCAAAAAATTTATTACCTGGACCCACAAGAGATTCCCTTCGCATCACGGGATGTGTTTTAACGATGCTCCAATCCATATGCATATTGCACCCAAGTAGTAAACAAACTAAACGAAGGTAAAAAGGTCGATGATACTGCTCAGTGCACTGCTTACACCAAAAACAGACAGTGGTGGCTCATGCCGCTCTCAGTCTATGCGAAATATGCAGCTCGATTCCACCAATGTGCACTGTTTGCAAATCCAAAACAATACAGAACCGTGAAATGTGTCATTCATCATATTTCCGGCTCGTCCCGTTGCAAGCCGACACCAAACACAGCAATCCAGTTTCTGCGGTAGTTGAAAATAACCGAGGAAGTCTTTTTCACACAGGAAGCGCAGCAACACACCCTCGGCTGTCTGCCAATCAGAGAGAGGCTGAGCAGCCGCCCACTGTCAGCGCATGGCTTTTCGAATGCAAACGATAGCCGGTGAGCAGACGACCTTTTTTGACCTTCATTCAATTTTTCACTTTTATTTCTTCTCAGTGTCCGACACTGTTTTGGGGGTGTCCTGCGCCCCTGCCCACCAAAGGAAATCATGGCGAAGACCTTACCGATGAAAGTTCTGCGGGACGGGGTTGGGGGGCATTTTTTTAGGCGGCTCGTAATCTTGAGGGGCTTTTGAATATTTTTGAGGTGAGGGTTCCCAAGTGGCATAGCCAAGGCGGGAATAGGTGGACATAGACAGTGGCGTAGGAACTTTGTATAAACAGGGGGCCCCTGTTTATACAAAGTTCCTACGCCACTGTCTATGTGGGAGCTCAGTGCAATGCCGCTTTCTGGGGGGGGGACACTTTTCGCCCCTTTACACACAAGTTCAATTATAAATTCATAAATATTCAAATAAACACTTTTTGTGAACAAAAGGAATTTAAAAACATTGCTAATATCTTTCCTCAGAAAGACAAGTTTAACTACTTTTGCATTTTTAATGTGAACTTTAATTTAGATGGAATATTTGCTCAAAAATAGGAAATCTCAAACTTTTCCAACGGAAAAAAATTCCAAATGGTATTTTTTAAAAATCACTTTTGACAACGTTTGGTGATATTGCGTGAGTGTCCTAGGAAAAGTACATATGAAAACAGGTTCGAGGAAAAAAATGTGCAGCAGAATGTTGTATTAAAGAAATTTTCTCGGAGGAGCTGAGCCGGTCTGAAATATTTCAGGGGGAGCCAGAGCTCCCCCAGCTCCCCTGGTTCCTACGCCCCTGGACATAGACCTCTCCCTTCACGCTGGAAAATTATGTGAATGAACGCACAGGTAAGATCCTAAAATCGCTTTTTTTAACCTTTCACTTCGAAAATTTTCAGATGACAATTAAAAATTTCTCGTTATGCCACTGGAGGCTAGAAGAAGTGGGAGTAAAACGTGCACTCGCGAAAAACTTTAATTTATCTTGGTTCCCGATTTTTTTTTTTTTTTTTTTTTTTTTCCGATAGAAAAAGGAGGTGGTGGGGGGACAGATTTTTGGCGAAGCATTTAGGTTCAGTAAAAGCTACTCTTCAAAGACAATTTAAAATGTCTATTTGTTATCAAAACAACTTTATGATAAACAATTGACAGTAGTATTCACATTATTATTTAGATTTTTTAAATTAGTTTACTCACATTCACTGTAACTCTTATTATTTATTTTAGTTTTTTTATTATTAATTTATTTATTTACATATTATTTACTAATTAATTTATGTATTTATTTATTTTCATTCTTATTTATTTATTTATATTTTTTGATCACTTTTTTAAAAAGAGTATTTAAAAAAAATAAGTTAACATTCATTTTTTTTTTCGATTAATTTTTTAAAACTTGTTTTTAATAGCCATTAACGGCAAATTCATTTTAAAGGAAAAACATACTACAAATACTGAAAGCACTGCAAAATACATCACAAAAAATATTAATCACTAGCTTATGCCCATGACTGGCTACAACAAGGGGCTGAACTTTCAGTTCTTGGCTTGAAAAAAAAATTAAATTCATCAAAAACATAAATTTCAAAAAACTTTAAAAACCCAGAAAATGCATGAAAAATATTAATCTCGTATTTATGTCTACGAGCACCTACCTGCAAGAGGCTAGTGCTTTCCACACACTAGCTTTGAAAATTTGAATTTAATATTACAAAAAAAAAAGGACATTCTTCAAAATGTTTTGATAAGACCAAATACATCACGAAAAGTAATTGTCTCAAGTTGATATCAAAGAGTGCCGGCATTTGGGTAAAATTTCATACTCTAACTTTTAAAAAGCAAAATATTACAAGCTGGGCTGTAACCAGAACTTATTTTCCGGGAGGGTTTTACCAAACGTCAATAAAGTCAATAAAATTTGATTTTATTTTCTTCTATACTCTGTTGATTTTTGTTACAATAGATGTTAAAAGGGTATTCACGTGAAAAATGTAAAAAAAAAAGACTCATCTTGACCGGGATCTAAATAATTGCCGACTTCCCTCGTATTTAAAAGTCGGACTGAATTTTATAATCGACAAAAATGGTTGTTTTTGCATGCCCTCAATGAGCTGGAGGGCATCGCCTGGAATTTTTCCTGAGTTTTCCAGAGTTTGGTCAATGTGCTCTCCAAACTTGACTGGTACATGTTGTTAATTCTACTTGGGATAAATCCAAATCCCATTTTCGCAGCAATTATGGATTTAAGGTTAAAGAGTTGGCGTTATGAGTGAGGTTTCACAATGAGAAGGAGTTTGACTTAGACCTCGACAGATGGCAGCACCATCTTTACAATTCAGTAGTTGAGGGAAAGTCTAGCATTTATGCACTCGTGGTAACTGCTAGTGACAGATCACAAGCCTTTTGGTCCTACAAATTTAACAAGCACGAGCACCAAAGGGTAAGGTGTTTGGTGACGTCACACTCCCTGCACAGAACTCTCCAATTTCGAGACCTATGCCTTTTTTCCGCCTGCCTATGTCCTCGTTTTTGCGATGCTTTGATTTCTTAGTAATGCAATTGATGTTCACAAGTTAGTTCGGAAGCTAATCAAAGCAGAAATAATTATTTTTTCTGCATTGATTCGAGACCATTAGCAAACGTCTAAAGAGAGCTGTGGGATAATTTTCTTTCTAAAAGTAAAGCATATTAAATGTTTTTAACTTTGCAAACGATGCTGCGGGAAAAAATGGAAAATGGCTAAATGAAACTTAAAAAAAAAAAAAAAAGAAAAAAAAAAAAGAAAAAGAAAAGATTTTTCCTTATTCATTTTCATTGAGTGAAGCTTTTCCCATCATGAATTTATAGACATCCTGTCCATTGAAAATATGCTTACTTTATAATATTTTTACAATAATTTGCCGGGAAAATATCGTCATTCAGCACCGTCAGAAATTATAGAAGTGAATTAAAATAATGTGAAATTATTTGCTTTAATGTGTGTGCGTTTTTTAATACAAATTTGAAAACAAAGAAAGAAGTGTTTATGTTAAATGATGAATACATATAGGTTTTAAAGTATTCACCTCATTTTAAACTATTGCATTATAAATGAGAAGAATTCTTTTCGAAATACATGTAATTGAACACTGATGAGGTTGATGAAATTCTCAGTATTTTTGAGGATGTCAAATGGTCATTCAGTTTTAAACATAATTATTCGTACAGATTTTCACTTATAGATGTCGCCACCACAAAACTGTTCTAAAGCACAGGGAGGAAAAATCTCAGAAAATAGAGCAGCGCTTTTTTACTTCCTTTTACGTAGTAAAGGAAGCAGGGGCGTGCTTAGACTTTTAGCGGCCCTGTGCGAAATTTGTCTTAATATTCGATAAATAATCATTTTTTATTTATTTATTTCCTCGCTTCTAAAACATAATGCATATAAATTATTACACACCGCAACATGCACCAATCCCAGAACATAAAAACCGGCAATTATTTTGACATTTTACTATAAAACTGCTACATAACGTAATTAAAAATAGAAAAAGAAAGGAAAGACACAGACGCAACAAAATTTACCAAAAACAAGCATTTATTTGGAAAAAAAAGAAAAATCTAGAGATAAATAAATAAAATTGAAAGAAAAAAACCGATTTAGTGAAGAATAATTTTTCTAACTTTTTGAGCAGCAAATTGATCAATTAAATTTGAAAAATCTAAAAAAATACAAAAATCAATCTGCGCATCGCACTTGTACTGGGAAAAATAGTGATTTTTCAGGCATTTTTGCAATTCCACGTCAAATAACTCATGAAAAAAAAAAAAGTTTTTGACCAACCATTTCCAATTTTAGCAAAATTTGGTGTGAAGGACACATATGACAAAATGAGAAATCCTGCCAATTTTTAGATTTCTACTTCAAAAATTGTACGAAATACAATTCTGTTAAAATACTTCAAAATTGCGAAAAAAAAAAGAAGAGTTTTTACAACTCTGACTATAACTTCTTTTCTAATTATAGTGGAATAAAAGCTCAAAAAGCACTGTAAATGAAAAAAAAAAAGTAGAGCTTTCCATTTATATGCTACATAACTTTCTTACGACAGGTTTAAGCTTCTAATTGCCCCAAAATGGTTTTAAAATCACTATTTTTACCAGAAAAAATGTGATGCGCAGTAAAAAACGCAACTACTCTCTGCCGCCAGACACTCCGCATGCTGCTTAGAAGAGTACAGGGAAAGATATATTAAAGAGCCAGACGTCCTAAAATTCTCACTCGAAAATTTTGCTCTCTTAGACCATTAGCGAAGCATTTTGAAAACTGTTTTCAAAAAAATTTAAGTGGTTGAAGCTAAAGTTTCCCTGGAATGAAATTTATAAAAACTATTAACTTTGTGTATAAATCAGCTCCATTCACATCTTCAAATTCCAACGCCAAGTTATTGCAATTACCCAAGTAGCATACTTTGTTTTTTAAAGATTGTAAAATGGTTATTAACGTTGTAACAACCGCTTAAAAACGTTTACAAAACGTTTAAAGGTTATTTGTGCTACCTGGGACCTGGGTAGGTATTAAATTATGCTCTTCCAAAGTTTTTAATGCTGAAATATTGCAAAGAAATCCTAATATTTTGTTGAAGACTTTTTTTTTTGAAAACGCTCCCATTTGGACATAATAGATTGACTCACAAAAAATTCTTTGCTAACCAGGGTGTAAAAAAATCAATGATTTTCTTTTTTAAATCAAAAAAATCGGATTTTTTCGATATAAATCAGATTTTTTGATTTAAATCGGATTTGTTTTTTTTTTTTTTTAATTAGAAATTTCAGTCATTAATTAATTTTTATTTATGAACAACTTACCTTTAAGTTTTTAAAACTACAAAAATACCTTTGAAGTAAAGCTTCAACAGTAAGAAACCCAGAAAAAAGTGTTAGGAGCCAATCTGAAAATAATCCTGTCTACTAGCTATGATAAAAATCAAATTTGTCAGGAAGCTCAACCCAATCCTCACTTCATTCAGCCCCCCCCCTCTTTATTTTGCTTTTTTTTATAAAGCTGAAATATGTTCAATTTCAGCCACTATTAAAGACTGCCCCCCCCCCCCCCCAGTTGCTAATGCAAGGCATAGAAAATTCATCTTCTGCTCGGTTGTTTTCGCTTTTTCTTTTCACTGAAAGTATATCACACACATTCTATCATGTCCCTCCCCCCTCAATTCACTCTTTGCAACACCTGCCCTGCATGTATTTTCTTTATTTCATTTTGGGGATCAATTTTTGGAACCACCTTTGAGAATTTCAAAGTCAGTGTTTCTGAACTTTAAAAAAAAAAAAAGTTATTTCTGTAGCTGAACAGCAGTAATATTTAAATTCATAGTAGAATTTTGCTTTGCTTTCCTAGCAAAATTAACTTGCACAAGCAAATCGTACCATAAACATAAAAAGGTGAGAAATTTGAAACTTTCAATATCCCTTGCGAGAACGTTCGCTTCAGTTTTGCATTTTGACTCAGTTACAGTTTCAGATATTTCAATTAATTTATCCTAAATATCCGCCAATTTGAAACCTAATATCTTTGATACTTTCGATTCGGCATTCCCATCTTCTGGCTATAGGCTATATATTAAATTTTTTAACATACAGCTTTAGAATGTCCCATAGCTGAGTAGAGGCAGAAAAAAAGATTTATATTTGCTGAATTTTTCCAAAAAACAAGTTTGCCTTTGCAAAAGAAACGAATTGAAGAATTGGCCATACCACCAATAACGATTTGTATTTTATATATTTAGAAAGTTTGAAGAAAAAAGTGCTTTTTTTTTTTTTTTTTTCAAAGTTTTGTTCCTCACGCACACACAAAAATATTTTTTTCTCTTGTAATATTTTAGCGGCCCCAAAATTTCAAAATATTTTAGCGGCCCTGTGCGGTGGCACAGTTTGCCACCCGCTAAGCACGGCCCTGAAGGAAGTATTGGGTCGCGAAAAAAAAATCACTCAAATTTGAGTCTAAGTTTTGATTTTGCTCACCCCCGAATGAATGTGCAGTAGTTTTTTCGACATGTCAGCACGTGCATATGTACCTACCAACATATAAGCAGCCAAAAAATCGTTTTCAACCACTCCCGAGTTAATTACGACTAGTGTTCTCGTGACGTCTGTATGTACGTATGTGCGTATGTGTGTCGCATAACTCAAAAACTATATGCCGTAGAAGCTTCTAGCTTGGTATGTAGACTCTGAGGATGGTCTAGTTGTGCACCTCCCCTTGTGGTTGCATTCGAATGTTCCCAAGGGGGTGTTTTACCCCTTTTTGAGGGTAAATCAGTGTTAATTTCAATGCAGACTCAAGTGATATGAATTGGCGCGACCACTTGGCGATATGTCGCCAAGCTTTTGGTCGCCAAGTGTTTGACGCCAACTTGGCGACATATCGCCAAGTTGGCGACAAATTTGGAGAAAAAACTATTTTTTGAATTTTGGTTCAACTTGGCGCTATTGGCGATATTTTGCGAAAAAATCACTGAATGATATTAAAATCATCAATATTTAGAAAATTAACCATTGTAAAAATTTTTTGCATTGTTTTGTGGCAAATTAGGGGAGTAAATATCTGAATTGTTACCTTGCTCACTCCAAGCACCTTTTTTAGCACTTAAGGCAACTACTGAGAAATTTACACGTAAAAGGAAGTAGTGTGGGGTACATACCAGATTTTTTTTTTTTTTAAAGACATGACGTGAAATACTCCTGGGTATTTTTTAGAGGTGAGACTGACATCCACTCTTAGGAGTGAAATATTTTAAAACATTAACAACCATAATCATGCTTAGTTCCATAAAAAAAGCTAACTTTCTAAGGATTGAATAAGATGAATGACAAGGCAAAGGAAAGAAGCGACGTGTACTGCTCTGATTTGTAGCATTTAGAAAATTTGGTACATGGCATATAGTATTTAAAAAAATAACAAAAGAGTCCAATGAAATATTTGAAAAATTCCAACCATTGCCCCTCCCTCCCCCAAGCATGCCTAAACTTTTAAAGAGCATTTTCGTTTTCAAATGTGTGAAATAATAAAGACGTTAAAAATATTTGTCTCCCTCATTTTTCTTCTTTTTTTAAGGAGGGGGGGGGGGCGACAAAAATAAGGTAAAAAAAGAGAAACTTAATTCATTAGAACTTATTTACTTTCATAACTTATAATTGAATTTGTGTGTAGATGTGGATCAGTTTTTTCTAAGTGGCAAAAAATAGAGAAAAAAAAATGGTTCTATTGAACTCATTTAATTTCATAATAATTAATAATTGTATTTGTGCGCTGATATTGATCAGTTTGTTTTCTGACTGGTCATCAAATCAAGAACGCTTTCTTAGCTGTGAAGTTGACACAGCAGAAAAAATAGAATATCAAAGCTTAATCCTGGAGTTAACTTTACAAAACTATTTTTGGTTTTGATTTCATCACAGTAAAAGCAAGGGGGCTGTAGAGTCGGACAGAAAATGACAAACTCCGGGAATTACCGTCTTCGACTCCGACTCTAGCTCCTTTACCCCAAAATCAGATCCACTCCTACTCCGATTGACTCCGCAACCATAGAAAACTACGGAGTGTGAGGAAAATGACCGACTCCCGACTCCACTATTCTCATAAAAGCTTCTTAATAATAACAAAAAAAAAAAACATAAGAAGCTAAA